>CP126893.1:103092500-103137500 GCA_030440675.1 Furcifer pardalis
AAAGAACCCATGTAAGAGAAATAGCTTGGAAAATTAGCTGTATATTCAGCACATTTCTTACTTGCAAACTCCCAGGGTATTCTCTCCCCTTTTGGAGTCATGTGTCTTCATGTCGGAACACCACCACCCCTGACTTTCCATGACTTTTGGTCAACCCCTCCCCCCAAAAAATGGTCACATGGTATTTGAACGGCCCCTAATGGTGGCCCTGATGTTGAGTGTTTGGTAACAGAGTTGGTATTTTGTTTTATGTCTGCGTTTAGCCTCCATGCCCCTCTTCTGTGCCATCCTACCTGCTGCTGCATCCCATTTCAGCTTCAGTATCATCTCATTTCTAGATCTCATTTCAACTGCTGCAATTATGTGTCTTTTTGGATAGAGTGGCTCCACCAGCAAAGTGTTCCATTTATGTTGCATCTATGTTGTCTCTTCAGTTTCACTGGCAGAGCAAGCTGGCATTATGTCCTACAGTCCAGCCCTCTCCCCCCCCCCCCCCATCATCTATATGTGTGGGACTAATCTGTATATAATTTCTCACTGTACAAACTAGCATATTGTGGAAATTAAGCTCAATAAGTTCACTGTTTATCTGTTGCATCTTTAGCACAGTTTGTATAATTAACACCAATTAGAGAGGGATGGTGCAGTAGTGTTTAGAGCAGTATTTCCCAACCTTTGGTTTTTGGACTTCAATTCCCAGAAGCCTAAGTCAATTCCCCAAAGCACTGATCAGCCAATGTACTGACTTAGGCTTCTGGGAATTGAAGTCCTCCTGTGGGGCCTGGGCCCCACATTGGGAAACTGGTTTAGGGAGATAGACTTGGAAACCAGGAGATTCAGGATCAAATTCCTGCTCTGTTATGAAGATTTCTGCAGTCTAATGCTATACAGAGTTGTGGAACTGATAGGGACAAGGAATGATATAAAGAACTGGTTGTTTGCCCTATAACTGTGGTGCTTCAAGTGGTCTTCTGTGAGGGCACACATAGGAGTTTCCTCTGTGCTTGCATACAGTGTACAGGCACTTTCTGGAACTGAGCTGATGAGCTTTAATGGGAGTCTTATCCATTCCACTGAATATGTCAATAGGTCTGTCCTAGTTTGTCTCAGTATTATGTCTAACTATAGATAGTACATGTCAGATTTTCACAGAAGGGAGTACTGTGGGTTGTGTGAGTTCACTTGCCAAATCAGAGTGAAAAGTAAGCAATTTGCTCTCTTTTTTCCACGGTCTCTATGACTCACACTTATGGAAAATTAAAAGTTCACATTGGGAAGAGGGATGTCACAGAAGACTTAAGGGATGTCACATGACAGCTCTGCCAAAACTTTCACCTTGATGTGACCTCACTCACTTGTGATAATGCAGCTGCTTTATCAGGTAGATGTCAAGTAATGGGATGGTTTTAGAAACGCAATTTACCCAGAAGGTAGATTAGTGGAGTTAGCCTGAATCCCTTGAGCAATAGGTAGCCATACCAGCTTATAGGTACTGTACTTGGTATTTGGTCAGAGAATAAACAAAAACGACTTAGCTCTTTGAAGACTTAACTGTTATATTTTAATGTTAGCTGGATGAAGTCCACTTTGTCAGGCATGGGAGTGAGGCTTTATGGCACCAATTTATACACATCAGGTACAGAGTGATTGGCTAGCATAACAGATCAATATAGAAATCTATGGAATGAGCTCCCGTCTTTGTCCCAGCTCCTGCCAACCTAGCAGTTTGAAAGCAAGAAATTGCAAGTAGATAAATAGGGACCACTTCAGTGGGAAGGTAAACACCATTCTGTGCACTCTAGTGTCTAGTCATGCCTGCCACATGACCACAGAAACATCTGTAGAAGCAGACAGCGCTGGCTCTTTGTCTATGAAGCAGAGATAAGCACTGAACCCTAGAGTCAGATACGACTGGCTTTCGAGCAAGAGTGAACTTTTCCTTTACCTAATGGCAGATACCTCTGGTTGTTCAGATTAGTTGTAAATTTCCCCCTTTCTTCAATTGCAAATAGTAGGAGGACACAAAACAAACGCTTGGCATTGAACATTTGTTAATGAGTTTAACCTTTATCACTTATTGACAATTGCGTGAGTTCATCCTTTGTTCTGTCAAACAGCCTATGTTGTGAATGAGATTTTTTGTGTGAAGGTGATATAACATATAGCATACAGCATATATAGCAGCATATAACAACCTGTGTATCAAATATGATAATGTCCAAGAAACCCATGACTAATATTCAAACCTTTGTGATGGGTGTCTAGCAAATGGATGTACAGTATTTTATTTCTGCTCTCTCTCTCTCTGGTAGTTGGAGCCACTTATTTTGCCAGCTGGTGTGGAGAAACTGGTAGGCCTTTTTAAAAAGTGCTAAAACATACAAAAGAGAGATTTGATTTGACAGAATGGCTTATTTTTGGACAAGTAGAAAGATGACATATGGTGAATATTTTCTGTGTGCAAGACACATCGCAAGATAACAGATCAGCCCTCTTTTGATCAGCTTTTCAAATCAGTTTTCATAACCATTATCTGCTCTATCACATACCTGTACAGTAAAACCTTGCATAAAGAGCAGCTCATGTAGAGACTAACTCACTTAAAGAGAAGAATTTTCTCTGAATGGTTGCCTTCACTTAACAACGAAAAACAACCAAAAACTCGCTTAACAACTAAATTGGGGTTCGCAATCCCCCCGCCAAAAGTCACAATCGGTCACTTAGAATGGCAGCAATGGTACTTTTTCCACGTGTTTCGCTTAAAGAGCAACTTGTTTAAAGAGCACTTCCGTGGAATGTATTATGCTCTTTAAGCAAGGTAGCACTGTGTATGTAATTATGAGCTTCCTTGGATAAACAGAAACAGTAAACTCCAGGAATGGGCACTGTACATGCATGGCAAGATGTATCTAGTAGGATAGCACAAGTTGGACAGTTGGTATTAAACCGTATGCCTTGGCATAGGTAGACGAGAGAGGGTCACCAAGTGCTGTGAAGACAGGTCTTAAGCGCTGGGGTTTCTATAAAAGTTTTGATCTTCTTCCTAAACTAGAATTGTACAATTCTCATATGTAACTATGAACAAGGAATTAGTTACTGTTGAAAGTCTTGAATCCAAAAGCCACTTGCATGTGATACTCTGACCATGATCATGAGATTGTAAGCTTTATCTCACAATATTAGTGCTGTGGTGGTAGCAAAAATGGCAATGCAGGCATCCAAGTGAATACCTGTAAAGTTCATGATTTTTGAATATTTTGATTCACTTTGATGCCAAACAACACAGATTTATAAGAATACCACAGGAAACCCACACAAGCGACACAATGTTCATCTGCTTTACAATTATTATTTTTTACAGAAGAATGTGAGGACAAGCTGGAGGAACGGCAGGAAAAAAAATGTGTGTTTTTTAAGATACAAATTAAATATTTATTAAAAATCAGATACTAGGGAGGCCTTGTGTTTAATTCTTCATTACAGTCCATGTTAATCAGCTCATTTATACTGATACAGTTTGTGCTACCATCCAGTTATTGTTTGTCGTCAAGGGCCACAGTTAAGGGAATAACCCGTATTTGTACCTTTTTTTGCTTCAGTTCCTTCCTATCTGACTAATTACATTATCCCACCCAGCCATGTGTATAAATAATCCAGGCTTGTGATAAAATTGGCTGCAGTCTACAAAAGCATTTGCCAAACAAAACTTCTTAATGTTCAAGTTCCCCAAGCAAAGTAAATGTGCGCTCCTTCCTCTTCCTGCTACAGCATAAAGCTGCAGCAGTAGCAACAGTACCACAGTGGTTGTTACAGCGGTGGCATCCCCAACCAGTGCTGTGATGGAGCCAGGGCTCACAGGGTGAAGCCCTGGGACTTTCTAAAGAGCAGGGACTATGATATCAATCATACACATCCACAGGATCCCCTCTTTCTTTTAACCTTAGCTTCAGTCCTGAACAGTGATTTAGAGCCATAGTTGCGACAAAAGACTGCGCCTCAGTTGTTGATATGCATTGATTCAGCAATCTGCATATTTGAATTCTCCTTGTGGGATGCAGTGGCTACATGGACTGTTAGGCTGAGGACCTGAACTTCAAAATATTCTGCTCCAGCACTGCCCTGATGCTGCCAAGAAGAAGAAGAAGCCAATGGGGACAAGGAAGAAAGGAGTGCTTATTCCTGGGTGGGGTGGGTGGGGGTTGCAGTGCTGCACTGCAGCCTCCATTGCAGAACAGCACTGCTGCAGCAGCAGTGATGGCAGTGGTGAGGTGACAAGACTCCCAACATATTGCAAAAGAAGAAACAGCTGGCCATGATAGTGAGAAAGTAGAAGAACTGGTGCTCCAGGAGTATCCTTGCAATGCTCCTCTCTTCTCATAGAAACAGCTCGGCAGTTAGAGCAGAGAGGTGTTGCTCGAGGGCCTTCCTAGGACAGTGGCTCCTCCTCCTCCTCCTCTTCTTCTTCCTCCTCTTTCTCATCTCTGGTTGCTCTTGCCTTCTTGTAGTATTGAGGGCAAGGGATATCTGTCAACCTTGATGCTACTCTCACTGCTGCTGTTGCTGCTTCCCAACAGAAGAGAGCAGAGAGGGTCCTCTCTTGGGACAGAAGCTTCATTCTGCCCAGTGCCCTGCTTCACCTCAGGCAATTGCCTGAAGGCCAAATGGTGCCATCATCATAGAAGTTACAGTTCCTCGTCCTTATTTTAGGTCAGTGGTGCCCAAACTAAGGGCCGGGTGCCGGGTGCGGCCCCTGACGCCAATTCACCTGGCCCATGAAGCCCTCATCGCTCCTGGAAACGGAAGTAAAACGCGCCCGTGCGGGCCAGGTGAATTGGCGTTGGGGGCCGCACCCGACCCCTGGGCCTTAGTGTCTGGCTCCCTGAACCACATGATCGGCCCATGGCCCAAAAGGTTTGGGCACCCCTGTTTTAGGTGATGATCTGTCCTCTGTTAATACAGTAGCTGAATATGTCTTCTCTTATACCTGGCCAGGTAGCTCCAGGATGGAGCTAGAGTTTGGGAATTCCATTGCCCACTGTGTTTCCTGAGAGAAGAGACAGTTGCACAGTCCCAGGGAGAAAATCCTGGAAAGGGTCATCGTAAGTCAGAACTGACTTGACAGCACACAATTATTATTTAATTTTAATTTAATTTAATTTAATTTTTATATTTATATCCCACCCAATCAGAGGATATCCAACTCAGGGCGGCTCACAGTCATGCATATGCATACACAATATAATCAGAATACAATCCATAAACAACACTCAGTGCAGAATAAACAATAAAACCACAGTACAGTAATACCCCGGATAACGTCATGACTTGGTTCCACAAGTCATGATGTTATCCGATTTTTAGCGTTGTCCGATGCATGCATCGAACAGTGCTAAAAAAAAGCCCTGACTTCAGGGACAAACCGCTTTAAAGGCAGGCAGGGAAAGAAAGAGACCCGATCGGGTCTCTTTCTTTTCCTCCCTGCCTTTAAAGCCATCCCCACCTGCAGCGGTCTCTGTGACTGCAGTAGGGCCGGGGAAAGGCGCACCTTTCCCCCGACTCTACTGCAGTCGCAGAGACTGCTTGTGCCTCTTTCCCTCCCTGTGTGCTTTCGCTGTGGGTGGGGGGTGGATTGGGGAGTTCTACCCAAACCACCCCACACCCGCAGACCATTGCCTTGGATAATGCTAAGAATCATTATCCAGAATCATTCTCCGATGCAAGTTTTCCCCAAAATACTTGCATCGTTATCCGATTCTAGCGTTATCCGATGTAATAATTATCCGGGGTATTACTGTATAATCAATAGCTAATATCCAATACAAAAATAATCAATTCAACAATGTACAATACAGAATACCACTCCAGTACCAATCTACATCCTCTCTACCACAACCACAATTAAGTTCAGGTGCGGCTGTGGTGAAATCCTACCTCATCCCCAGGTGGTCCTTGGGCAGCAGGTGCTTTCCCATGCTGGCCAGGGGCAGAGTTGCAGGAGCCAGGGGCGGAGGTGCTCCTGGTGCAGCTGTCGAAGTGGCCTCCCAGCCCATCTTTTCTCTCATAAACCCAATATGGGTTTGACTTTAGGAGAATATTTTGCCAGAAAGCAGAGCATTCTTTGAACCGAGTTTGCCAAAGGGTAAATCTGGCAGGACAAATGTATTCAGGACTAAAAGGAGGAGTGTACAAACACATGTTTTTGAGTACAATTTTGTGTATGAAATTTAGCTAAAAGGCTGGGGTACACAGAATGAGCCTCCTCAAAGATTTTTGAATCACAATCAGGTGTATCCTGGGCAATGGGCACCTTGTGACAGCTAATCTTTCTCACACTAGGTCAGGCCAGGCTAGAAGAAACTACAGAATGAATTCACCAAAAGGTGGCTTCATTTTGGCAGTTCAACATCTGACCTAGACACAAAAGAAGATGAAGCTAAAAAGCCAAGCGGAAGAAAGGAAATTTGAAGCACATATTGGAGGAGGAAAGTAGCTTGGTAGGAAGGAAATGAACAAACAAATATTTGCATAGAATGGGAGAGTTACAAGGATGCTGAGAGGTTTAATGAAGAGACAACCAAAGAGAACAGAACAAATCCTGAAGAGTAAAATGTTGGATGCAATAAGGCAATATCATTCATGGTATGATGGAAGGGACCATGGAAGAAAGAGCAGAAGGGATGGCAAAAGCCAGAAGAGCATGCTCCTGGTGTGTGTGTGTGTGTGTGTGTGTGTGTGTGTGTGTGTGTGTGTGTGTGTGTGTGTGTGTGTGTGTGTGTGTGTGTGTGTGTGTGTGTGTGTGTGTGTGTGTGTGTGTGTGTGTGTGTGTGTGTGTGTGTGTGTGTGTCACAGGCAGGTTTTGGATGTCAGTCAACACAAACAGCCTTCCATCCTAACAAAGTTGATGAGTTAATTATAGAGTCAGTCCAGATGTCAACATGAAAAAGTACGTTCATCAGTAGCCTGAATCAACCCAACTTCACAGAGAGTTTAAAGCATTCATTCTGATTCTACCCTTTCTCAATGTCAGACCTCCCACACACACAATTTGAAGCTCCCAGAAATAAGCATCAGAGCATGAATTCCAGTAGCTGGCTTCATTTCTTTTTGCCTGGGAGCCTACACATTTAGCTCGTGGGAAGAGTTGCATGAGTGCTGTTAGACAGGTTGTGTGTTGTGGTGAGGGGAGAGAAAGAGTGTACAATTAAAGGTGTGTCATGATCATTATTTTTATTTACAGTGTAAATAAAATCAAGGGGTGTGATCATCTAGGCCAGGAAAGCTCTAAGAGCCAACAAGCTTGGCGCTGCGTGAGAATATGAGTCACCATCTCCCTGAGATATATACAGAGCCACTCCATCCTATCTGTCATCATGATGGGACAGACTCATTATAACGAAAGTCTTAAATTAACATTCCTGCTTTTTTCCATGTGAATTGGGGAGCCAGTTATGTCCCTTGAGGGTGGAGAGGGCATACTCCTCCACAACAACTGTGTCAACATCTGCTAAAGCTTGGTTGCCTTTGCTTGGAACAGACTATATATCATCAGTATGTGTAGGAACATAAATTGCTGCATGGAAGACGTCTGTCTGGGAAATCTTCCCCTTTGGCACTGCCTTGATCCTGACTGTTTGATATGATTGCAGTTGGCTTCCTAGTCTCTAAAGGAGAAGGGAAACTCAGGGTCTCTTTTTATTTGCATTTTTAGTGATTGATTTTGTTGTGCTTTTGCCAAAGCCTTGTTTTAATGTTATTTATTTCTCTAATGATGGGAATTGTTTAACCCCAGATTATATCGGCTTGCAATGCTTAGGGTCATTGTCTTGCAGGGCAAGAGCATAGGTGTGTAGAAGGAAGCTCATTTAAAATGGAGCATGCAAGTTTTGGTGCCCTGACTAATTCAGGAAATGAGCCCTCACAGAGTGAAGCTGAGAATTGGCCCTTCCTTAATAACAACTTGAGATTAGTTTCCTAGTGGCCTTTGGTTAAAAGCACCCTCAGAAAAGTGCTAGGATGCAATCAGATGGGGATTTCTCCTGCAATTTGGGGACAGGTTACTTTGCTCCTTATCTTGGCTGCTGTATGACTTATGGGCAATAATGAACCAGCCCAACTCTTCTCCTTGCCTACCCATACCTTTTTGGGTCTAAGCCAGGGACTACTGTGTGCGTGCATGCATGTGCGCACGCATGCAGAGATAGAATTGTTCCATTTTTGTTTTGGCTTTTCCACATGTGCTTGTGCTAGGATCAAATCAAAATAGATGGCTTAATTAAACTATTATTTTGTTAAGCTGCTTCATAATACAGGTACTGCAATTGAAAGCTTCCTCCCACTCCCCCATGAAGAGGGAGAGAGAGAGGAGGCAGCACTGGATTGTTCGCTCAGCAAGTCAACTGAGCACTATACAACTTAGAAATAATTTTTAAAAGTTGGACGGATCTCCCTCGTCTCCCAGGGAGGAAGAAACGAGGAGAGAGATCTTTTTGCTGTTTCTTTTTAAAGGGATGAAGGGCTAAACTGTGTTGCTTGAGATGCATTGTGGTCTCCTGCTCTGACACTGCCCAGTCCTTGCATGTGAATCATCTCAAATGACATACCACACTTCAAAATGACCACGTTTAGTATGATTTAACCCAATCCAGACCAATATGACCTTTTTGCACCCTCAGTTTAGGTCTGCTAACTACTGGCACAAGTAGGGTTCATCCTATCAGTTGGCTCTGTTAATGCTTTAAACACATGTTGAATATGTCTGACTTTAGAGCAAAGGCAGAATAGAAGTGCAGCTTCCTTTACTTTTTGAGTCTCACCTTGAGCTCTTACACCTGCCGTACACATGTTGCAGAAGGATCCGGTAGAATGAACTGCCCTAATTCAGACTGAAACTGGAGATACCATTTTTGAATATTTGAAAGCAAAGTGACACAGACCTCAGGAGTCTTTCACCTCATTCTTCTTACCTGTGTGCATAGCTGAACTTTAGTGTTGGGAGACTAAATTGCATGAGAGAGAATGGGGACATATCTGGTATCTTTTGCTTGGAAGATGTTAACTTCAGTTTTCTACCTAGCAGTATAATGACTATTGAACCTTCACACCTGCTCAGGAAATGATATAGCTTGGTCTGTTTTACTCCCAAATAGCCTTTCCTGTTTCCACCAGTTCAATTATTTGCACCAACCCTTCCCCTTAACAGCTGTTTTCAGTGTAAATGCTGGAACATTACCTACAAAAAGGAAGCTCTGTTTTGTTAGAAAGAGTTGGTGCCAAGATGCTTCAGTTCTTGGCCAGAGAAATCAGATTACCCTTCCCCAGAAACAAATCTTTTCTTAAACTAGAGCAGTGATGGCCAACCTTGGCACTACAAATGTTCTTGGACTCCAATTACCAGAAGCCCAAGTCAACACACCTGCTGATCAGGGCTTCTGGGAATTGAAGTTCAAGAACATCTGGCGTGCCAACAGTGGTGGGCAGCCAAAAATTTTACTACCACACTGTGGGCGGAGCTGACATCATGAGTGGAGCCAACGTCATGACATCATGATGTCATGGGTGGAGCCAATGATGTGGGCGGAGCCAAAGTAAATAAAATAAAAATACAGTACACATAAAAATAGAAATAAAAACACATAAAAATACAAATTAAAATAGACGTTAAATAGAAATAAAATACATAAAAATACAAATTAAAATAGACATTAAATACACATAAAAACACACTACATAAAAGACACACATACCTCAACCCACACACCCACCCCAAAGACAAACCCTAGTAATTTACCTTGGGGTCGGGGAGCAGCAGGCAGGCAGCAACAGCAGCGGCAAAGCGGCGTGGCGGCAAGGCAGACTGGCGGCCTGGCCTGGCCTGGCCCGGCAGAGCGGCCCGGCCCGGCAGTGCGGCCCGGCCCAGTGGTGTGCCAAAGGAAGGCCGCTGCCCCTCCAAAGAGGCTGCTGAGGGTCTCAGCAGCTAGCCGCTGTACCCTTCCTTGCAGCCCAAAATGGCTGCTTGTAAGTCCGCATGCGTCAAAATACCATTTGATGCATGCGTGCCTCCAGTATTCAGTGCAAATGCATCAAATGGTGTTTTGACGCATGCACACTGACAAGCAGCCATTTTGGGCTGCAAGGAAGGGCAGTCGGAGAGGCAACTGAACCAGTAGCCTCCAAAAAAAATAAAGATCCCGGGTGGTCTCCTGGAAGGGTTACTACCCCCCCCCTTGGGAGACCACCCGGGGTTTTTACTACCAGTCCAGTAGAACCGGTCTGAACCGGCTGCTGCCCACCACTGCGTGCCAAGGTTCACCATCTGAACTAGAGGGTCACAGAGTTGTTCTTTCTCATGGGAAAATAGGGAGGCAGTAGCTAAAAAACAACATATTCCCAAGCTCATTTGGAATGGATAAATTTCTAGAAATAGTTCCGATAAGTGTACATAGGAACCTGGTGGAATGAATGAGCCAATACAAACCACAGGTTTCTCTTGTCCTATTTTAATAGGTAATATCTTCTGGCAAGGGAGGCAGAAAAAGTTTTTTCTGTGAATCATAAAATGTAGGCGTTAATTCCATTATTGCACCAAATCTCTTCTTTCCTGCTCGCCTCTTCATGACATATGAGTGCAGGACAATGTGACAAGGCTGCCTGATTCCTGAGCCAAAGCTCATCCTAGTTGTAGCACATCTTAGCTGTGAGATGGAGTGGGTAACATGCATTTTACGCATAGCAAGAGTATCTGTACCTGAGGAGAGAGAAATTGAAATGGGAAAGGTGCCTGCCTTTCCGTTACAGACTCTAAATTAGTTCAACATCCAGTTGAACACTAAAAAGGAACTACAGCTGTATTGTCCACTGGTAGGAGACACGAGCAGGGACTTTGTACCCTGGACCAGTCAAAGAACTGATTGGGGGTTAAAGATAAGAGCGTACACTAGCCTTCATTAACAAAGAAGGGGTGGTTTACAAGTACTGTGACTCTGAGAGCTCCTTCTTTGACACATCCCACATATCTATGGCAGTTTTTTCACCTTTTTACCTGAGGCAGGTGGGAGGAGCTAGATTTGGGAATCACTTGTCATGGGAAGGGAATGGCAGCAGCTTAGGCCTGGGTGGGGTGGATTTTGTTGGACTTACTTCTTCCTGGTGAGGCATCTCATATGCTTAGATTCTGCTCTGGCTGAGTGAGTAAAGCAAGCCAGTAAAGGGGATGAAAAGAACGAGAGCCCCAAAGTCTGCTTGGGAGGATTTGTAAACATCAGTGGCTTGTGTTGGTGATGTTGGCTACCGAGGCCAGAGATGCTTAGGGACTGATAACGATCACCGATAATGACCTGGACTCAACTGGGATTGATTTTTAGCTTGATACCCTCCAGGGACTGGTGAAGAACAAAATTATCAATAATTGTTGCATGCATGTGACTTCTTTTGGCAGTGCTGGAACCCTGCTTGTCTCTGAATCTCCATGGCAACAGCCCAGACCTCTCATGTGACCTGTGACCCCAGCCATTGCATTTTTGATCCTTACCCTTTGGATTCGGAGCCTGAAAAAGACAGCAGCATGGGTAGCGTGGGCAGCCTGGTAGAGAAACAGGATTTCTCCCTGGCTGGACCAGGAGGTCTGCGAGGAGGCATGCGCCAGCCAGATGGGCTGCTCCGGAAAGGAATGTCACACCGGGAAGTCTTTGGTTACTTCCATGGGGGCAAACGTGATGCTCGGGCTGAGAAAAAGTCAACTAGTGGTGGCTTTAAACGGGACTATGAGAGTGACCGGGAGAACCAGTCCCCTGAGTGCTACTTCCAGGACAATCAGCGTGGGGCGGATTTCTCCAAGAGTTCCCTGCCTGAACGTGGACGCTTTGACAAGGTGAGGAGGTGGGGGAGCCACAATGGGAAAGTTTCTCAGCAGAGGCTGATGAGAAGAGAAACTGCCAGCCCCCCCCCCGACCTTTGTGGTATAAACCTGATGCTTTCCCATCAATGGAATTTAGCATAGACTCTCCCTTGTGCCAGAGGTGGGTAATGTATGAGTTGTGGGTCACATATATACAGTCTCTGGACCATTCACATCCCCAAGGATTGGGT
Organism: Furcifer pardalis; assembly: GCA_030440675.1. NCBI lineage: Eukaryota > Metazoa > Chordata > Lepidosauria > Squamata > Chamaeleonidae > Furcifer > Furcifer pardalis. The sequence goes on from CP126893.1 coordinate 103,104,585, forward strand.
TTGGTTTTTTGGTTTTGGGGCAAAATATGGGGAAACCTACTCTAGAAAGTGTGATCTCAACCAAGGCAGACATGCCCTATGAATCTTGCTTTAGGTTTTTCTTCTTTCCTTTAAGTAAAAAACAAAGCAAACTTCGAGCACTTCTGGTTCCAGTGGGAGTAATATTACCTAAAGTTGGAAAATTGGCCCCACACCCTCTTAAAGTTACTCACTCCTGCAAAATACCTATAGTGTTTCTGGGTGTATGATGCATTATGAGACATTCCTTTAGGTTTAGAAATGATCTAGTGCATGGTGTGCAATTCTTGGTGCAACAGAGAACACTAGAGTTTTATTCATTTAGAGTTACAGGAGGAGCTAACGGGTAGAGGGGAACTGAGGTCACCTGGTCTACAGTGGACAGAACAAGTGACTCAGCGACTGTTCTCTTGGAACAGGAAACAAGGCCTGCAGGCAGACCCTGGGCTACACCTAGCCTTGTTGGCAGCACCCTGTGGTCTCAGAGATGATGTTGGTCTGGAAGTTATCTCTACTTGGATCAACAGCTGTGTGTGTGAGTCACCATTTCCCTGCAGGTTGCCTCTCAGCCCTTCCTGGTGCTAAAGGGAAAGATGCCCCAGAGGTCTCAGTGTCACTGCAGCACCCGGAGGATATTTCTCTGAGCTAGCACACTAAACACTGGACATAATCCAAAGAATCGAGAATGAGCCACAGGATTTTAAGGCCTGCCAAGCTTGGTTGACTTTGTTCAACTGATGCCTTGTTCCAGGAGCAGTGTCAGCCATCCCGTGGTGGGATTCAGCAGGTTCGCCTCAGTTCTCCAGAACCAGTAGCAGAAATTCTGGCTGGCTGGTCCCTCTGCCCATTCTAGTTTTGAAATAAAGTATTATAGTCCTAATTCAAGTGCAACACAGGGCTTTCCCCCTGGCCACGCCCACCATGCCACCCCCACATAGTAGGTAGTAAACAAATTTGAATCCCATCACTGCAGCCATCTTCAATGCAGCTGCATGCTCTTTCCAATATAGTCAGCTAACATTTAGGTTTTTCAGGGTTGGAATAACGCAGGGGTGGGCAATACCCCCCCTCACATGTGGTCCCCAGCATGCTTAGTTCTTAGCAATTATTTTAATTTGGGGAAAACATATTGGTTTAATAAGTTCCTTTGTGTCTTCTGCAGGAGAGTGGCAATTTTCCATTATTTGAGAAGTCTTTTTGCCCCTTCTCTCCTTTTTAAAAAGTTTTGCCACTAGAGAGCACAAGGATTTCCCCCCTAATAAAGACAACAATGTTAGTAAATACAAACAGGTGAGCTCATGGGAGCAGCCTCCCAAGGTCCAGTGGGTGCAGCCTGTGTACCTCTGGAGGTTGCTCGCCCTGTCCAAATGGGAAGAAAACAGCAGGGCTCCTGTTGGGGTACAGAGGCTTTTGCATCTTCAGCAATGGGAGAGCCAAAGGGTGACCATCTAGCATAAAAATAGATATGCCACCACTAACACTGCGCTTGGTCCAGAGGGCAAGAAATGGTGGCACTTGAGCCAGAAGCTAAAAGTGACACATTGCTTGAGAACCAGGAGACAGCCTCTCACCTGGTGGAAGGCTTACTCTTGTGATTAATAATAATGATAATGATAATGATTATTATTATTATTATTATTATTATTATTATTATTATTATTATTATTATTATTATTATTATTATTATTATTATTATTATATTCAATTTATATGCCGCTGTTCTTGCCAAAGCAACTCAGAGCGGCTTACAATGTTACAATATCAAATAATTAAAAAACAACATAATATAAATATAACAAATATGATACAGTCAATATAGTCAATAAATCTTTCATAAAAAATAAGAATATAATACAATCAGAAAAATACAATACAATAAAAAATACGCTATGGTCAAAAAATACACTACGGTCAAGAAAATGCAGTACAAAACAATCTAGAAAGTCTTTGTCTCTTATACATCTTTCATCATCTTCGGTCAGTCAGCTACATAACCGACCGGGGAGATATATCCCTTTGTGGTAAGCAAGGAGGAATGCCCTTCAAGATCTATAGTGTAACAGTGGGGTCATTCATGGCAAACTGCTTTGGTTGAATTATTCTCTCTCCGCCCAGCAGCAGCTTGGCCAAAGAAGATGGCTGCCCCTGTTTGGAGTTTTCCTTCTTCCTGAAGGCCTTGTGTGATCTTCATCTGAAAGAGACAGATTTAATTTGAGCAGTGGGACAAAATAGCTGTGCACAATAGGGACATGACCAGGCAGGCCTCCTTTTTTCCCTATTCTGGTAAATTACATCAGTTTGTTAACTTATTCGCTATAACTGCTAATGCCTGATGTGTTCCTTCTAGTGTCGGATCAGGCCCTCAGCTTTCAAGGTAGTGTCTGGAAGGAGCCTGTTGCCCATGCAGGGGCTGTCGTCAGCCAAAGGGCAGAAGCTGTCCAAGAGCAACGGGAGTCTCCACACCCTCTTGACGCAGAGCAGCACAAGCAGCTCCTTGCAGCGGGGAGGCCTACGAAATCATCTCCTGCACACCATCAGCCTCGATGAAGGCAACAATTCCATCCAGAGCTTCCCCACCTACACTCCTCGCTTCAAACCCGCTCCTAGCCAGCTCAGTGCTTCTATAGGCCACATCAACCACATTGGCGGCTCCTTAGACAGGGCTTCTCGAGGACCTTGTGATCCCTTGCATGTAGAGAAAGCCCCCCTCTCCTGTAAGAGCATGAGCCGGCTGCAGAGCTCTGGGGAGCCACCCCCTCCCTACGAACCCACGTACTCTTTGGAAGAGGTGGTGAAGCAGCTTGAGGACCGGCTAAGTGAGAAGGGCATGGAGCTCCGCCAGCTGAAAAGGAACTTAAGCGAGAGTGATGACCCCTTCACACAGGTGGGTTTCTTTCCTCCATGGTCATCACTTGGTCCTGTGGGTGTTGCATGCTGCTCTCAGCTTCTGCATTCAGCTTCTTCCTAAAGCTCTCCTATACTGCCGTGCATTTCATGTTGTCTATTATGCCATTCTTTTCCAGGCCCCTTTCCTGTAAGCCTCTAATGAAGCAGTATTATTGGGGCCATTCCAGCATTACGTGTGGGACAATCGGACATCATCATTTCACAAAAATATTGTTATGGAAATAACAATTTTTCACAAATAGGAATAAGCATGGCTTTCTCATTCATATTTGGTACAAAGAGATTTCAGGCACAGAAATGCCATTCCTGAAATGTTTTTTATTTAAAATATTAATTAATTTGCAACATTGCTTCAAAGTGAGCAACCTGAAGAATGTGCTTAACAAAGAGAGAGCAGCTGCACTCCCCCCACCCCAAGCCCTTTCCTTCATGCTTTCAGTATGCAACAAATGACTAACACAACCATATTTGAGGTATTGGACAGTAGCTGTTTGACATCATTCTGGAAGGCTTGTATGACTATTTTCCACATCCATCCTGAACCACCTCCTGACACTTGACTTCATCCTCAGAACAGCTCCCTGGTTCCTTGCACAGTCCTCATTTTTCTTAGTAGTAGATGTGAGGCAGGAGGAAAACATGGAAGATGATGTGGTACTTTCCAGAACTTTATTTGCAGCAGCCTGTGTGTCTGTGGGGGAGGTAGGAGCGGTGCCTGCCCTGTGGGTGCAGGTAATGCTTTTTCCTTATGGAAATGAGCTCTATGGGAAGTTGTTTGGACACATCTGCTCTGCATAAAAATGGCTTGGAAGTAAAGCATGAAAGGTACCAATGGCATTTGTGATCTATTACTTTTTTGGATGGTGAGAGCATAACAACTCTCCTTTTTTGATGGAATAAACATGAATACTAAACTGTAATCAGTTACAGTTTCAGGGTTGTAATCAATAATGTGTATGATTTCAAAAATATTGTTTTAAAAAGTAATTTGAGGGGACTGGGAACATTGTTTCCATATTAAAATGTTTTTAATGTAAAAATAATATGTTAGCAACCCATCATTAGTCTGTTACTTGTGTTAGTCACAGTAAGAAAAGAATATGTAGTTTTGCAATCTTGTTTTTGTACTTTATTCCTTCACTTTCATCAGGAGTTGTTCGAAACCATTACTGCTTACATCTACTTTCACTCCTTCACCTGAATCTAATTCAGCTTTCTGTATGATGTGTTCTGTGTAGAAATTGAACAAAAAGCTGGACATCTGAGTAGCTTTTTATCTAGAGTATAAGTTTCATATCAAGACAGTCAGCATTCAGACACACCAATTTCTATTACAATCCATAGCTTTTCATGATTTGCATAGTAAAAGGCTTTGATATAATCTATGAAGAATGAATGGGGTTTTTTTCCTGAAGTTATTTGGTACATATCGGTGCCCAAGGCATATTTGCAATATGAACTCTAGTGGCTCTTGCTTTTTGGAATCTATCTTGAACATCCAGCATTTCTTGTTCCATTTATGGCAATAATGTTTCTTTTAAAATGTGAGGATCTTTTCATTTGCATGAGAAATTAATGCAATGCTCTTATAGTTACTGCACTCTTTGACATTTCTTTTCATGGGGACTGGAACATATATTGGAAGTTTCCAGTTTTCATTATTTTGCTTTTATTTTTTGTTGGCATAGTCTTGTTAGGATTTTGATGCTCATTGCAATACAGACAAGTACTGTATGCCATTATAGCATTTAACTGCATTGCTCATTATTTGAGGGGAAGACATTATGATCAATAAGAAAACAGCCATAATAATTGAATAATTCTTGTCAACATTTCCCTAAAAATAACCTTTAGAGTCAGCACAAAATGTAACTAGAAAACATTGCTTGTTATAACAGTACAGTAGATTTTCACCTGCAATTTTGAGGTGGGCTAAATTTTTACAGGCAGCTGCATTTTTGGTTACTGACTATTTCCAGGCTCTGTGGATGAGCACCTCCATAACACTCTTTGTTCCAACAGATATTTGAGGACAAACAGCGTTTGTGGATGGATGAATTGGATGAGCTGAAGCAGATGTATGTGGCCAAACTTCAGCAGGTGATGCAGCAAGCCCAGCGCACCCAGCGGGCACTTCAATTGCAGCTCTACAAAGCGCAGCAGGAGAAGAAGCGGCTGCAAGAAGAGCTGGATCTTCAGCAGAGCCAATGTGAGGAGCTGAAGCTGCTGCAGCAACAGGCAGAGCGTCTGAGTCCCAAGCTAGAAGAAACCAAATGGGAGGTGAGTGTGGGAATGTACATCCAATATAGCAGCATCTGGGCATATTGTTCCCACTCAGATAATCGTTCTTGGTTGCTCCTGACCCACACATAATGGTTCTACTGATGTCTGCATTGCCACATGCCAGAACCTGAGAAAATTGTCTTTTTTGATTCTCTGGCTGGGGGATTCTAAGACTTTTGCCCTCTGAAACAGTAGCCTTTCCAAACATTGAAAGTAGGCTGCCAAGTTTTATTAAGGTCCCTAAAGTCAATGAAAAGCAGATACATTTCCCCAAGGCAATTGGCAAAGTAGCGGGTGCTTCTGTTGTATAGGAACTGCGGTGGCTTAGTGGTTAAGACGCTGAAGTTGATGACTGGAAGGTCGGCAGGTCAGCAGTTTGAGACTTGAGTGTTGCATGACGGAGTGAGCTTCCATCTCTGTCCCAGCTCCTGCCAACCTAGCAGTTCAAAAGCAAGAAATTGCAAGTAGATAAATAGGGACCACTTTGGTGGGAAGGTAAACAGCATTCCGTGCACTCTGGTGTTGCGGCATGCCTGCCACATGTCCACAGAAGCAGATGCAGACAGCACTGCCTCTTTGACTATAAACAGAGATGATCACTGAACCCTAGAGTTGGATATGACTGGCTTTTGAGCAAGGACAACTTTTACGTTTACCTTACTGTTTCATGATTTGCCAAACTGTGGAACATTTTCTCAGATTGAAAATCACATCAAATCCTTCCCCAGTGCATTCTTCACAAAAACTCTTCTGAATTTCCCACCACCACCAATCTCTCTTTTTCCGTGGCATTCTTATGGTTGTTCAGCTGACTCCACTGTTGTCATTAGAACATGTTTGTGTTCTACTGCACCACATAAGGTCTGATGGCCTCACTCATTCTCCTCCTTAAGTCTTAATTGTGCCCTCACTTTAATTTACTGTCTTGGCAGGTCTGTCAGAAGAGTGCAGAGATATCACTGCTCAAGCAGCAGCTCCGAGATGCCCAGGAGGAAGTGGCACAGAAACTCGGCGAAATGTTCAGCTTGAAAACACAGCTGCGTGAAGCCCGAACAGAACTGCAAGCCAAAGAGTTGCAGCTAGCGCAATTGGGAGACTCTTTGCAACCCTTGCCAGACAGTAGCTCCCTGGCTCCTCCAAGGGACTCCTCAATGCAACCGTGCCAGGATTTCTTAGGTGGTGAAACAGATGACTCTAAATGCCGGGAGATGCAGGGGGAGAGTGCAGAGAGCACTGAGTGGCTATGGGCAGAATTGCTGCGGGAGCGGCGCCAGGCTCAACTACGAGCCACAAACTTTGAGCAGGAACGAAAGATCTGGCAAGAGGAGAAGGAGAAAGTCTTACGTTATCAGCGGGAGATTCAGGCCAGTTATATGGAGATGTATCACCGGAATCAGGCCCTGGAGAGGCAGCTGAGTGAATGCCGGCAGTATCAAGCAGAACCTATAAGTCTAAACTCAGAGTCACCTTGGATCGAGAGAGTAGAGTCTTCAAAAATCTGATCAGGATGGGAGAGAAGCCATGTGTGCTATGTGAAACATAGGCTTGGGGAGACAAAGTGCTTGTAAGCTAAAAGGGCTGGTTAATCTGGCCCAGAAGATATTTCCTGTAGTAACAGACAGGATTTTGCAGACTGTTGCCATGCATGAAATGGAATCTTGGCATTACGTCTGGCATTTCAGGTCTATCCAGGTAGGCTGTTGCCTCCCTATCATTGCCATTTTGGAGGACACATTGTTTTTGTGTTGTATCCTACTTCGTTGGCATGACCTACCAGGATAGATTTATTACTGGGGAATGTGAATGACCTCGGTGGAGTTTATGACCACTCTTTATATGACCTGAAGAGATGAAATCTCTTGAAGAACGGATAGAAGATTATACACAAAGTAGCCAGAGGTTTGTCCCATCGCTGCTTAAGACATGGCTTGTTTGTCCTGAAACAAAAAGCCTGGGTCTTGCCCTGTAGGATTTCTCTCCCCCCCCCCCCCAATTCTCCATCTGGCTTGTCTTCCTGCTGTACCTACTTGATTGTACTTTGTCTTGTAAATGACTGAAGAGGTCCTTCTGTGTTTGGCTCTGGACTGTGTATGGAATGGAAGTGCAAGCCTCAGCTCCAGGGTCCTGTCAGACGACTAGTGTTCAGCTACTCTAAAAGACCATAGGTCAGGGTCCACCTGGGCTGGGGTCTTTTTCTTCATAGATAATGGGAGAGTGGAAATTGAGCTGATCTCAGATCCTTCCATTCTCTCGCTGGTTAGTGCTCTGGTTCAGGATTTGAAGGTTCTGGCCAGAGTCATGAACCCTGAAATGGAACCTCTGCCTGGCAACTCCTGGAATAAACATTTGTGTGACCCTTCCGGCTGTTTGCTTTCTTCCTCCACTGTTGCATTGTTCCCAGCATTTTGGTACAGTATTGTGGACTATAGCATCCATGCTATAAGAGGTATTCTCAAAAGACAACATGCAACCTGAAATGGCTGTAGAGCTTTTCCAAATTCAGTTAGCAAGTGGAATAGGTCAGGCACCTCTGATGAAGAGGGAACAGGAGACGGTCATGTAAAAAGTGAGAATCTTCTTGAGGTGTTTTATTGAATCCAGCCACTGATACCTTGAAACAATCCTTATAAAACCTATAACTCAACATCAAGAAAGCCCCTTGAGATTGGGTTTCTACCACCCTGCACTTCACTTCTGACTTAAATAAGTGTGTCTAACCAAACCACCAAGGGAAGTAGAAGATAAATTTTTACTTAAGAGAAATTACACAGAATTTATTTATTTAAATTTGTATACAGTAATACCTCGGATAATGCTAAGACTTGGTTCCACAAGTCTTGGTGTTATCCGATTTTTAGTGTTATCCGATCCATGTTAAAATCCTATGGGATGGATCGGATAACGTTAAAGCTCCATAGAGATACATTGTAACCGCACAGGCTTTAGCGGTTATTATCCGATACATCCCATAGGACCTTAACGTTATTCGAGCCAATTCTCCTCCCCAGATTACTTAACGGTATGCGATTTTAGCGTTATCCGAGGTAAACGTTATCCGAGGTATTACTGTACTGCCCTTCTGGCCAGAGCAGTGAACATATGTTAAAAATACCTGTTTACAAATGTGAAACCAATTAAAATATAGCAGTTAAAATGCATCAGTTTAGAATAAACACTAGGACAAAAAGTTATATGACATAGAACAGGCTAGCAACAACAAATATAAATGTCAATCGGGGGAAGCAAAATATCGCAAAGAGTTTGGCTTTGAGAGCCTCCTGGAACTCCTGGAGGGTGAACATATGTTGGAAGAATGTTCCAGATAATTGGGACCACCATAATTAAAAGAATGAGGAATGCTGTCTTATCATGTTACCCCTGCAACTATACTGTCAGCATTCTCAAATCATAACTGCTTGGGACTGCCACTATCTGATACAGTACAGGGATTCTCAACCTACGGCTCACGGGCTGGATGTGGCCTGTGGCGCCATTTCAGGTGGCCTCCCAGCACCACCTCCACCACACCAGGAAGTGCCATGTAGTGGTGGAGGAAGAGCAAAATGGCCCTCCGACCCCAAAGCTGTCTGAGGGAGTGTGACCTGGTCCCCAGATTTAAAAGGTTGAGAACTCCTGATCTAATATATGCTGATATCCAGTAGTAACTTGCTGTACCTAAGGGGTCCTGGGTTTTTCTTCCCTTTCTAGTTTCTATATTTTAACATTATAACCTGCCTTGGTCCTCTTGAGGATAAGAGAGGGGTATAAATATTTAAAATAATAAAAATGAGGAGCCCTATTGAATCAGTGGAATTTACATAGACATTGACTCACTAAATCCTCCCTCTGGTTCAATGGGCCTATTACAGTGCAATTTACTATGCTAAGCAACTGGATTATAGCCAGTGTGGAGTAAGCAGGGAAGCCCACATATAAAAAGTTTAAATGACACTGGTGTCAAGACACTTATTCTAAACAATTATTCATTTATGTGTTGGGCTGTGCATGAAATAACGGATCTTGTTTGCATTGTTTGTTTTACACCATACTCCCAGCTGGAGATGGTTTGTTTGTTTGTTTTTGCTACTATCAATAAGCTGTTCAGAGATTAGCTGTATAACTCTGGGCACTCTCAGCCTATAACAATTTACTTTCTAGAGCAGAAAACATTTGATTACTTGCAGGTTGGCATTTATTTGATGTACAATATCTTATAGCAACAAATACTTTACTGAGTGTGGCAAAAAACAATTTTATACCATGAAATCCAATGCAAAATCCTCTCTAAATTATGTCACAGCATGAATATCTAAGCATTTAATATTCATTAATGTGACACACTGGTTGAGCCTCTCTACAGTTATACCTCCGTTAGCGATGTAATGCAGTATTATTGAATACCTGTGATGTGTGCTTTAGGTAAAGGCTGCTCTTGCTTGAAAGCCAGTCATATCCAACTCTAGGGTGTGGTGCTCATCTTCTTTTACAGCCAAAGAGCCAGTGCTGTCTGCGTCTGCAGATATTTCCATGGTCATCTGGCAGGAATGACTAGACACCAACTCGCACGGAATGCTGTTTACCTACCCACTGGTACCTATTTATCTACTTGCAATTTGTTGCTTTTGAACTGCCAGGTTGGCAGGAGCTGGGGCAGAGACAGGAGCTCACTCCATTGTGCAGAACTCAGGTCTTAAACTGCTGACCTGCGGACTTTCCAGTCAAGTTCAGCATCTTAACCACTGAGTCACTGTAGTCCCACAATGTGTGCGTTGCTTATGTTTAAATCTCTAAGCTGAAGTTGAAAAGGAACTTTTTTTTAACTTCAAAATAAACTCACAAAAGCAATCCACCCAAACAGGTAACATTCTTTGTTCCCAGTAGTATTTGACTTCCTTAGTCCCAGCAAAATGTGAAAGCTTGTTTTTCTTGTAGAGCAGCTGACAGTTGTAATACCTTGTTTGTTTCATTGTGCCCACGCCAATCCAAGCCTCTGTCGGTGCATCAGTCCAAAATCCCCAGAGCAGGGTTCCACCCATCAATTAGCACTATGGGGAGCTGAGGAGTAACCCAGGAGAGGGTGGCACCAAAACTTGGCAGACAGGCCAGAAACTAAGCTGCTGGCTCCAATGCCACAGGGAAGAGTTAGAGCATCGCAGGAAGAAGCAGGAGTGTTTGCTTACTAAAGCTGCTGAACAAACTCGTTTCCTGAATTCCCCATGGGTGATTCATTCCCTCCAAGAAGCGGGGGGGGGGGGGCCTAGGCAGGTGCCACTGACAGGAGGAAGGTTGCAGCTTTTGTTCAAAAACATTTGGAAAACTAAGCCATGCAGGCCCCATCGAAACTGCCTGGATTTTGCATGTGTTTCCTCCCAAGGCATCCTATGACAGCAGCCTTTCCTTCTTGGCATCCAGCCCAGAAATCTAGTCTTGATATATTTCCTATATAGCATGTCACCCTACTTCACACTTCTTTCCTTTTAAAGGTCTCCCCCAACATTGAGTCATATCCTGCAGGCATGGCTTTATACCCAGCTGGACCCAGATGCCATGTGCATCTCCTTTTTACTCTGGAGGGATAGTTCCCAATTGCTTTACTTCCTAATCCTGCAGTTAAACATGTCAAGAGCCCCTCCCATGTTTCTGGTCTATAGCCGGGGGGGGGGGGGGGATTAGACACAGTGCTTGTCATACAGCAAAGTTAGACACTTGCCACAGGCTCTCTCTTCTACCTTCATTTGGTGTTCATAGCCTAAATTAGCTGTAGATCTACATATGCCCATTGGGGATTCTAACTGTTACGGATGTCAAAATGTAAGTCCATCAGCAGTTGAAATAAAGTATCTTTGCCTGCCATAGTACAGTACAGTATGGTCAAATTGCTTTTTACAAGCTGGAGAAATTTGCCTAGCAGTTCTATCAAATTGAGTCATAATAATTGTGTGGGGACTTATGACAACAAGATTAGTGTTCTCACTGAGCTGTGAACCTTGTCTTGGCTTGTCTTGAGCAAGTCACATACCCTCGGCCAATCCTACCTCATAATGGCATTCTGAGGCTTGAAAAAGGAGAAGAGAACCTGCTAATCTCACTGAGAGAGTATGATATTGTTAAGTGCTGCCAAGTCATCTCTGACTTATGGTGACACTATGAACGTGCGATCTCCAAAATGTCCTCAAAAGCCCAGATCCGCTCATGCAAACTCAAGCCTGTGGCTCCTTGTAGGGAATTAATCCATCTCACATTTGGTACATTTCTTTTTCCCTGCTGCCTTCAACCCTTCCCAGCATTATTGTCTTTCCTAGATAACACTTCTCATGATGTGCACAAAGTAGGACTACTTCAGCTTTATCATTTTTGTCTCCAAAGACAGTTCAGGCTTAATTTGCTCCTGAAACCAGGGTATCCACAAAGCTCTCTTCCAGCACAGAGTCAATTATTTTCGTAACAACTTTCTTTACTGTCCCACTTTCACACCCATACATGGAGAAATATTAATATAGAAGAAAATACTACTGAAGTGTAAAAACTGACAGGTAAGAAAAAAAATAAAGCTGTCTTAAAGTATCTAAGACAAGAAATTCAGAATTTCTGTTATATCTTGTCCATAGTTTCCTACATAATATCCCAGCTGATAATTATAATACTGTAGTTGATAGCTACAGAGGAAAGCAGTGAGGAGGCACAATGTGTTTCATACAACTGGAAGTTCATTTTGCAAAAGACAAAGTATGTCTTCCAGTCTACCTTTACAGTTAATGTTCTAGAAAGAACACTGGCTCTCTCGCTACTCCAGGGTTCTCAACCTTTTCCAGCGGTGGGCCGGACTATGCCCCCTCACAGCTGAGTGGGCCAGACACGTGGTTCCACCCACCGTAAACACTGCTGGAAAACACATCAATGGCTGTTGTAAATGCATTTACAACAGCCGCGGGAGCATTTATGGCACATTTTTGCCTGTTTTCACCACTTCAGGCAGTGGCGGGAGTGAGGGCGGTACATTTAACTGCTTCCGGTGGCAGCAGCGGGAGCAAGGGTGGCGGCCACAGGGTCCTACCTGTGGACCACAGGTTGCAAACCCCTGCTCTACTCCAATGACAACATAACTCCTGGAGTAGATGGACCCCAGAATGTCAACATCCTTAGACATTTTAAACGTTGCTAGCAGAGCCTCAGCATTCATAGACATCAGGTTTTGAAAAAGCTCTTGAACTAGTATTTGAAAACCATGTACTGTATGGAGTATACAGAAGAGTATACTCCATGTACTGTATGGAGTATACAGAAGAGTATACTTAAGACAGCTTTATTTTTTTCCCTGACTCAAGGAATTTACAGGCTAAACAACTGGGAAAGAAGGGGAAAGTGGCTGCCTCTTCTATATCCTGAACAAAAGTAGTAGTGGCTAAGGCTAGTGATCTTAATGGGCATAGTGAATTACTAGTAGTCTTTGCTATGAGAAACATGCTACAATCCAGGAACACTGTAGTCTCCAAACAGTCAAATAGGCACTGGCTGCATATTTATAAATTTAAAAAATATTTATATATTTTAAAGATCCCTGTTCTATGTTTTACAAGAAGCTTTCCTCAAGTCACCACATAAGACAAATAATAGGGGGGAAATTTCAGCAATAAAGTGGCAACTTGGGGAGTCAGAAATTTGATCATATTGTCTAATTTTAGCCCACCTGCATTGGCTTCCTGCAGGCTTCTATGCTTGATTCAAGATCAACATATAAGGTCCTTCGTGGCTTGAGATCTCATTACCTGAGGGCTTCTCCTAGTGAAACAAAGCCTGGCCCACCTGATCTTCCCAGTTATTACAGCTTCAGGTTCCCACCCTGAGGGAGGCTTGGAAGATAGTTGGCCTTTTTGGTGGTAGCCTTGTGAAATGCCCTCCCTTGCTATATATGCCAGGCTCCCTCCCTCCAAATGTTTCACAAGTTGGCTTGGGCCAAATTATATAGGGAGGTATTAGGCAGTATTTTACTTCTCCCTTAGTCTGAGCCCTTTAATTGTTTGTTTTTCTGGCTTTAGTGTGTTTCAGAATTCACTGGAATGATTTGTTCATTGTTTAGCCTAGTTTATTTTATGACTACAGGTATTTGTTTTTAATTACATATGCTAACTGTCCAGTGTGGCTTTGGCCAGTTGAGTGGTATACAGTACAAGCACAATCAATCTACTCAGAACAACTGAACAAAATACAGTACAGTACTGTACTTCTAAAAAGCAATCTTATGCAACCAGTGTCAATCCTTAGCTTGTTTCTAAAAACATAAATCACACCAAATTATGATTCTAGGACTTCTGCACTCTGAGAATGTTGGATTTTTAAAATGTATTTATTGATTCTATGAACATATATGCTACTTTTAAACCGTTCTATTTTCAAAGTGACATACACAATAAATACAGTTAGACTAATCAAACCTAGAAATACATACCATAGATATAAACAGATACAAGACAGATTAAAAATAAAATAAAATGAGTATTTAGCATTTTAAATATGGCCAATAATGGAAATCTGGTTGTCTTTCATTGGAAGAAATCTCTACAAGGTGAGAACTATCATAAGTTAGGTAAGGTCTCCCTTGCTCAAAAGCCAGTTGTGTCTGACTCTAAGGGTTGGTGCTCATCTCAATTTAAAGCCAAAGAGCCAGTGCTGTCTGAGAGTGCAGATGTCATGTCATGTGGCAGGCAGGATTTAGATGTCGAAGTGCACAGAAAGCTGTTGCTTTTCCCACCAAAGCAGAATCTATTTACTGCATCTACTTGCAATTTCTTGCTTTCAAACTGCTAGGTTGGCAGGAGCTAGGACAAAATGGGAGCTCATTCCATTGTGATCCACTTGGATCTCAAACTCCTGACCTGCCTTCCAATTGTCAAGCTCAGCATCTTAACCACTAAACCATCATAGACCCCTTAGGTAAGGGAATACCTCACCCTTAAACAAAGAGGAGATACCTGTGCTACGTTGGCCCTGAGAACTATCATAGGAAAGATATTTTTAACACAATTTTGTCGTTTCAGTGATGGAAGAGAACAAGCCTTTTTCTTAGTGAGGGCTACAAAAAATGTCCTGTGTTCTGATCCAAGCTTTTTTCTGCTTTCCAGATCAAAAGAGCATGGAAATGTTATTGAGGGGGAGACAGTTAAATCTACTTAAAATCCCCCAGCCAGGAAGAAGAAAAACCCTTCAAAAATTAATCGATAACCTTCATCAGACTAATAAACCACTGTCTTTTGACACATCCTTCAGATGATTTACTGTTTTCCACAGACTGGTATGTTTCTGCCTGATCATGACCCATCTCCAGTAATACCTGTAGGTGCTCCCAAACGACCAATAGTGAGGCGCTACAAAACGCCTCACTTGCAATCCTGCGGCGCCTCATTTAGAAATGTTAAAAAAAAGTTCCACCCAGCTGTAGCCGGTTTATGGTACGCTCCAGTCAATACCCCGACTAATGAGAATGGTTTGCTCCGTCCTTAGCGAACTTTAGCATTAAATGTCCATCCAGGGCCGTACCAGACAAGAAAAGAGGGGGCGGCGGAACCTAAACAAAAAAAATGATCCTAGCGTTATCCTGGCCAGAAGACGACTAACGCATCACTCAATCGACTCTCAGGTTAGCGCTCTTATAGTTTATCTTCCCCAACCCAGCAGCCCCTCGAAATGGTACCTTCCAGCCTTTAGGGGTTTACTGATAAGGGAGCGTACCATTTCAGTGTGTAGGGTTCTTTTATTTTTTAATTCCTTCTTGAGAGGGAAGTAAGTGGCTTGGCAGCGCAGGGACTGCCGGGGACAGAAGTTTCCGGGATTTTCGTTTTTTATCCCCCCCGCGTTCAGACACACACCAAAAACCCCTATAAAAGCCCCATAACCGCTGAGGGCCTAAACGGGACGTCCTCATTACTTGTTTCCCCCCCCTCTTTTCTTCTCTCCCCCCCCCCGCACGTTCTTTATGGTGAGTCCCAACCGCGCGTCCTCCCTCAGCGAACACCCGGCTCGCGCTGGGGCTCGCGCGGCCCCCCCTTTGACACCGTGGCTTCCTCCTCCTTCCGCCTGCAGGGCGGGCCAATGGAGCGCTGCGCCTGCGTGGAGCGCGAGGTGGACAAAGTGCTCCAGAAGTTCCTGGGCTACGGCCAGCATTGCGAGCGAGGCCTGGAGGAGCTGCTTGGCTACGTCACCCAGCTGAGGGAGGAGCTGGGCGCGGCCGGTAGGTCAGCCCGGAAGGGCAGCGCGGGAGGGGGAGGGCGAGGGGGAGGAGGAGGAGGAAAAAGCGCCTTCTACTGCACGGAGGAAGTGGACTTGACCCACGAAATATTACAATATTTATTTATTTACATACATACATTTATATACCCCGCCCTTTTGGTGCAAATAATAAATAAATAATAATAAATAAATAAATAAATAAGTACATCAGAGAGTAAACAAAACAAAACCACAACAAAAGGACAAAAAACGGTGTAATTTTTGAAAAGCTAAGGCGTATTCGTCTGTGTTTCAAGCCTGTCAGAGAGTAAACAAAACAAAAAGACAAAAAACGTGGCACCTTAAATCTGATATTTATTTATTTATTTATTTATTTATTCACGTTTGCTATCCCGCCCCAATCGGGTAAATAAACCCGACTCTGGGCGGCTTACAGCATAGCTAAAAGCACAGACCAAATCCAATAAAAATAATGAATCAAGTCGACTTCATGATCAGGGGTGTGCTGGTCACCTTGGGAGGGCGGTGGACAGGAAGTGATGGAGGCACCTATATATATATATATATATATATTGGGGGGGAGAAATCCCATACATTCCCATTACCTCTGCCTGTCTCTGGGGGGGCCCCAGTCACTGGGACGCACTGCGATGAGTCCCTGTATCCCTGTGGGTCAGCACACCACTGCTCATGGCATCAGTTTATACACATCAGATACAGAAAAGTAACCTTGTAGCTTTTTAAAGGATTTAATTTTAGTCTTTAAGGTGCCACAAGGTTGGGGTTTGTTTGTTTTTGTTGTGGTCTTTTGTTTACTCTCTCTGATCTTCTTGTTGTAGAATTGTCGTATCAGAGATGAGACAGGACAGCAATTCTTGGTCATACAGATTCAAAAGTCTTTTATTGCGCAATGGTTCACAGATAGTATAGCTACTCAGAATCTGAGAACCACGAGGATTCAAAGACAAAGGTTTATATACCCAGTAGTAAACAGGAAATGCATGGCACTTCGACCATGCGGTGGTTTTACAATCTTAACACCTTGGTATTGGTTCCAGGGACAAAGGAATTCAAACTACACACTAACATTGGCTAGTCACTAGTGCCCAAAACTTCACACTTATCTATCCTCTACCATTGGGTACAGTTATAAGCCCTCTATTCTAATGAGGAAAGGGTTTATTGCCTCTGCCTGAACAACAGGCAGGCAAGTTTTAACTGAATCATGTCACGCCACTTTGTAGGTTACTGAGAGGGCAAAGATGGAGTCTCTTTGGTTTTATATTTCTCTATTTTCCATCACATTCTGGAGTGGTTCAAAGCACCTGCCCCACCTCAACTCTTGGAAATAAGACCCAACACCTGGGAGAGTGAGAATTGTTGCTTGGTATGGCAGTCCACCAGAAGTCTCTAGTGTCCCTACCCTACTTTTGGTGTGTTTGGCTTCAGCTCGCACCAAGACCCTTGTGGATCATTGGAAAGTGAACCCCATTAAACCTAGAATGAAGACATGTCCTTTCTTTCATCTCCAGATCAAACTTTGGACTGCCAGAATGAAGCCAACTTCTTGGCTTTGTCACTGGCCAAAATTAAATCTTGATTTGTACATGTTTCTGGTAGTAACCAGCAGACTAGCAGATGATCTGAATTCTGTGTCTCTCCACATTCACACTTCAGCATGAAGATCTTGCATTTAGGACAGTGTTTCCCAAACTTTGGTTTTTGGACTTCAATTCCCAGAAGCCTAATTCAATTCCCCACAGCACTGATCAGCCAATGTACTTACTTAGGCTTCTGGGAATTAAAGGTCCCCTGTGGGATATGTGGTTGAGAACCACTGATTTAGGGACGTCAACCCTCAGCCTATTCAGGGTCCTTTAAGTGACATAGGAGAGGTTGAGTTCCTCAGCTATATCCTCCTTTAATGTTGTTCCTTGTCCAGTGAGCTCCTTCCATCAGACAGAAGAGTGAGTCTTCATAGCATTAATTTGTACATAATAGGTAGAGGTACAGAGGCTTCTATTTTATCTTCTGAATTAAACAAGATCAGGTAGAAAGATAGCAACTGGAGTAATTTCACTGAGTGAACTTTCAGTTTAAATGTAGCTAGCAAACACTATTTCAGATTGTAGCCAAAGCAGAGGATGTAAGAAATAATCAGATGGCCCCATTCAGCTTAATTATTGTGCTACAGCTTAAAACAACAACACTAGAATCCACTTTATCAGGTGTATGACATGGTAACTTTAGTTGGCAAAAACAGCTTGTGGGTGATGCAGGGGAGCTCCTATATACATTGGGATCAAAAGGCTGTGAAATTGAAGTGGTACAAACTGTATGCAAACCTTAAACATAAGGGGTGAATAAAAAACAATACAGTACTGTATATGCAAAAAGTAGTAAGTGGCAGTTACACAGACTTCCTAGCTGTTCTATCCATCTGTGTTGGGAGAAGGGGAATAATTTGATAACCTGAGTTAATCAGTTTTTGATCTAAGACAGTGGTGCCCAAACTTTTTTTCTTGCAGGCCGGTCCCGCCCCGACACACAGCTGCAGGAGCTGGAGGGGGGCTGCTCCTGGTGCTGACAGTTTTGACATCATCAGCGGCGGCGGCAGCAGCGACCGCACTTTGTCCACCTCTGGCTCTGTCCCATCCCCTCTGCCGCCTTTGCCAAAGCCAATCGCTGTGTCAGGGAATATTTCCGAGCCTCCTGTGTTTCTAAATCCACGGTGCTGGAAGGGTAAACCTGGCGTGCTGTGGTGACATCATCCCGGGCGCGCCAGGGAGCTTTCCTAGCGTCATAAATTTTGAAACACAGGGGGCTCTGAAAAATTCCCCGCCGCGGCGATCGGCTTTGGCAAAGGTTGCAGAGGGGATGGGACCATGCCAGAGGCTGCTCGGAGTAGCCAAGACAAAGTGGAATTGTTGTTGTTGCTGCCGCCAGGTGGTGGGGGTGGGAGGGTGCAGCCCGCAATGAGCCCGGGTGCTCACCATGGGTTGCATTAATGATATGCAGGGGCCTAATTGGGCCCATGGGCCATAGTTTGGGCGCCCCTGATCTTCATCCATGAATATATTGGTATTAAGTTTAATTTAATTTAATTGCTAGATTTTAATGTCGCCCCACTTGCCTAAGCGACTCTGGGCGGCTAACAACGATACAAATATAATAAAGAACACTATGGACATATACATCATAGTGCTATTGAGCTGATGATGCAAGTTATTTCCCCCCCCCCCCCCCCCGGTTCTGAATTAACTGCAGATGAGCATATGCTTAGTATTCCTCCACCCCCACCCCCACCCCAAAAAAAGCTGGTACATTGCAGTTGTGTTGGACTACAACTTCCACCGTTCCTAGTTAGCACAGCCATATAACTGGGAAACATTCCATGCATTTTCTAAGGAAGTCTGAAACAAGGGTTGAATCCAGAATACATTTGGTGAGCTGGAATTTATCAGTAAGTTTGTTTCCCTTTATTTGGGACATGGAATAAATTTTTCTAGTAGTAGTGTTAAACCGTAAGAGAAATTTTTTATCACTAATAAATGCCATTTTGTAAGGACACTATGCATCTGAATCTTATACATATTGGAGTTTGGCACAGAAATATTAGCCTGTACCTTCTGTATTTTTCTCAGGGCATGTTCTTATTAATGTTCTAATGTGAGTAACTATTCCCTAAGATTTGAGGAAGCAGTAAGTAGGGTTATTTATGCCTTCTTGAGATCCTGCCTGAATTAAGATCTCAATGCTTCTGGTATTGCAGCCTTGCAAAGGACACCACTGTCTGCTACTCTTTCCCTGGTTATGTCCCAGTGCTGTAAGAAGATCAAGGACACTGTGCAGAACCTAGCTTCAGACCACAAAGACATTCACAGCAGCATCTCCCGTGTGGGAAAAGCAATTGATAGAGTAAGTAATTTCACCAGCTTGATTTCGTTTCAGAAAGAAAATGGAAACAAAACCATTTCTAGATGAGTATTTCCTGAGCTGCAAGAGAAAATGGAAACCCAAAAATTTCCTTGTAAATATTGTCAGGCAGCACCTAAGAACTAGTGTATTAAATGTCTTCCATTCCTTTATTTCCTGCTTCCAGAGGCTGAAATCTAGCCGTACAAAGTTATGCTGTATGATGGGGGGAAATTAAACGTTTCTGATTTCCTCTTCTATTCTATTCTCCAAAGACTTCCTCAGATTGCATCATCACCCCTTATGCAGTATAATTTTATGCAACAGGAATTTAGCCATGCTGTACTCAAGACAGTCTGCTTTAGCCAAGGCCTACAGTTACCTATTACAGTATTCCAGTCTCCAAAAATTACCTTTCCTCTGTTATATTAAAGTCTATACACTTTCATGATTCCAAATTCTGATTTGGAATCATGAAAGGGCACCTTTAATACTTTTCTTGAATAGGCAAATATTGTTAACATTGTATAGTAAGCATGTCTTACGATTCAATCTTTCATGAGACAAAAATAGTTTAGATTCCCAGGTGAGTGCTGCTTAAATTTCCATCACAAGTTATATTCAATATTTGCTGGCATATAAGATGCACTTTCCCACCTTAAAATACATTTGAAAATGGTGTGTCTTACATGCCGGTAATCAAAATTATCATGTTGATCAGTTGCAGCTGGAGCCGGGTGAAGGGCATCTTCAAAAGGAGCCCTCTTCCCCCGCTGAGCCCACCCTCCCTGGCTCCTGGCGGTCAGCAGCGGCTGATGCCAGGCCAGGGGCTTCCAAAGGAGATGAAATTATGGGTTTTGAGGATGAAGATTAAAAGATACCTACAGTAACTACAGTGCTTCCTAGTTACATTTTTGTAGATATAAATATAAAATTAGTACATTAAATCATTTTGGAAATTCATGGGAAAAAGTAGAAAATTACACTGCACAATGATTTTGCTATTGGGAATAACACAGGTGATTTACATGATATTGAGTACAGTTAAACCTCGCATAAAGAGTGCTTCGATTAAAGAGTAGCTCGCTTAAAGAGCAGAATTTTCTCAGAATGTTCGCTTCACTTAACAAATAAAACCAACCAAAAACTCGCTTAACAAATAAATCAGGGTTCGCAATCACCCCCATAATTGGTCACTTACAATGGTGTTTCACTTAAAGAGCAAACTCGCTTAAAGAGCAATCCTGTGGAACGCATTATCAGGGCCGGATTTACATGAAAAGAGGCCCTAGGCTATTCCACTTATGTGGCCCTTTCACCTCCCATTTTTAAGTTTGTAAATCACATGAGAGATAATAAAATATGTCATTACTGTGATATATATCAATATATAGGCCCCTCTTGATCTTGAGGCCCTAGGCTGAAGCCTAGTTAGCCTATAGGAAAATCCAGCCCCGCGCATTATGCTCTTTAAGCGAGGTACAACTGTATGCTGATTCCAAATCTGAACTCAGAATTTGCATATCATGTACAGATTTTAAGTTCTAACTGTGCTATAGCTGTTCAAATGGTATTGGGTAATGTATTTTTACATAGGAACATTATAACAGTTGCAGCTACCACTATGCCTACTGCCACCTCAGCTGAATCACGTCCCCTGGTGGCATGCATGTTCCACCAGCAGCTGGGCATGTCTGGGCAAGTCAGTGAGCTGATGTCAGGAATAGGTATATAAGGAGAGATGAACCAAGGGTTTGTCTCTGTTTTGAGCTAAAGATGAGTAGCCACAGCTGTGTTAATAAGAACCTAACCAAGAGGGTGAGATTTGCTTACTTAAGATACAGTAAAACCTCGGATAACGCTAAATCTTGGTTCCACAACTCTTGGTGTTATCCAATTTTTAGTGTTATCCGATGCTTGTTAAAATCCTATGGGATGCATCGGATAACGTTCAAGCTCCATAGAGATACATTGTAACTGCATAGGGTTTAGCGGTTTTTATCTGATGCATCCCATAGGATGCAATTCTCTCCCCCAGATTACTTAACATTATGCGATTTTAGCGTTATCCGAGGTAAACGTTATCCGAGGTATTACTGTACTGACCTCCTAGGCAGAATCAGACTTCAAATTTGGATTCAGCACACTTGATTTAGTATAGGACACATGGATTAAACCAAGTAGCAGACAGTATTTACTTTTTTGTGATGCAGTGTTATTTTTTCCCTTAAAAATGTGTATAAAACCCGAGGTGCATCTTATACTCCGATGCATAAAATAGGGTATATCAAGTGACTCTAGTGCTCTTTTTAAGGCCAAGGTGAAGGAACAGTAGCATAACCAGGCTAACAATAAGCTGTTTGAATTGAAACCTGTACTTTGTGGTCAAATACACAGGCTAAGAACCTAAGGAAGGATGTGATCCTGTCTCAGGTGATGGTTGGTGATCAATTACCTACTTCGCGATCACTATTGAATGGAAACATCTGCACAAATGCATGCCTTGTTCTATTCCTGTTACCTTTAAATAAGATGCTCTTAAGAATACTCATACAGTACATTTTAAACTGTGCAACAGGCTTGCTCAACATACCTTGCTCCTTGCTCTAAATCAGTCTGTTTTGGTAGTACAGTAATATTGGTCTGCAATATTTATTGAAATTTCTGAATTATTTCTGCCTGCCTGTCACTTTTAAAAGACTGGATTATATGAAGAAAGATACAAGTGTATGTATGTGTATTTAATATTTTGAGTCAAATTAATGTGAGGTGCAATATGGCTTAGTTGATGCTGTGCTGTATATTTCAACATATTTTTCCACATCTCTGCGGTTAGTTCGTAGTCATCTGTAATTTGGCCTGGTACTTAGCTTGGTGTTAGTAGGAATGACAGCACTGTTTTGGGATTTGGAGGAATACTTGTTTGGGAAATTCCTGTTAAGCATCTCCTCCACTCTTGTGAATGCCATAATTTCTCTTCTGTTCCAGAATTTTGATGCGGATTTGTGTGGCATTGTTCCTGCTATGGTTTGGGAGTCCCAGGAGAAGCAGGTCCTAGTGTTGGCCATTATAGAGCACCTCTACCAACAGGGGTTGCTGGGAGTAGCTGAGGAACTATGCCAGGTACTGGAACTTTGGAAGAAACAAAGGCAGAAATAGTTTTCAAAAGGCATATAGACACTGATGGTTGTAGTACTATATTGTGTTGTGGCTAATGACCACTTCTTCAGGTGATGTGTTCGATTCCGAATATTGGTTCTCATCATGATGATCAGCCATGAAGATTGTCCTGGGAACAATATAATGCAGTGACCTTCCATTTGCCTTCCGCATTGCAGCATGACACCTGTACCACTGATCCATTATTTTGAGTCACTTTTTGGTCCTGAGCCCTTTTGGCACACAGAGTCCTCCTCAGCCCCAGGCCAGTATTGATGAAGCTGATGCCCTCCATCAAGATGGATTCAAGTGAGATTTAATCCACTTGGGGACCATCTCCCTTCCCTGTGGATTTCAGCACCCAAGGCCGTTAGTCACTAGTCAGGGTGGTCAGGTTAGTTAACCACCACCTGACGATTGGTGTACAGTCACTGGCAGTATGGTCTACTCTATTACCATAGCAGGATAACCTGGCCAGACTTTAGTGAATACTACTTAGCAGGTCTTTTTTGTTTTTGTTTTTTGTTGCCAAATGATGTCTTTATTTTCTTGTCCTGACTATCATCATTCAGTACCTATCTAGCCCAAATTACACAAAAGCTAACTTGGGAGTAGGATGTTGGGAAAGCTGACTTGGGAGTAGGATGTTTGTCAGTCACTTTTTAATTATCTGACTTATATTTCATACCCACACTTGTTAGGCTAATATTTCTTAGGGAAGCCATCTCTCTCTCTCTCTCTCTCTCATGGAGCATATTTCTATTTAGTTAGACTTTGGCATTTTTAAAACATTGAATGTATCTTTTCCAATAAAAGTTAATTACAGTCAAACCTCGAATAAAGAGCACTTCGATTAAAGAGTAACTCGCTTAAAGAGCAGAATTTTCTTTGAATGTTTGCTTCGCTTAACAAATAAACCTAACCAAAAACTTGCTTAACAAAGAAATTGGGCTTGGCAATCCCCCCCCACAATTGGTCATTTACAATGGTGTTTCACTTAAAGAGCAAACTCGCTTAAAGAGAAATCCTGTGGAACGCATTATGCTCTTTAAGCGAGGTACAACTGTATTTGATTTTAACTACTGCTGCTTTCTTGTGGTTTCATTGTGGAAATGACTGCTGACTTACCCACCACACTTATGCCATCTGTATCACATTGTGAGCACTCATAGTGTCTCTCTTGCATACAAATAAAAGAGAACTACTATCTTGATCCTGCCAGTTAGGTCTAACTCCTTACTCTAGGACAGTGATGGCGAACCTTGGCACTCCAACTGTTCTTGAACTTCAATTCCCAGAAGCCCTGATCAGCAGGAGTGCTGACTTGGGCTTCTGGTAATTGAAGTCCAAGAATAGCTGGAGTGCCAAGGTTCGCCATCACTGCTCTAGGAACTGCTTATTGCATTAACATATAACAGGATGGGTCCATGCATGATTATCTGTAAATACATCTATTACCCTTTCTCACTCATTATTCTTTTCAAAAGAGAGGACTAGGATGTGTTTTCCCCTCCCATTTATTTGTTGTGTGACAAATTCTTACTGAAGAGTGAAAAGAGGCAAAGCCAGTTAAAAACTGGGGTAACAAAGGTGATTGAAAATACAGCAATGAGAATTTATTTTAATATAATTGTTAGGAAAATTAGACCAGATATCAAAAAAGGTACTCATGTGTAGTTGATGTCTTGGATAAGATTAAGAGATTCTTGGTCCACAGCACAATCTCAGGTGGGATTTTGTAATCAAGAGTTGTAGTGTAAATGCTATTTCCACCCACAATGGGTCAGAGAATCCATTTCCATTGAGTTAATTTCCAAACTATAGGTAGTTTAAAAACACATGCATATTGGCAAATGTAAGAGTGCTGCAAGACAGATAATATGAGTAACAACCCTTTGCCAAAAGGAAACTGCCGTGGGAAAAAGATAAAGCAGACATTTAAACAATGTATAAGAAGAATTACATTGTCAGAAATTAACCTGTATAATCTGTCATAAATCAACATCATGGAGTACAGTGTACTAAAAAAAGCCTTATTGCTATAGGAGCAGTTTATAATATTCATTTTGAATATAGTATCTCAAAGAGTAAAATGTAAAGGTACTTATCTGTACAAATCCAAAGATATCTCAGCTATCAATTTATTCAAGTTAATTGAAATCATATGCAAGATTGTTGTAAGTCAATTTCTGTCTTTTTCCTCATAGGAATCCAATATGAATGTGGATGTAGACTTTAAAAAACCATTCCTGGAACTCAACAGCATATTGGGAGCTTTGCACAAACAGGACTTGGAGCCTGCTCTGAAGTAAGAATAAAAACCCCTTGTGTAGCTTTTCTCTTTGGGCATCCCTCTTTTCTCTCTTACTGCCTCTCAGGCAAGCTTATTGTTGCCAGGTAGGCCACATGGGAATGACCCCTTGGCATAACCAGGCTCACTGCCTAGTACAGTGATGGCGAACCTTGGCACTCCAGCTGTTCTTGGACTTCAATTTCAATACAATACTGTATGCGCAGTAAACCCTTTCGTGGCGATTCACAGGAACTTGGGGTTCTGGGAATTGAAGTCCAAGAACAGCTGGAGTGCCAAGGTTCGCCATCACTGTACTAGGCAGTGTGCCTGTCCATTCTAGGAGGTGGCAACATAGTCTGCTTTTCCTTGAGATGAGCACTGGAAAGCGGTGCTAATCTTCCTCAGAGTGTAACCAA
Source organism: Furcifer pardalis (assembly GCA_030440675.1). Classification (NCBI taxonomy): domain Eukaryota; kingdom Metazoa; phylum Chordata; class Lepidosauria; order Squamata; family Chamaeleonidae; genus Furcifer; species Furcifer pardalis. Next base: position 103,129,800 of record CP126893.1, read on the forward strand.
CAAAAAATTATGCTAAAATAATTATGCTATTTTAAAAGTGTTACAATATCCCCCCTTTTTATTTATTTATTTGTCACATTTGTATTGCCACCCATTTGGCAAGCGACTCTGGGCGGCGTACAACAATTACATCATGAACTACATAAATCCCACTAGAGAACTATTAAAAAAACTTAAAACCAATAAAACCCAAATTAAAACTAAGTATGAAACTAAATATGCCTACTCCTTTTGAAAATTGTATGAATTTAGTGATTCCCCAAAATTTTGAAGATACCCATCCCCACTTGAAACCTGTTTTGGCCAACATGGGCTGTGAATGTGTACTTTTGATGGGAGCCCTCTTTTTCCTTTCCTTTTTGTGAGCTTTCTTCACAGAGTCTCAGTGGCGTCGCGTGGGGGGGGGCGGGGGGGGGGCGGATGCCCCGGGCAGCGGATTTCAGGGGGCGGCAAAATGTCCCCACCAGTTTGGCCTCCCTCTGCCTGGGGCCGGGCTTAGGAAGCAGGACTTCCCAGGCGGAGGGCGGCCGTTTTGCTGGCGAGCGCTGCTCGCCTCCGTCCACCTGGCTGGCCGTCGGGGGCGAGGAGGAGAAAAAGGGTTTTTTTTTTAAGGCGGACACCATTCAAGGAGGGGCCCCGCCCGCCCGGCTAGCCGTCGGGGGCTCTCCTGGAGGGCGGCCCGCGTGCGCGCGCGCGCACGCTGCTCGCCTCCGCCCGCCCAGCCACCCACCCAGCTTGCCGTCAGACGGGGGCGCTCGTCGGGGGTGGGTGGCGCCGTGGCGGGGAGCCCCTGGCGGCTGGCTGGGCAGGAGGTGGGTAGCGTGCGCGCGCATGCGGGCCGCCCGCCAGGAGAGCCCCCGAGTGGCGCCCTGGCGGCGCCGGCGCCCCGGCAGCCAGCCGGCTCAGGCCCCGGCCCTCGCTCCCGCGCGGCCCTCCTCCGGGGGTGGGTAGCGCCCGCCACCTCCGTCCTTTCCTCCCTCCCTTCGGCAGCTGTGCTCTTGCGCCCCGGGTAGCGCGCCCCCCGGCTTGGCTCTGGAAGCCGAAGGGGCTGCCTCCTGCCGGCCAGGCGTTTGCGGTGGTGGTGGTGGGGGGACACGGCGGCCCCGAAGGTCGCTGCAGACACACACACCCCTCCTTGCCAGGACGAGGCAAGAAGCGATGGCCAGCCGGGCGAGCGAGTTGCCGGAGGTGGAGGTGCGCTCGTTGGGGGTGGGTGACGGAGTGCCCCTGGAGGGCGAGCAGGCAGAGGTGTGCGGCGCGCGTGCGCGCAAGCGCGCGCGCGCCGCTGTTCAGCAGGGGGGCGGCGCCTTCTGCCTGGGTCCGGGGGGGGGGGGGGGACCGGCAGCAGCGGGGAGCTGGGGGCGGCGGCGATTTTCTTCTTCGCCCCAGGCGGCTGAACACCGCGCGACGCCACTGCAGAGTCTTAACACTGAGCAGTGTTGTCCTTTGCCCAGTTGGGCAGTCTTTCACAGGCAGCAGCTGGCAGAATTGAACAGCTCCCTGGAGTTCCAGCTGCATCGTCTCCACTTCATCCGACTCCTTGCTGGCGGCCCAGGCAAGGAGCTGGAGGCCCTGAGCTATGCACGCCACTTCCAACCCTTTGCTCATCTTCACCAACAAGGTAAGGCTGTTTCCAAAAGCTCTGGTAGTAGCTTTTCTTTCGGCAGATATTAGTCTTTTTCTCCTGGGTCTGCTACAATGATACGCTCAACCAAGAAGCTTTCTATTAGGACTGTTTTGAGGCATTGCCACTCTGGACTTAATCAGAATCTGTAGCATCACTTCCCGAGTTTTTGCTCCCAATGGGCTCTCTTGTGCTAAAGAATTTTAAGGCTCTTCCCTCATCCCAACTTCTTTAAAGCAGACTAGAAGGAACTTTTTGAGATCATTCATGGTCACTTGGCATTGCTGACTTCTGATAGATCTGTGTAACACACCAGTATGTGAGTAAAAAAGCCTCTTAATGAGACTGGTGCTTCTTTTGTCTTTATTACACAGAGATCCAAGTGATGATGGGCAGCTTGGTGTATCTGCGCTTGGGCCTTAAGAATTCCCCATACAAACATCTGCTAGATGATAGTCACTGGACTGAGATATGTGAGACTTTCACTCACGATGCCTGTGCCCTAATGGGACTCCCAGTGGAGTCACCTCTGAGTGTCAGGTAAAGCTTGAGACAGGGGGTGGGATTGAGGGCAAGGCTAGGCAGTGCCAAAAACCCTTCTCTCTCTTTCCAGCTTTGCCGCAGGGTGTGTAGCACTTCCGGTGCTGATGAACATCAAGGCTGTGATTGAGCAGAGACAGTGCACAGGAGTCTGGAGCCACAAGGATGAGCTGCCTGTAAGCTCTTGGCCCATCCTGGGGAAGGATGCTATGGTGAATGTGTTACAGAATGGGGCTAAGCATCTTCTGTTACAAGCCAGATGATGTGGCTAACGAACCTTTCCTTTAATAATAGATTGAAATTGAGCTAGGGATGAAATGCTGGTACCACTCAGTCTTTGCGTGCCCCATCCTGCGCCAGCAGACGACAGAGTCTAACCCACCTGTCAAGCTAATCTGTGGACATGTCATTTCTCGAGATGCACTCAACAAACTCATCAATGGTGGGAAGTGAGTGTTTATACCAACTTTCACTGTTTTCTGTTTGAATCTGGGAGACAGTGGATGTGAAACATGTGTGTGATCCCAGCCTCTGGTGTAGTCAGGCTTTTCTAAATTGATTGCCTCTGAGAAACATTGTGGCAATTAGATGGTTTAAAGCAGAGGTTCTCAACCTACGGCCCATGGTGCCATTCCATCTGGCTCACTCCTGCCGCTGCCACCTTCCTTTTCCCCTCCGCCTGGTTTGGTGTGACCCTAACACCACTCCGTAGCAGGGTGGATGTTGTAAGAAGGCTTAAAACATCCACCCTGCTACGGATTGGCATTAGGGACACGCCAAGCGAGGCGGAGTGAGAAAGGTCGGTGGTGGCAGAAGTATGTGTCCGCCCATATCCTTCCCGGGTGCTACTCTGGCCAAGTGTGGGCAAGCACAGTCAGGATCCCTCCTTCACTTATGGCAGGTCGGTAAGCAGGGAAGCATCAGCGGCATGGGGGGGGGAGAGAGTGTTTGCAGGCTAGACTGGTGGCGTGGTGGGGAGTATTAGTGTTGGCGGTGTGCGTGTTTGCGGCACCAGTAGTGTGTGTGTGGGGAAGTGTTGGCGGGGCAGACTGGTGGCGTTTGGGAGTGTTGGCGGCGGCGGCATGGGGGGGGGAGACACCAGTCTGGCCTGCCAACAGTCTGAGGGGGCATGATCTGGTCTCCAGCTTTAAAACGTTGAGAATCCTTGGTTTAAAAGTTCAAATTTAGCAAGCCCTTCTTTTAAGCATTTCCTTCATTCCGCTTTTGGCTATCACCAAGTTATAAGTGTCTTGCATTTGCTGCCCTCTGCTGGACAACTGAGCAAAGGTGTACTACTACTACTACTACCTGTAGTTTTTAAGATGGGGAGTCACAACTGAGATTACCAAAGTCCAGCCAAACCTTTTAGTGGAAGACTAGGGCTGAATATACAGAAGAGCAGATGGTTTGCTGGCAGTCCACTGAGAAAGTATGGGTCAGAGCTAGCTTTCTGCATCCTTCCTTCAGAATGCATGCTACTGCAGAACTACAGATGTTGGCTTTACAGCTTTTCCTTTTTGGTCCCTTCCAACAGGCTAAAGTGTCCATATTGCCCCATGGAGCAGAACCCAGCTGATGGAAAGCGCCTCATCTTTTGATACCGGCAAGCCTTGGAAAGACTGTGAAGTGGGCTGTGGGGATAAGGCTTGAGGGGAAGCGTCCTATACTAAGGGGAGTGCCTACTGTTGGGTTTAAAAACCACTGGCAGCTACAGCTAAAGGTTACTGTGGCAGCGATCTGGTGTGAGGCTAGAGACACTGTTCTGTACTCCTTTCAATGTACTACTTTATCCGCCTCTCCTTGACTTTTTCCAAGCGGTACCCCTTTTTGGCAAGCTCCCATTCTCTTTCCTTCTCCATAATTTTGTTTCTTCCTTGCCACAGGACCTGTTCTGCAGTAAATGAGGAACTGTGGCTGCTTTTATTTTTCAGCACCGAGGCACAAAAGAGACATTTAAGCCAATCAGACAGAGTAGATTAGCTTTTGTTTTGGAAAGTAGGTTACATCAAGATGGATTATATCCATGTTCAGTTTTTAAAATGTGTTTAGAACTTAGCTTGGTTTTATTCTGAAGAAAGCTTTAAAGCAAGCTAGAAAGGAAACCAGGACAACAGTAGGTTTGCTGGAAATACCAAAGGCAATGCTGGACCTACCTTGAGAAATATTGTTATCTCTTCAGAAAATGAAGTGGAAATAGTAAATAATTCTTTTTGTTCCAATACAACAAAACACCTGATGTTCTGACTTGAAGGGCTAGCACAATAGTATTAATACTTATGTGGAAGAATGTGTTTGATGAGAATATGTATTAGCACTTCAGTACTGTATTAGAGTAAGGATAGGAAGAAACAACTAAACTACCTTGCCCGTTATGGATGAAGAAACTGAAATATAGTAATGGGTGCAGGATAAAAAGTTTGATTCAATAGTATACATAATTAAGATCTCCTAAAGCAGCTTGTTATACAAGAAAGCTACAGTTCAACATTTTAACCTTATGTTACTGATGTTTGCTCTTTATATATAGCAACTGGTAAATATTGCCATATACAGCATATATATATATACACACACACAAAACAGAGCATTATAATATAAATGATAGTAGAGATTCTCAACAGCGATTGTAAATGTCCTTTAAGAGATATAAGAACATATGTGGGGATAGACTAGAATGTAAATACTGTAACCAGTGGCAGGGTTGATAAAAGTCTGGAGTTGGTTTTCTCTTGAACAATCTGTCAAAAACAGAGCCTACCACTTGAAGGAAAATAAGAATTGTGAGGTATCTACACATACATTCTCAAGAGATATGCTGGACAGCTTGTCTATAACTTGAAATGGTTTCTAAGAGCCAGTGCCTATACTGTGCAGTTACCAAACCTGAATTAAAAACCAAGGGTCCAGCTTGAAATAAACATGAAGAGTAGCATACAGGAAAAAACATGGTTTTTATGCCATTTTAGTGCACTGGCATCAGCAAGGGACTTTATCTTATTACGTGTGATTTCCTCCCTTCTCTAGGACACAAGCAGCAACAATGACCAGAGATAAATAGGGTACAAAATATTTGAATAAATTCATTCCCAAATTGTTTAGTTGATGCTCTATTTAAAAATAATTATCATTTCTTTCTGGCAAATAGCCCTTTGAAAATATTTCAGTAGAATAAGGTTAACATTTATTTTCATGATGAACTCACTATTGTTATTTGAAGCAAAGAGAAGTAGTAAGTCCTGTCTTGTAGTTGAGTTTACTGTCATAATTCAGCATTACAGGTCAGTCAGTCCTCTTAATTAAAAAAATAATCTCAGAATGACTTCATAAAAAATACGTTTATTTTTTACTATACAGGGAAGGAGAGAACAGCCAGTTAGAAACCTTTGAAGCAGCACAATGTGTTGCAAACACACCTGAATTAGATGTAGACAACATTATTTATAAATACTGTACTTTATTTCCCTAGGATTCCATAGGCTTTCTTTGTAACACAATACAGAGCTGCTCTTCCAGAGGCAAGTTAATTTCACTATGAGAAAAGCTACCGATATTTGTGCTTGCTTTATTCCTGCCTCTTGAAAGGATATGAATAGTTGTAGGTTAGATACTTTTCACTTCCTTTAACAGCATCAGTTCTCATACCAGAACTTTTAACATCTGTGTCAAGTTACAGGATATCAGCACCTGCTGACTGAATTACTTCAGGGTTTTTACAACATCACTCATTAATATGCTTTACAAGGGGAGGGGAAGTGCCTCTACCTCTTCCAAACACTCATCATAAGCTTCCTGATACTCCTCATGAGGCTTGATCATAATAACACAGGTTGGTCGTTTTGAGCCTGCAGCTGCTCCTAAGTCCTGAAAAGGGAAACAGCATTTAGTTGCCCAGTCCCAAGTCCTTTAAGTGCCACAGAGCAGATCATACATCAAATCATACAAACATGCTAACATGATACAGTATTCTGGTACATAGCTCTACTGGTTTTTTCTGTTACCCCATTAAGATGCTATTATTAGAATTGGCACTTCATTTAATTGTAGGAAATAGAAGCTGCATCACAGTAAGGTAAAGGTCACCCTTGCTCAAAAGCCGGTCATAGGGTTCACTGCTCATCTGTTTATAGTGAAATAGCCAGTGCTGTCTGCATTTGCAGATGTTTCCATGGACATTTGGCAGGTGTGAATAGACACCAGAGTGCACAGAACACTGTTTACCTTCCCACCGAAGTGGTCCCTATTTATCTACTTGCAATTTTTTGCTTTCGAACTGCTAGGTTGGCAGAAGCTGGGACAGAGATGGGAGCTTACTCCGTTATGCAGTACTTTGGTCTTGACCTGCCAACCTGCCAGTCAAGTTCAGCATCTTAACCACTAAGCCACCGCAGTCCCTTTTACATCACAGTAATTCCATGCAAATAAAATAATGACAGAGAAATTGAAGGTTCATAACCCAAACTCTTTGCTATAAGGCAAGGTAGCCTTGCTGTATTGAAACTGACTATAGCTAAATGTTGGATGTGAATATTACTACAAGGCTTCTTTGACTAACTTAAGTACAAGCAATTTAAAAACTGACAGTTTCGCTGTACTGGATTTTGCATTTGCAAGGGGGGGGGGAATAACTGGAAATTTGTTACTAGATATTTAACCATCTGAGTTCAGGCTAGAAAGGAACTTCAAAGAACTACTGTACATAAAAATATTAGCTGATATCTCAAGCCAACACTCAAAATGCTTACCACACTTATAGTTAAAAGGTAGTATTCCATGCAGTAGTAAAAGCCAAATATTATATTAATTCAGATGCAACATGATCTATTATTGCTAGAAAGGCCCTCAGTTTGCAAGACTGCTAATGATAAGGTCTTCTAGAGATTCATAATCACCAAACTGAAAGCAAGCTGACTGCATATGACCATATTACATTTATGTTCTATGGCAGTTATGCTGTTTGTCCATTAGTATTGTACACTAATGATAATTGTGGGCTGTCAAGTCAACCCTTGCCAAGTTTTTTCCCCCATCGGCAGAGAATACTCTGAAGTGGTCTACCATTCCTTTCTTCTGGGGATGCATGGGAATGCGCAGCTTGCCCAAGACTACATAGGCTGGCCCTACTCATAGAAGTCACAGTGGAGAATCAAACTCCCAAACTCTGGCTCCATAGCCAGATATTTCTGTTCAGGGTCCTGAAGGAAGAGTTTTCCCTTCCTGATTTTCCTCTAAAATCTTACCGTTTTGGAGGGTATATAGACATATGGAAGACTTCTGTCTTCACACATTACTGGGATGTGGCAATATACATCAATTGGCAGTGTGTCTCCTGCAAGAACTGTGATCCTGAAAGAAACATATAAACATTAGAAATTAAGGAACAGCAAGATTAGAGAAGCCAGCTACAGATATTTTTACTGTACACTAGTGCCCCAGATAACGTTGAGACTTGGTTCCACAAGTCTCGTCGTTATCCGGTTTTCAACGTTGTGCGAGGCATTTATCACACAACGTTAAAAAAAACCGTTTCCCTGGAGGCT
>CP126893.1:109500000-109875000 GCA_030440675.1 Furcifer pardalis
CCCAACATGCTATTGGGAAAGAGCAAAGGGCAGTATAAACAGCCCCAGAAAGAGTGAAGTGGTTGTGCCAAAGAACCCTCAGCTGTGGATGGATCTGACAGTGAAAGGAAAATCTGATGCTGTAAAGAACAATATTGCATAGGAACCTGGAGTGTAAGAGCTAAGAATCCATGGGGTGGTGAAGGGTTAGGTTTGACTGTGCAACTGAATAACAGAGTTTGCCAGCAGATAGGTAAGATAGCTTGGAAAGAAATTCTAAGAATACTTGTTTGGAATGCATTGGGGCATAGTTCCAAGCAAGTAAAGTTAGAATGGTATCATTGGAGTAACTGACTGGTCTTTATGTATTTTGCCTGTAAGATGAAACTTTTTAAAGATAAGCTAGGAAGAGATTATCTGGAACCTAAAGCAGCTGCTAGCGGGATAGCACAGTATATTGTAGTCTGAGACTTAGAAAGGGTGGAATTTGGATAGGCAAGTGCAAAACAGCTCAGGGTTCCTGTGTCTTTTAATGGACATGCAAAAGAATGAACTGCTCCAGGCAGAGTCTGCATGATGAGCTTCAACGGTTAAAGGTGTTCTGCCCAAGGAGTTAATAGAAAGCAGCAAACAGGGGTAAATTTGTTCCAATTTTGGCAGAGGAATGCCAAGTTTCCAGCCAGCCTTCATGGCGGCAGCTTTAACAGAGAAGCTTGTCAACAGAAAAATTAGCGTGGGGTAATACTGTGTCTTACTCTGTGAGAAGTTTTCCTCATTGATTTCTGTAGAAATGAAAGACGCAAGACTAGTGTTAAAAGACCAAAGTCTCCCCCCCCATCAGTTGCCAAACCTGATGAAAATATAACCAATGAATGAGAAGCAGCTGATCTTCCTGCAGCCCTGATATAAGGAAGGTGGTCTGTAATTTTATACTAAGTTCCTGAGAAAGGCAGGCTCTAATTTTAAAAAGAACAAATGCTTTTTTACTCCCATAGGATGGCATGGCAAAGGAACAAACATGGCTTTAAGAGCTAGGTTTTCTAAGGATTTTGAAATGTATGAGAAGAGCTGGGTGAACAGGAGAAGAAGGAAGTAGGTGGGCTGATGTAAAGGAACCTTCACAGGACAGAACAAGAACCCTTTAGGGCCATGAAACCCAACAGTTGTCAACATGCTTTCAAGCCCTACAACTGCATCTTAAGAAGCACAGCTGTAGAAAATATATAATGAGATTACCTATGTCTGGAACTCCAAGACAGGTGATAAATTCTACATTTATAGAGGAACAAGTATGCATTCCTGCACTATCTAAGCAACAGGTTTATTCCCTAGCCATTAGAGCTGAAAGAAAAGCCCAAATATGCTTTCCCGAAGACGTTCCAGAGTCTTTCTACTGGATACAGTTGACAGAGGAGCGGAGTTTGTAGAGATCCTGAAAGCCATCTACCCTAAGGCAGATGATCTTAATGAGAAGGACTTTGACTGGCTCTTTGACTGTCCTCAGACAGAACAATTCCTTGAGTGGTTCTGCAACACAGTGGGTGAGGAGAACATATTGAGTCTCACTGAATTGAAAAACTATGAAAAACTCTTAGTTTCTGGGAAGCCTATTCTTGAAGGTGAAGCACTGGAGGAGGTGTTAAAGACCTGCCACCAATCCTCAGAGGAAATGGGTGCTTTGCAAGACAAGGAAGCCCTGCCCCTTGATACTCTTGAACAAGAGATACGGCAATTAAGGAGCCAGTATGCCTGCATGGGGAAACGACACAACAAGCTTCAGGTTCGTGCAGCAAGCCTGAAACAGGAACTCTGCTTTTTAGCAGAGATGAAAGAGAAAGCAAGCAAGGAACTGAAGAAAGCACAGCTAAAGTTGGAGCTGGAGAATTTTCAAAGCAACGATGTTCTCAGTCAAGCAGGTGAGACAGCAAAGGAACTGTTGCATTGGTACAAAGATGCAGGGGGTGAGCAGGTTAGAGCATCATTGGTTACAGCAGACCTGAGATGTGATCTGGAGCCAGATGAAATACTTACAAAGGCTTTTAAAGGGTATTTCCCAAAGGTCCCACCAGGAATTATAGGTAGTATGGAGGAAAAAACAGTTCTGGGAAAGACAGGACAAGGAAGCTCTCAGGAAGAGCTGGACACAGGGTCTACTGAAACACTCACTCTGGAAATGCTGCTTGGGGATCAGAGTACATTACTGTATGGCCAAGATTCTGAAGGTCAAAAAATGACCAAAGAAGAACTGAAGAGCCACATTCTCTATGAAGGGCAGCTGGCTAGCAACAATGACTCAATGTTTACTCAAAATGCCCAGCCAGAAAAAGTGGCCCAAACAAAAAGAGAAACTATCAGAGCTCAGACACAGATTGTTCAGCACAGCTATGAAGAACTGAAACAAGCAGAAAATGTCCAAATGGAGCATCTTCACCTGTGCACCTATCAGGAAGAACTAGGGCACATGGAGTTAGCCTATATGTGGAGCCAGATGGTAGTAGCTATGACCTCGGCAAAAATTAGGGGGATTTCCTCCACTTTACAATGGGCAGGGAAGGCATCAAAGGCTATTAAGGAGAACAAGGTAAGTCACTATCCTACAGCAGCATAAACTGTTGTGTCTAATGTGATTGTTGCTAAAGGGACAACAGCTAGAATATATAATAGCCAGAAAACTGATTGTTACTCATTTGGTTTCCCCACCGGTTGTTCTAAAACTTTAGAACAACAGGTGGGGAAACCAAACGAGTCTGTATGAAGTGAGATTATGAAAAGTTTCTACATTTTGTTTGCTTTTCTGCACTTCCCAGTCAATAATTTTATGTGCTTCTTTTGCAAAAAGTCTACTTTGTGTAGACTTTATCTCCAATTCTCCCCCTAGGGACTAAATTCAAGGCCAGGCCTGTCAATGTTCTTGTCTTATATGCAAATCATAATCTTACAAAGTTATATAAATTGTGGAGAACTGTGAAAATATATTTTTGTTCAAATAGAGTGTCAGTAACTACAGGGATGTACAATGTGGAATGTAAAGCTTGTCTCTTCTACAGGTGGAGCAAGAGAAGAACGAACTGTGTTTCCATATAGCCACTTTCCAGGAGCAACTATATGTCCTCCAAAATGAGGTAGACGAAGCAAAAAACAAACATCTTGTGCCTCTGCTACAGGGCAGCGCTCGTCTCCTTTGTTTGCCTATAGTAAATGGGGAACTAGATTTGGAAGCTGTCAGACTCGGGCATATTGAGTCAATGCAAGAAGAAGTTGCTGGCCACTTGTTAGACCAACTGAGCCATTCAGAGCTGCTAAGGTTTTTGCTGACACTGGAGAAAAAGAATATACAAAACACAGCAAATGAACTGGGAGAGACAGCAACTATCTTGAATGAACTGCAGTTGAAATTACAGGAATGGGAATCTTGTTCTGCGGATTCCAGGTTTTCCATTAAGAAATGCCCACGAACTTTGATAGATCCAAACGATCTCACCACATTACGGTAAAGACTGGGAGAATCACAGTTTGGGAGGAGGGTTGAGTTGTTGCGTATCTCTGACAGCAATTAGAAATAATGGAAACACCTTTTTTGCCTCAAAATGAAGAGGATAAGGTAACACATAACTGAAATCTGACACAAAAATATCCTAGTACTGTAAATACTTTTCTACCCATCCATATTATGCAACAGTTATGAACATAGAAAGGGGGAAAGATAATTCTGTTTCCTATGTTATGATGTTAAATATTTGCAAATATTTATACATATGAATTAAGAGGTCCAATTGTTCATAGCTGAAACGAACATCAAATCTTGAATCAGTGATGGGATGTCCCCGGTTCCAGACGGTTCCCTGGAACCGGTGGGCCAATCCCGGAGGGTTCTCCGGGAGGGGAGTCCACTTTTGAGGCGTCCGGTTCCGGACGCCTCACCGAAAGATTTTTTTTTAAAATCGGAGCTAAAATGGCTCCAATTGACTGCGCATGCGCAGAAACTCAATCTGATGCATTGCGCATGCGTCAAATTGAGTTTCTGGTCATGCGCACTAAATTGGAGCCAAATGGCTCCAATTTTTTAAAAAAATATTCCGAAGCTGGAGCCGCCCCTTTTTAGAGTGGCTCCAGCATCAGCGGCGGCAGCCCTCAGAGAAGGGCACCTCCCCTAGCTGGCCACCGAGCTCCCACGGGCACGTTGGTGCCTGCCCGGGCCGTCCGCCCGCCCGCGACGCGCCCTCCTAGGGACTTGGGCCCAACAAACCCCCATGCCCTGGGTAAGGCCGGCGGGGCTCGCCACCGCCGCATCCTCCTCCACCGGGCGCCTGCAGCTTCCTCGGGGCGGTGCCTTTTTGGCCCGGCTCTGGCTGCGGCCCAGAGCGGCCAGGGCCTGCGGGGAGCAGTGGCTCCAGCCCCTGGCCGCGGCTGGAGCCGCCACCATACCCACTGGTGCCCGCAGGCCCTGGCCGCCCGTGGCCGCCGCCAGAGCCGGGCCGAAAAGGCACCGCCCCGAGGAAGCTGCAGGCGCCCGGCGGAGGAGGATGCGGCAGTGGCGAGCCCCGCCGGCCTTACCCAGGGCATGGGGGTTTGTCGGGCCCAAGTCCCTAGGAGGGCGTGGCGGCGGCGGATGGCCCGCGCAGGGACCAACGTGCCCGTGGGAGCTCGGTGGCCGGCCAGGGGCTGCAGGCGGCTGTGGCAGCCATGGCCGGTGGCTGCAGGGCCGGCCGCGGCCTTCATAGGAGGAAACGGTCGCAGTCGGGGGCAGCGTGTCTTGCCGGGTGGCCCCGGGCCACATGGAGGTTCGTCGGCGCCAAGGAAGGTAAGTGAGGCTTTTATATTTAGGGTGGGTGGGTGATTTATTTGTGTTTTGGGTGGTTGGTTGTACTTTTATTTAATTTTTATTTTATTTATTTCTTTATTTTATTTCGTTAAGTTATTTACGGGTCTGTGTGCGTGTTTATTTTTTTATTTTTATTTTATTTTTGGCCTTGCCCACAACATCATGGCGTCATGACATTGGCTCCGCCCATGACATCATGACATTGGCCACGCCCATGACGTCCATGACGTCATGGCGTGGTAGTAGAATTTTTGACATCCCATCACTGTCTTGAATGGTCTTTTAATTAAAGACTTAAAACAAAGAGTTAAAAACCTTTTACACCAATGGGCCAAAAGAAATGTAATGACCTCTTGGGGGAATTCTCCAGCCAATTTGACCCATTACTTATGGGTATTTTTGCAGTATATAGCCATGGTTTTAGTTCTTACTTTAAGCACACAAAATCTCAGCAATGTCATTTCCAAAACTGCTAAGTGCTGAGTTATGTGTTCTCTCTCTCAGGCTCTGGGAAATGCTGGATAAACACAATCAAGAGAAGCAACTCTTCCACACCTATGAGACCTTGGCAAGCCGGGCTTCACGATTGTGCCAGGAAGTCAGGATGCTCCAGGTACAGCTAGCGACACCACTCTCGCAGCTTCTTAAACTGGAGACTGAAAAGAAAGTCTTGCACAATGTGATGTATGGTGACTCTAACCACCTAATGCTTCATTCTCAGGTATGCAAAGATCTTAAAGCCCTTAAGGCAGTGCTCCCCAACCTTTGGTTTTGGGAGTTCAATTCCTAGAAGCCTAAGTCAATTCCCCAAAGCACTGGTCAGCCCATGTACTGACTCCAGCTTCTGGGAATTGAAGTCCAAAATCCAAAGGTTAGGAAACCCTGCCTTAAGGGACTAATTGTCTCTCTTCTACTATATTGTCTATGTGTGCCTACTATCTAAGAACACAACAAAAGACCAGTAACCCTACCACACAAGTGGCTTTGTTGTATCATTATGATCTATAGCCTTGCCTCTCTTGATTGTACACTTGCCAGATGAATCAGATTGATTCCTGAACCCCCCTAGGAGCCCTACAGAACTTTAAAGATTTTCAAGGCAAAATCAGAGGCCTGTGTTTGTCACAGCTGGCATTGATCAAAAAAGGGGTAATCACAGTATGACAAAGAAAAATATTTTGCATCTTGTACAATTCTCCCTCTGGATATCCTTTAATTTATTTGCTCTATGTAAGCAAACACGCTGAGCGTCCAGAAAAAGTCTCTACTTTTTCTCCTTTGTATTGGATAAGCACATCCATGGTTGTATATGGTTGTTATACACAACCATGTGAATCTTCAAAACTGTAATATAAACATTTCATACAAATATGTAGGAATGTATCTATGGGGCATAATGAAGTGTAAAATATAAGCAGCTACTCTAAAAGGTAAATGTTTCCCTTGCTCGAAAGCCAGTCATATCCAACTCTAGGGTTCAGTGCTCATCTCTGTTTCAAAGCTGAAGAGCCAGAGCACTGTCTGCTTCTGCAGACATTTCCATGGTCATGTGGTAGGCATGACTAGACACCAGAGCGCATGGAATGCTGTTATCTTCCCACTGAAGTGGTCCCTATTTATCTAACAAAATACTCTAACAAAAATTAATATGATGTTTAAGCAGGAAAAAAATAAGCCTGTAACTAAAATGTTAAAAATAGTAAATGGAAAAAGTACAGCAAAACCTCGCATAAAGAGTGCCTTGCTTAGAGACTAACTTGCTTAAAGAGCAAAATTTTCTCTGAATGGTCGCCTCACTTAACAACTAACACCAACCAAAAACTTCCTTAACAACTAAATCAGGGTTTGCAATCCCCCCCCCCTCCAGTCAGACGTCACAATTGGTCACTTACAATGGTGTTTTGCTTAAAGAGCAAACTCACTTAAAGAGCAATCCTGTAGTGGAACACATTATGCTCTTTAAGCAAGGTACCACTGTATTGCAAATTATTTCAGAATAAAAGTATTACAAAGATGTATTCCCTAAGTGATAAAAATTAACTCTCAAGTCACATCTTTGATGTTCTTAACAGATTACATGATTTAAAAGTATAAATTAGAGCATAAGCAATTTAACATCACATCAACATATTGTATAATAAAAACATTTTATACCCACCCCCACCCTCTTTGCTGAGTTTTTGCTCTCTAATAGGCAGTGATCTCCTGGCATTCTTTTGCTTCTTGCCGTGGTTATTTTTACTGGCCATTTTTATACCCTGCTTTTCCATACTCTGTGTAATTTTTTTACATTCTGTGCACATAACATTTTACACTTTGACATTGTGTAGTAAACTTCCTTCCATAATCAATTTTCCAAATGACAATCAGGGAGATATTCTTTAGCTTCTCATCCTGTCTGCAGCACCATTTCTTTACCTCTGTTCCTTACAGGAACTGTCAGAACCTCTGGAACAGCTTGCCATAACACAGGCCAAACTCTACCAAATGCTAATGGATACCTTGAGTGACCTGAAGGCCAAGCAGAAATCCCTAAAGAGCCACTTCCAGCAGACTGAGCGCAACCTTTACCTGTACTTCTTCAACAATCCTGACTACCTGAAGGAGTTGGTAGAAGAAGCTGAGAAGCAGATACTGGCACCTTTGTACGTGTAAATGTAATTGCTATCATCAGAAAAGAGCAGTATTAGCTGGGCAGAAAATGAACCTGGTGCCTTGCTCCAAGGTACTCTTGTCTATACCCAACAAAAAGCCTACTTGAGAATAATATTTCATGTATTAATATGTCCTTTCTGCAGAACAGACCATTTCCTCCTAGGTCCTAAGCATCAGTTGGGGTGGTGGTGCTTCTTCTCATTGATGGAGAATGAAGATATTGCACTAAGAAGTGGTTTGACAGACAACATCTATTACCTCTAAGCACTTAAGCAAGCACTGCTGTTGAGAAAGGGTTCTATATGTGATCTTTTACAGTGATTTTCGAAAAAGAAATTCTTAAAACAGTTTCTTTATTCTGAGAGTGGACCAGACAGTAGAGGCAGCAGTGGACTGAAGAACTGGCTGAAGTGCTTTGAGTGGACTAAAAGCGATTGTTCATTTTTTTAAAAAGAAATGCTGTTGTCTACCAGTTTTCTACTTCTCTTGTCTATCTGTTCTTTGTTTCAGCTACCCTCACTACTTTAAACATAATAAAATAAGAGCATGAGCATATAAAGAATGTGTTTTATTACCTTTAGTAGTCAAATTCTCTACCCCCCTCCCATATCACTGCTTAAGTAGCGCAGTACAGTAATACCCCAGATAACGACTGCACCGGATAACGCTAAAACCGCATAACGACGACAAAACTAATCTAATAATGATAATGATAATGATAATGATAATGATAATGATAATAGGGGGGAAGATTTGCACCGGATAACGTTCATTTTAGTGTTATCCGATCCATCGTATTAAAGAAGTAAAGGAGGCCACAGCTCCTCTCCCTGCCACTTCCCTCCTTCCTTTCCCCCACCCTCACCCGCAGTCCCCACACCCCACCCCACTGCCTGCTCAGCGAGAATCCAGCCCAGCTTACCTTTCTCTTGCTTTGCAGCTCCGACTGCAGCCGATTGCTCTTTCTCTTTCACTTCCTGTATTGACAATTTCTCTCTTTCCCCCTTCACAGCGGTGGGGGGTGGCTTTAAAGGCCCCCCACTGCCTGCTCGGTTTGTCCCTGAAGTCACGGACAACGCTAAAAACCGGATAACGTCATGACTTGTGGAACCAAGTCATAACATTATCCGGGGTATTACTGTACTCTAAATAGAATACTGTCAAATGATTGGGTGCTTGCATCAAAACTGACTTATGGAAACCTATAATAATAGACAAAATATGTAAGGGTATGTCTGTCTATACTTTAGCTTCTTGACTGCTAGAGACTTAGCATGGCTATTAATGGAACTCTGGGCCCTCAGGTGTTAATCACAACACACCATTAATGTTTAGTGACCTCTCCAACGGTTTTCTAGGTATTTGTTGTTGTTCAATCACACAGTTCAGTCAGACTCTTTGCGACCCCGTGGATCACTGCACGCTAGGCTCCTCTATCCTTTGCCATCCTCCGTAGTCCACCCAGATCTATGCTCACTATGTCAGTGATGCCATCTAGCCATCTCATCCTATTATCCCCTTTCCCCTTTGCCTTCAATCTTTCCCAGCATCAGGGCCTTCTCCAGTGAGTCTTTCTAGGTATAAATTTGAACAAATAAATAAATATAAAGTACAGTAATACATCGGATAACGCTAAGACTTGGTTCCACAAGTCTTGATGTTATCCGATTTTTAGTGTTATCCGATGCATGTTAAAATCCTATGGGATGTATCGGATAATGTTAAAGCTCCATAGAGATACATTGTAACTGCACAGGCTTTAGCGGTTGTTATCCGATACATCCCATAGGACCTTAACGTTATTCGATCCAATTCTCCTCCCCAGATTACTTAACGTTATGCGATTTTAGCATTATCCGAGGTAAATGTTATCCGAGGTATTACTGTACCCCAAATTGACTTACCAATCCCTCCTTGCAATGCCTATGTATGTGACCCTACATTCACCTCTCCACATTCAGCCAAGCTGACCTATGGGAATCAAATACCCAGGGGTCTACTGGAAGCCTGTCCAGCCAAGTAGAACATGCCAGAACATATGCTCCACTGGCATAGCCTTCCAGACCTATTGTCACTTCCACACCAACTTTGAGGTAGTGGAGTAGGAATTTGCGAACTAACAGACTGGATACCAAAGGACCACAAAGGACCATTCAGCAGACTCTGGAAATGATGGGACGAGTTGATGGTAAAGCTATTCGGCCAGAGATGGAAACAGATGGCAAAGGATAGAACATTTTGGAGTTCAGTTGATTTGCGCTTAAATAGATAAGCGATAACAAATTGATATTGGATTGGATACTGGGTATTGGGACACAACTGCTGAATTTGGGTTGTAAAGTGAAGAGACTTCCAGAAGCATAGTTCTGATTATCAGTGGTGGGATGTCAAAAAATTTACTACCCCACCGTGATGTCATCATAGTGTGGGCAGAGCTAGTGTCATGACATCATGATGTCGTGGGTGGAGCCAACATCATGATGTCATGACATGGCCGGGCCAAATAAAAAATAATAAAAAATAATAAAAAATAATAAAAATAATAAAAAATAATAAAAACATAAAAATAAGGACACACACACATGCACACACACCTCAACCCACCCACCCACAACACAAACCCGTAAATAAATTTAATAAATAAATAAATAAAATAAAAAATACATTAAAATACACCCACCCACCCACCCCAAACACAAATCAAACAGAGCTTTTAAACCAGAACTTAAAGCTTAGTCTGGTTAATCTTTCTCACACTAGGTCAGATGGAAGGAACTACAGAATGAACTCTCCACAAGATGGCTTCATTTTGGCACTTTTCAACTTTTCAACAGTTAAAGAAGTTAGGTACTAAGTCTTTGCCTAACCAGTTCTCTAGGATAATATGCCTTAATGTAAATGTAAAACAGCTGTGCCTCCTTAAGGATTCGCCAATTGGAACAGCAATTTGAATAGCACAGGTGTAGCTTATTGATGAGGTAACTCCAAGACTTTGCTTAAAAACCCCAAGCCAGGCTGCCAGGCCTGCCTGGCGCCAACCCTATTTAGGAACTGTGGTAGTACGTCAATATAGGTAAAGGTATTAAATACATTAAAATACACACAGACACACCCCATCCAAAGGTGAGCCACTTACCCTAGGGAGCAGGCTATAGGGAGCTTCAAGCTAGCAGCTTCCTTTCCTCCTCCCCACTTGGGAGGAGAGCAAAGAGGCTGTGCATACGTGCCAAGCACTATAGGCATGCATCCACACCAAGTGCTTGGTGCGCATAAGCAGTGGGGGAACCAGTGAAAAGGTAAGCCCTGAAGGTGGTTCCCTCCCCAAAAGCTGCTACCGGTTCTCCGGGACACTGGGGAAAGTTACTACCGGTTCTAGTGAACTGGTGAGAACCTGTTGTGTCCCATCACTGCTGCAATGTGTTTGCCAGGCTGCCACCAGAGCAGCCTGGTGAGAACCTGCTACATCCCATCACTGCTGATTATATGTTGCCTATTATGCTTGTGCTAGAAGCCATTCCCTGTCCATTCTCTTACCTCAGTGACATCATTCTTGTTGAGGTTCCTTAAGCTTGCAAGGGCAGCATCCAGGGCAGGGAGAGCTTCTGCCAAGTCCTTCTGAGCATCATCAGCAATAGCCTGAGCAGTCTGAGCTTTAGCTTTAGCTTTCATTTCCTCTGCTTGCACAGCATTTCTTGTATCTTCTGCTACAGCTGTGTCTACCTGAAGAACATGGAGATGATTAGAACCACACCAGTACTTCCACAAGGTCTTGCTGGAATTGTTTTTTCTATATCAGTCACAGTCTGTCTTGGCACTGTGCAACTATCACTCTATAAGGCAGTGGCCAATGTTGGTCAGTAAATCAACTTTCTTCAGCTTTATTGCAAACTTCCTAATTTTCTATCCTTCACTCTGTTATTGCTACTGTGTAGAAAAATCCTTTTATGATATTGTGGCCAATCTTCACTGTAAATTAACTGTATTGCAAACAAATAATATAAAAAAATTGGCCCATTATTTTCTGCTGTACTTCAATCTTGTACAGACAATTAGCAAAGAATTGCAAGGATGGTGTTAAGAAGGCAAAAGCTGAGAAAGGTTAGCAACAGACGCTAAAAGCAACAAAAATGCATTGCACTCCCACAACCCAATAAGAGACAACACAATGGTATGAATTTATAATTGGCCACTTTATTCCAGTATCTTATCTTACTAGATGATTTTCCACAGAATGGCATCCGGGGCCTGGACCAGCCCTTTCATAGGGTTGTTCCCACCCCCGGACGTCATCACTGTGCGTCCGGGCTGCGTCACGCAAAGCGCGCACCAGAGGCATTTGCCACCTCGCGCGTTCCTTGTTCAGGTAGATGCATAGTAAAGGACAGTGAAAAAAGAAACTGTGGCTCGGCTACTCAATGAGGTGGGAAAATTATAATAAACAATAAAGGCAAAAGTGCTCTATTTCTACTGTGGCTTGGACTTTTATCAAAAGATAGTTTATGGTCCTCCAAGCACATGTGAAGTGAAAAGGAAGGGGACAGGATTGCACCTTGAGTCAATAAATACATTATAATTTTGAATGAGTTCAAATCCCCAGTGATCAGTGATGGGATGTAACAGGTTCTCACCAGTTCTCCAGAACCGGTAGTAACTTTTCCCAGTGTCCCAGAGAACCTGTAGCAACCTTTGGGGGGAACCACCTTTGGGGCTTACCTTTCCACTGGTTCCCCCACTGTGCATGCATGCCAAGCACTTGGTGTGCATGCACGCCTAGTGCTTGGCACATATGCACGGCCTCCTTGCTGTCCTCCCAAACGGGGAGGAGGAAGAGAAGCTGCTAGCCTGAAGCTCCCTATAGCCTGAAGCTCCCTATTTTTATTATTTTGTATTTTTTCTTTGGCCCCGCCCATGACATGACATCATGATGTTAGCTCCACCCACACTGTGATGACATCACGGTGGGGTAGTAAATTTTTTGACATCCCACCACTGCCAGTGATGATGAAGTGCATCCAAGGATACTGAAGGAATTTGCTGAAGAGTGGAGTGGTTCAGTAACAATGATAGTTGGGTGCAGGAAACTCATGCTTTAGATAAGTGTTTAATTTAATTTAATATTTATATACCGCCCTATCCAATGGACTCTGTGTGGTTTACACAAGTTAAAACCAATATTAAACAATTTTTAAAACCTTAAAAACATAAGAATATCCCCCCCCCGCGTGTACCATTTATTATCTAAAAACAAATATAAAATCTACAAAAACTTAACAGCAAAAAATTAATTACAGGAGGGGGGAGCCTCAGATGAGCCAGAAAGGGAAGCTTGTTGACAATTACAGCTCCCAGACCCATTTTGCCAACCACTTCTTCAATTCTTTCCTAAATGGTAGCAACTGGGCCTGGAGGTGTAACTTTACTGGGAGGAGGTTCCATAGTTTTGGGGCTATGACCGAGAAGGCCCTTTTCCTTGTGCTGGAGAAGCGAGCCTCCCCAGCAGATGGGACCTGAAGGGTTCCCTCTAGGTTAGCCCTCATGGGACAGGTCGATATCCTAGGGAGAGTGCAGTCCCTGAAGTATCCTGGTCCGCTACCATGAAGGTCTTTAAAGGTGGTCTTTGGTCTTCAATTCCAAGAAGCCTAAGTCATTCAAATTCTGGGAATTGAAGTCCACCTGTGGGGTGTGGGCCTACGTTAGGAACCACTATTTTACATGGAAATTGTGTGAGTCAATGTGGCTTTTCCCACCTAGTGGTATCTCAGTACTGTTGTATGCTATCCAGTTCATTTCCTGACATCAAGAATGACAATACAGTACACAGAAATCTGTTTCAAATAATTTCAATCTTCCAAGATACTTTTCACAGGATTTGAAAGTTGCAATCCTGCAGAAGCATTATAGAACAAGCAGACAGCTGGGATAAATATATACATATGCTTGATACCTATCCCAATGGACTAAATATTATTTGTTTGTTTGTTCAGATTTATATTGCCGCCCACTCGCTGAGGCGACTCAAGGTGGCTTACAGTCAAAAACAGCAACATCTTAAGCCATTACCAAATGTAACTTGTTACATTGTTTTTACATGCTGCAATTTTCTCATCCCAGGTTCTTTCCTTACTAGCCACTGCCTCTTTTTCTAAACAAGCTTCCATGAACTAAGTTTCATTGGAAAATAACTGGATAACATACTAGAACCCAGAACAGAAACACTCTTGTTAGGAGAGGATAGACTGCAACACTAAATGTAAATTCTTCATGCACATAAACCTGAGTTGTAAACAATAAAGAAAGGACTCCAGTTCCAAGATAACATGCAACAAATTCCAAACTGGGTTAGGAATGTTTGGGAACAGAACCATGACCCCTTCAACTCTTTTAGCACCTGACTCTGACAGCTTAATGGTGTGCCTCTCCTGCAGTAGGTAGGTAAGTAAAGCAAGTTTAATTAAAGATATGGTGACAACAAAATAGAAATACAATGTAAGTGTTCCTTCCTCCAGCAAAAGACTGACAAGAAGAAGTAACTGCACACGATCCAACAATCAGGTCATGTGACTGCAATTCTCATCCTGGCAATGTTGTTTTCTTATGCACAAGTTTCAGAAGCCACACTGCTTACCTTTATTTGCTCCATGGTAACCAAGGTGTCTTTGGCAGCCTCTGCCAGCAAGGGGCGGGCTAATTCTAGCTCTTCCTGCATTTTTGTGACATCGTCTGCTGTTCGCAAAAGCTAGAATGAGAGAAAACAAGGTTCATCCTGTCATGAAGAATCTATTGAAATGCAGAATAATACGTTGCCTGAAAAGATGTGGTGGAGAAGAGGGGATAGGAAGACTTTATGGCTCAGAATCAACTCTTTCCACAGTCAAATGTTTGGCTGCTTTTTTTATTAGAATCTATATACAGTAATACCTCGGATAACGATTGCATCGGATAACGCTAGAATCAGATAACTATGCAATTTTTTTTTAAAAAAAAATTGCATTGGATAACAGTCTGTTAGTGTTATCTGATGCACTCATTCGTAGCACCAGGGTGGGTGGAAAGCTGCTCAGGGGTTCCCCATTCGGCGTCCCAGCCACCCAGCAGCTGAAGATCAGGTCCCCTGACCTCCCTGGAGCTGGCAGGGGTGCCAGAGAGCCCAAAATGGGTGAAAAAACTTTCTGCTGGGTGGCTGGGGGTACCGATCTGGGCGGTTCCTGAAGTCCCCCGACCTCCCCAGCTGGTGCACTGAGTCAAAATGTCAGGCTTTGAATCCTGATGTTTTGACTCAGTGCACCGCCTGGGGAGGTCGGGGAACTTTGGAAACAGCATGGATTGGGTCCCCCGACCTCTCCAGAGCTGGCAGGGGTGTCAGAGAGCCTGAAATGGGCGAAAAAAGAAAGTTTTTTTTCACCCATTTTGGGCTCTCCGCTACCCTGCCATGTCTGGAGAGGTCAGGGGACCTGATCCACACCATTCCCGAAGTCTCCTGACCTCCCCCGCCAGTGCTGTGAGGCAAAACACCAGGATTCAAATCCCGACATTTTGCCTCACAGCATCAGCTGGGGAGGTCGGGGGACTTCAGGAACCATACAGATCGGTTCCCCCAACCTCCCTAGAGGGGGCAGGAGTGCCAGAGAGTCAGCACCCCTCTCCCAAAAGATCCCGCAGGGCCAGCGATCGATCGCTGGCCCTGCAGGGGAGGTTTTGGAGAAGATGTGCGCATTCACACGGCTTCTCCCAAAAGACCCCTGCAGGGCCCGTGATCGATCACTGGATGTACGGGAGTGTTTGGGTTTTGTGGGCACAGGGGCGGGGTGGCTGGGAAGCTGAACGGGGAGTTCCTGGTCGGTTTTCCAGCCACCCCTCCCCTGCGCTGCCATCGGCACTTGGATTGGGGGCAGGAACGGGCATGCAATCCACCCCACAACCCATGCACTGATCAGGCACTGCGATCAATGCTGGGGGGGGGGGTGTAACCAGCACACGCGCCCATTCCTCCCTGCAGCCCAAGCCCCGATTGCAGCATGTGATCGCTGGATGGGTTGGGGGGAGAACCTTTCTCTCCCCAACCCAGCCGGCACTTGGCTTGATCCACCTGCCTCTTTGGAAGGGGCAGTGAGGATCCCTGCTGCCCTTTCCAAAGAGGCAGATGGATTGCCCTCCTGTTCCCTTTCCTCTTCGAAATGGGATTAGGGGGTTGTTTTTAACGTTGTGCAATATATGCGTTGCACAATGTTAAAAACCAGATAATGATGAGACTTGTGGAACTAAGTCTCATTGTTATCTGAGGTACTGATGTACCCTGTTACACTCCTAGATACCTCTTGCCAGTCAACACCAGCATTTCATAATGATGGCAATGTGTGCTTGAAGGACAGGTTTCACTTACCAGTAACTGTCGTTCTCCGATTATGTTGTTTGGGGATTCACACTGATGGGTTCTGCGCCTGCGCTGAATCCGGAGCGGAGCTGGAAAGCTGATTGGATAAAGAGTTTTGAATGTGGGACCGCCCACCATGCCCAACCCCTTTAGGCGCCCTTTAGGGTGTAAAACAGCAAAGCCCTCCTGACATCCAACGAGTGCCACACTCTCTCTTGTGGAGACGAGGGATTCAGGAAGAATGCTGGAAGCGTGATGGCTTGGGCCAGGTGAAATTCAGTCAGGACCTTGGGCAGGAATGTCAGATCTGGGTGCAACACTGCCCTGTCAGGGTAGAACTTGAGAAAAGGAGGGTCAGACCGAAGGGCTGCCAGCTCCCCTGCCCGTCGGGCAGAAGTGATAGCTACAAGGAAAGCAGTCTTGTAGGAGACAAACTTAATGTCCACCGAAGCCATGGGTTCAAAGGGTGCCTTCGTGAGTGCGGTGAGCACTGTAGTGAGGGACCACTGAGGGGGTGGTATCTTCACTGGAGGATAGGCGTTGCGTAGCCCTTGAATGAACCTTTTAACAGTTTTGTCTCTGAAGGCGGAGGACAATACTGAAGAAGGTGGGGCCTTGGCGACCACAGCAGCTAGGTGGACCTTCAATGATGAATGTGCGGATCCCAACTCGGCTAGGTGCAGGAGGTAGGACATGACATCCTGCAGGGATGCGGAGTCCACGGTGCGGTCGCTGGATGCTAGGAAGTCAGTGAAGCGACGGTACTTGGCATCGTAGGACTTCCGTGTGGAAGGTTTCCTGGACAGATCAAGGATCCGTGCTATGTTGGGCGGATAAGCCAGGCCGTCAGGTGTAGGCTCGGCAGATCCGAGTGAAGGATCCGACCGTCTTCCATGCGGAGGAGATTCGGATCGGTGGGTAGGCGGAGACGATCGCAAGCCAGGGTTTGGAGTAGTGGGAACCACGGCTGGCGCGGCCAGGACGGGGCAACCAGGATCGTCCAGGCGTTCTCCGCACGGATCCGTATCAGGACCCGTTGGATGAGAGGGATCGGTGGAAACATGTACAGCAGTTCCTGGTGCCACGGCACCATGAAGGCATTGCCCTCCGATCCGTGGCCGATCCCTGCTCGGGAGCAGTAACGGCGGCACTTGGAGTTGGTCTGTGACGCGAAGACGTCTAGGGTCGGTGTGCCCCACCGTCGGCACAGGCGGTCGAACACCGATTCGTCCAGTTCCCACTCGTGCATTGCCGTCCCTTTGCGGCTCAGGGAGTCTGCATCGGAGTTCAGGGTGCCCTGGATGTGGACACCTATGGGGAACACATGTACCTTCAGGCACCACTCCCACATCTGGACGGTCAGGTAGAGGAGGGAGAGAGACTTGGTCCCTCCTTGCCGGTTGAGATAGGCTAGTGTCGTGGTGTTGTCTGAGGCGATCTGCACCACACTGCCCGCGATCGACGGTCTGAAGGACCTCATCGCCTTCCACACCGCTAGCAGCTCGAGGAAGTTGATATGGTGGTCGGCTTCCTCGGGCGTCCATATGCCGTGAATCCGTAGTCCGCGGCAGCACGCACCCCATCCGTGGGTGCTCGCGTCGGTGGTGACTTGGATGGACGGTGCGGGAAGGGTGAAGAGTCTCCCCGCGGTCACATTCTGGTCCATTGTCCACCAGTTTAACTGGTCTCGGAGTTCGGGAGTCGGTGTGAGCCACTTCCCGAGGTTGTCGTGGGTGCCGTTGAAGGAGGAGAGGAACCACGACTGGAGGGAGCGCATCTTGAGTTTGGCGTGCGAGACCACCGCCGTGGTTGACGCCATGAGTCCTAGCAAACGGAGGGCGTCCCTCGCACGGACCCGACGTCTGCCCTGGATCCGTGCCACCACTGTGCGGATGTCGAGCAGACGTTTGGTTGGGGCGTAGGCTCTTAGAGCCAGAGAGTCTAGGACGGCTCCGATGTATTCTATTCGTTGAGTGGGGGTCAACTGGGATTTCTTGAAGTTGACCCGCAGACCGAGGCTCTGCATAAGGGCGAGGCAATGTGCAACGTCGTCCTTGGCTTTTTGTTGGGTCGGGGAGCAGATCAACCAATCGTCTATGTACGGGAACACTTGGACGCCTTGCAGTCGCAGATGAGCAGCCACCGGTGCCATGCACTTCGTGAATACCCTCGGAGCGGTGGAGAGGCCGAAGGGTAGGCATGTGTACTGGTAGATGTTGCCGCCCACCTGGAATCGGAGGAAACGACGATGTTCCCTCCTGATGGACACGTGAAAATAGGCGTCCTTCAGGTCGATGACGGTGAACCAGTCCCCGTGGTTGATCAGCGGGAGGATGGAGTGAAGGGTTACCATCCGGAACTTCCTCGCGTCGATATGCTTGTTGAGAAGACGGAGGTCCAGGATGGGACGTGCCCCCCCGTCTTTTTTGTCCACAAGGAAGTATCGGGAGAAGAACCCTTCGTGAGACTCCGACGCTGCGACCGGCTCTATGGCGCCCTTCTCTAGGAGAGCTGTTAGTTCCTCCTGGAGCGGTGGGGATGGATCGGTGATGCGGATCCGTCCGACAGTAGGGCATCTCTCGAACTCGATCGCGTAGCCAGAGTCTAAGATGGTTAAAACCCATCGGTCTGTGGTGATGGCAGACCACGCCGATAGGTAGTCGGAAAGGGGGCGGTAGGGTAGAGTCTCGGTCACGGAAGAGTCAAACACGTTGTTTGCCCTTCCGTTCCGTACGCTTGCCAGTCTGAGGCCGTTGCTGGTAGCGTGGACGGTTGGGTTGTTGGCGCTGCCGGTAGGGCTGGTACCGGGAGTAGTCCCCTTGTCTCTGTGGCGGGCGAGGTTGATACGATGGGCCCGCCTGAGACGTCGACGGCTGGTCCTGATGGTAACGGCCGGACCCACGGTGTGGAGGGCGGAGCTGTTTTATCGTGGCGTAGTCCCCTTTCAGCTCTCCCAAGGAGGTGTCGGTCTCCTTGGCGAAGAGGCCCTCGCCATCGAAGGGAAGCTCCTCCACGAGCCGCTTGACATCGTCCTGCAGGTTAGCCGAACGGAGCCAGGCGTGGCGACGGAGCTGGATGGCGGAGGCCAAGTTTTTTGCCTCCGACTCGGTGACGTGGCGGCCGGTGCGGATTTGCTGGAGGGCGAGGTGGTTGCCCTCCATGCAGAGTTTTTCAAAGTCCGCTTGTCGATCAGGTGGCAGCAGGGACTTGAACGACTCCGCTTGCTCCCAGAGTCGACACTGGTAGCCTCCCATGGCCGTCGCGTAGTTGGACGCACGGAAGGACAAGGAGGCATTGGCGTAGAACCTCCTGCCCAGTGCGTCCAGCTTCTTCCCTTCCTGGGTCGACGGGATGGGAGTGCTGCTGATCGGCGTCCGGTGTTGGGAGCCCTTGACCACTCGGGAGTTCGGTGCCGGGTGAATGTGCAGAAAGTTGGAATCGTCCAGCAGTCTGTACATAGAGTCCACTCTGTTGGATACGGAGTGCGAAGAAACCGGCTTCTTCCACACCTCCTTGGCCGCTTTAGCAATCTTAGGGAGCAGTCCGAGGCGGACGGGGACCAACTCCTTGCGGTCGGCCAAGCCGCAGACGACATCCTCACAGTCGTCCAGGGGAGCCTCCGCCCGAATCCCAAGGGTGGATCCGAGGCGAGTGATCAGTCCGGTGTAGGTCTTCAAATCCTCCGGCTGGGATCCGTGGACGGCGCCGATGTTGTCGTCCGGGGACTTGTCGACCGCAACCGGCGGTGGCTGATGCTGCTCCTCCTCCTGATCCGACGAGTCGGAGTCTCCTGACCGCTCCGAGACGCTGGGCGGTGGCAGGTAGACCTCGGGGTCCGAGTCCGACCAGTACGGCCTGGCGGATCTCGGATCGCTCCCCGGCAAAGGCAGCTGGTACGGAGGGAGAGAGGCCTCCGACCGCGCCTGTTCCACCCTCTGCCGCTTCGGTGCGGGGCCCTCCTCACGGAGCGGTGGTGCCTCCGTGGCTGGTGGTGAGGGCAGAGGGCGCTCCCACGGTGTCGTCTGCGGGCCGTAGAGCTCGGTGTGCAGTTTCCGCACCATCGCCTCGATGTACGGGGCGATGAGGCTCAACTGGGGCGGCGGTTCGGTAGCCGGACCAGGAACCACGGAAGGACTGCGGAGGGAGGAAGACCTGTGCGGTGGTACAGGTGGAGGAGTCTCCGGCGGCGGTGGAGGGCTGTGGGCCCTCTCCGGCGTGGCGTCCCGGGCCTCGGTCGACATCCTACCCGGCGTAGGTGGAGCTGCGACCGGGGCGGATGCTAGGGAGCGTGGCGGCGAAAGGTGAGCCGGTGCCGGGGTCGGAGGAAGAGAAGACGAAGAGCTACGGCGCTTCTTTTTCTCTTTTTTGTCTTTCTTCTTCTTCTCCTGCTCCTTCTTCCGCCTGAACAGTTCAGAGGCCGAGGGCCTGGAAGAAGAAGCGGAGGTTGAAGGAGCAGACGTGGATGCGGCCTGCTCTGGAGCTGGGGGAGCCGGTGGTGCCAGTGCGGCCTCCATGAGGTAGGCTTGAAGGCGGTACTGGCGGTTCTTGATGGCGGCCTTCGAGAAGCCGCGACAGACTTCGCAGGTCTGGACCTGGTGACTCTCCCCGAGGCAGCGAAGACAACGCACGTGCCCGTCCGAGCTAGGGAACTTTCTCTTGCAGGACGGACACTGCTTGAACGCTGCCGCTGAGGCCATCCACCGAAGTAGATGGCCGAAGAGAAAAAATTATCCCGGCCGGGAGGCCCCGACACGAGATGTTGGTCTTTTTTTGTTTGTTTGTTTGTTTTAAACGGCGGCTGAGGGCGAGCCCCAGCCACACGAGGACCAAGGGAACAAGTCCCCTAGTCCGAGAAAAATTGTAAGGTAGGAAAAATTGGAAGATTCTGAGACAATCTCAGCAAAGTACTCACAGCTTTTTTTCCAGGCTCCTGCTTGCGCAGCGGAAAAAAGCAAACTGAGGGGAGAGCGCGAAATGGCGCCTAAAGGGGTTGGGCATGGTGGGCGGTCCCACATTCAAAACTCTTTATCCAATCAGCTTTCCAGCTCCGCTCCGGATTCAGCGCAGGCGCAGAACCCATCAGTGTGCATCCCCAAACAACACGAAGGAGAATCTTGTTTCAGTGTATGACTGTTTTTAAATGTTAAATGTATCCCGGGTCTCCCAGAAATCTAATGAAATTTAAAAACACCTCTAGTGCAGAAATATCTCACAACAAAACTTTTTTGTGCATCATCTGAGACACTGAAAGATTTA
The DNA here is from genome assembly GCA_030440675.1 of Furcifer pardalis. Classification (NCBI taxonomy): domain Eukaryota; kingdom Metazoa; phylum Chordata; class Lepidosauria; order Squamata; family Chamaeleonidae; genus Furcifer; species Furcifer pardalis. The sequence goes on from CP126893.1 coordinate 109,521,084, forward strand.
CACACACACACACACACACACACACACACACACACACACACACACACACACACACACACACACACACACACACACACACACACACACACACACACAATGCTGTGCTAGTCTTTCTTACAACAGGCTTACCTTTTAGTTTTGAAATTGGAAGTGTTCCTTGCAGTTTTTTAAAAAAGGTAACCATTTGGCAGCTATAGTCCAGTTTGCTCTTTTAAAAGAGGGAAATCATCCTCAGTAGCGTAGCGTGGGTTTTAGCCACCCGGGGCGTAAGCCAAATTTATCGCCCCCTGGGTGGGGCCTAGGATGCTGGTGCCCTCTCCCGCTAGGGTTTCTGAGAACTGTAGTCCAAGAACACCCATACACCCAAAAAGTGCTGCCTGGGGCAGGCCGCCCCCTACCCCACCTGCTACACTACTGATCATCCTCAATACATAGCACTGTTTGATCACAGAGACCTCCCTCTCCTTACCCATACATATTTGCTCTGAAGGAGGCGGCCCTACACCCTATTGATGTGTGGATATACCTTATGGCAGGAGTTCTCAACCTTTTTAAGCTGGGGCCCGGGTCACCCTCTCTCAGACAGCCTCGGAGGCTGGACAGCCATTTTGCCCTTCCTCCACCACATGGCACTTCCAGGTGTAGTGGAGGCAGGGGACACACACACATGAAATGGTGCCACGGGCCGTGCCTGGCTCAGAGGCCACAGGTTGAGAATCCTTGCCTTACGGTCTTAAATACTAGTTACTCATGTTCATTTTTTTCAATGGTGTTCTTTGTTTTCAACTGTTTTCTGGATTTAATTTTTGTATATGCAGCCATCTAATCCCTATCATGTAAATTCAGGTTTGTTCTTCATATGAAAATGTTCAGTTAAGATGTAACAGGAATCGTAATTTTCTGCTATGTGGGCAAGCTTGCCTGGATCTTTGTTAAATATTTGAAAATATATCTATTTTAAAAAGCTATCCCTGCTATAGAACCCCATGTGGAGTTCAACAGGTTCGGCAGCAGAAAGACTTTTACAAAACAACTATGTTAGTTTGTTTTAGCAATAACAAAAGGAAAAATATTGTGGCACATTCAAATCTTAAAAATTTATTTCATTGTAAGCTTTTGTGTATTACAATCTACTTCCTCCTAAAGATTACATAATATTTTACTTTACTTGCTTGATTATTTTATTTTTCTCCTTCCAAGAGATCAACCCACATCATTTCAGCTTGCATTTCAGGCAACACTAAAACCAGTTCTATTTGCATGAGGCCTCCATATTCCTTTAGCCTCGCAGTTGGGAGGGAAGGCATTGCCCTGTTCCAGAGAAGGGAATTATGAGACTGATGCAGAGACTCATACCTGTGGTTTAACATTCTGTTCTTACACATCCCTTGGCTGGACAATGGCACTGGTGATGTATTGTCTCATCAATAGATACAGCAGTTCAGGCTTCTGGCCTCTGCTGGACAAGAAATTCTAGAGAATTTCCTGATCAACCTATGGAAGTTTGGAAATATGATGCAGAAGGGGGGTAGGAAGTTGGAATTCATACCCAGTATGCATAAGAGCTAAGTCAGGGCTAGTACAGTGTCCTACTGTTTCTGGGTGACAGCATTAGGGGCAAAGTTGGGGCAGGCAACTCTAGAATGGAAAGGCAGGAAGGGTGGGTAGTATCGAAGAAAAATAAGAGCTCCACAGAGTGTACTCTGGGCAAGTGGGCCTCCTCTGCAGTAGCGGTGGTAGTGCAAATCATAAGATTCTGGAACACAATTGGGGATTGCATCTTCAAGGCAGCCTTGGTTTAGGACCAGCCTCAAAACACAAGACTTAGGTTGGAAACAAACACAAGGTTGCTCTTCCTGGGGGAGCAGGCCAAGACTGGTCCGGGGAAGGGCTAGAAAGGTCTTCCTGCTCTGGTTCCAAGTACATGAACTATCTTAGATTCCACTGGAGGTCAGGGATTAAATTGTGCACAGTCCAATAAGGTTATGGCCCAGTTTGCTGATTTCAGGGGAATGGGCTTTAGGGATGGAATGTTTATTGGTCTGATTTGTGTCTTAAAGACAATATTGTTAACACACTACTTAATTATATTCTTTTTACATGGAAAGTCAAACTGTTTGTATTTTTTGTTATGTGCTGCCAAGTTAGAACTGACTTATAATGACCCTAATAGGGCTTTACAAAGTGAGTGGAATAGCTAAAGTGGCAACTAAAAGTATGTTCCTGGTATATTTATATGTATTTTTTTTAAAAAAAATGTGTCATTTGTTTTTAATGTGTGAATTTTCTGTTGTTAGCTGCCCGGAGTAGAAAAATATCCTAGATGGGCAGGGTATAAATATAATAAATAAATAAATAAAATTTATCAGTTCCACCCCACATCCTCAACCAGAGTGAGCATGTATGGTTGAGTGTAGATTTGAACTCAGACCTCCTAAGTCCTCATCCACCACTGTATCCACTGCATCACACTGGATATTAAGCTGATTGTATACATGAAAGTTTGTTTTAAGTTTGCTTTGGTAGTATTTGACACATGTACATTCTTATTTCCTTATTAAATTTTTAAATACAGTAATACCTCATATAACATTAGTATCGAATAACACGAAAATCGCATAACATTAAGGAATCTGGGGGGAAGAATTGCATCAGATAACATTAAGATCCTATGGGATGCTTCAGATAACAACCGCTAAAGCCTGTGTGGTTACAATGTATCTCTATGGCTCCCATAGGATTTTAACATGCATCGGATAACACTAAAAATCATATAACATCAAGACTTGTGGAACCAGGTTTTAGTGTTATATGAGGTTTGACTGTACCTTTAAAAAGGAAACTGGGATAAAAGTGTCTGGAGCTAAAGAAATAAAAATATGAATCTAATTACTTTTTTTTAGCATCAAACACAGTGTTCATATAAAGACTCTTGCCCAAGCTGACTGCTGATGTTTGAAATTCACCAAGATGGCTGGTAAAATAAGGGTAATCCAATTTAGCAACTACTTCAGGACCTTGTAATGACAGGTGTTTTCCTAAAATGTATTACAATTTTCTGAAGTGCCATTTAAAAAGGGTGTTTCAGGATGAGTTTGTGTTAATTTAAATGCCCCCTTTAACACAAACGATGGAAGGGCCAAAACTGGAAAGAACCCACCTTGTCTAGACCAGTCTTCATCCTGTCCTTGGCAACTTTGAGCTCCTGCTTCTTTGTTCCTATCAAGGAGGTGAATATGCCGATCAACTCCAAGTAACTTTTAGGAGTGACATAATTATGTCTTCCTAGTTCTGCTAGATACACCTTGCACTTAACTGCTACACTTTGATGAATTTCTACACACATCTTGATCTGAAAGAACCAGGAAACAGAAGATTAGAAAATCCTTAACAGTAAAATGAGATGAGAGGCATAGAAGTTGAAATATAAAATTCAGATGTGTATGAGATCAACATTTCCCTGAAGCACAGCAGCAAAATGGAGTGCAATTTTTTCTAACACTGCTAGTAGATGTCAAACATCCTAAATTCTAATAATGAACTACATTCAATCATTAGACAACTGCTTTCTTTTCCAAGTGTATGGCATGATGGCTGAAATCTTGTTCTTTCAAAGTAAGTAGCAACTAGAGTAGGCCGATTTAAAACAATGGAGCTTACTGAGGAGTTATCTCAGTAAAGCCTTGCTGATTCAACTGGCCTACTCAAGTGTAATTTACTACACTAAACAAGAGGATCTCAGCCAGTATATAAGTATCACCTGAGGCCGTGGATATGTCTGTTCTGGGAGATAGACTTACCATGCCTTCAATAACTTCAGGAGTGGCATCATCATCTGCAATTTCACAAAAGACGGAACTAGCAACGGACTCCAGGGCTTCTGCAGGCCACTCATTAAACCAATCAATAGTACAGCAATTCACAAGAGATGGGAATTGTCTGAGTCTTGCTCGGAATACCTCACCAATGGGACTAGAGAGTGAAGAAGCATAAAATAATGGGGAAAATACTTTATTAGAACAAACTTTTAATAAAGTCCTTTGCTTCCAATCTAGCTGTGCAACTATTTTTTAAAGCAGGAAACATCATTCTGAAGATACACAGACCATAGTTATAATATATATCTTAAGAAAGTATACTTGATATATATTATCAAGCTTTGGGAACAGATGATACTTTGGATGCTTTAAGCCAATTAAAACTGGCACAAAGCCTGGGTTACTGCAAATGTTGATATCAACAGCAGGAACCTCAACACTCTCTTCTAAAAGAATATTGGTCCTGAAGGTTATGAAGACTGCTGTAGTCCAGATGGACCCATGACTCCATTCCAAAGGCCTCTAGAGTGATGGTCCAGGTCCTTGTGTCATTAGTCACCACATAAAGAGAAGAAAGCTACCAATGATTCAGGGTGTGCCCCTTCACAATTTCACCTGATGAGTTAGTTTAAGTCATACCTCATGCACAGAACTGTGTGGATATTACTGCGTACTCTCCCAGTGTATGCAGCCATAAGGTTAGCCTTCGTTGGCTGAAGCCCCTGGTCCTGAACAATAGGTTTCATGGTGGTCATAATTTGGTCCTGTTCATCAAGGGCATAAAGGTTGGGTATGTCTCCTGAATTGAGCAGGTTGTTGATATCCTCAAGAAAAGATTCACTTTTAATCTAAAGAGAAAATAATACTGGTTTTATTGGGAATTAAAATGCTGCATCTAGTGTTTTATATACATTTATGGTATCAGCAATCATTTCGTCTTCCTCATTGAATAATGACAATTCAGTGACTTGCTTAAGAAAAATGTAAGCCACAGAAATAGAATATAAAGGTGAAGGCTTCCCTATGGGTTAATTGGGATCAGATTATACAGAAAAAACAAGACCGTAAAGTAATAGTTTTTATTCTGAGGCTCACATATTGGAATGACATTTGAAATCTGATTCATGTCTTTTAGATCAAATCCTACAATCAAATAACCTTTAGACGTTTCATATGTAGGACTATAAATGTACACGTGTTTATTTGTTAGTTGGAAATCCAGATGTCACCTGTCAACCCTACACATCTGTTTAGATGAGATCGTGTTTCTCCAATACTAGATGTGCTATATTTTGTACCTCAGAAAATGGATTCTTCCATTCAGTAGCTTATTTACTGTTAGTGAGAGATATGAACATCTGCTAGAAATTGTTCACAATAAGAATGGGAAGAGAGTTTCCACAACTTTTGAAGTATTATTTCTTTGTTAGCAGTATTCTTCCTGCTTCAGAGCAGGGATAATTGAAGAAGAGCCTGGGAGCCACATGGGGTTATTTCAAAACTAGAAGTAAACTAGATTAGTTCAGGAGCAGCATTCAAAAAAAGGGCAGCTACTAGGACCAGAAGGGAGTGTTTTCAGTTTTTAAAAATTAGAAAAAAATATTGGGAAAGGACAGACATGGGAACTGTGATGGGTATGATCCTCCAAGATCTGATGCATGTGCAGTAGTATTCCTTAGTTGTATTTTACATTGCATGTAGTACATAACGTTACTTGTATAAATGTATAAAACCAACATTCCAAAAACCAATTGCAGTTGCTTTTTTTTGCAGACTGTAGCATCCCGTGTAAGAAGAAAAGATACATTAAAATCTGATGAGTGGCCCAGCTTGTTATCTAACAAAGGACAAATTAACTATTTGTGTACTCTGTGTGTGTGTGTGTGTGTGTGTGTCTGTCTGTCTGTCTGTCTGTCTGTCTGTCTGTCTGTCTGTCTGTCTGTCTGAGAAGTGGCCCACTGATTTACAGACTGAATGTTCCTTCCAAGACTATTTCTTCTGATATAATAATAATTTCATGTGAGAAGTTATTCTGGGTTGAAAAGATTTTTGCTTGAGAAACTCCACTTAGGGGATGCCCAATTGAGGCTCCTTTCATGTCCCCAATAGCTGAGACAGAGAGGGGTGCTCAATCCATCATACAGGTACCTGGTCTTGAACTGCTGACTTGCCAGCCTTCCAGCTAAGAAGGCAAGCTTCTTAACCACTGAGTCAACACAGCCCCTAATTCTTCCGATGTTAGACTATTTCAGAAATCCTTATTTTTATTTTCCTATATCTGAGAGCCAGTATGGTAGAATTGACCAGAGTGCTGCATATGGAGATGGAAATCATAGGTTCAAATGCTTATGAAGGTCACTCTGTGTCCATGGGGAAATTACTGTTGAGAAACTAATGCCCTCTAATGCCGACTCTAATGCCTGCAACAAATGTAACATTAATAATAATGGATCTTCTAGTTGAAATCTGTAGCACACAATTACCCAGCAGTATAGTTAATTTTCAACAACAGTTAATTTTTAGCAACAAGATTATTTCTTTTTTATGCGTGGAATGGCTGTCAGACTTTCTCTGGGGAGTTAGAATACAGATGCTTAAATGATACTTAAGACTGAAATCTCAGCAGGACTTAAACCCGAATAACAATACTGTATATAGGACTACACAGTAGGAGATCCATCCACAGTTCATCTATATAAACCCTGGAGGGATGAAGTAGTACCATGTATCACATGTATAAAAGGCTTACAAAATGTGGCACATGTGTTAAACCAGGGACAAGCAGCCTCCAGAGGTATGCCGGCCATACGTACCCATCCCTGGGCATTGGAGTACAGCACATGCTCTTGTAGGGACCCTACCTCACATCATTTTCATACAAAAATTAGGGGAGAAAGATTTATGAAGTCCTCAAAACAAGGTAAAATTGCCCCCAAATGACACACAGGAACTTTTTGCACCAATTTGTTTCTTTGTTTTTTAAATGAGGGGCTGGGAGCTGTTGTATTTGAGTCCTGAGAAGTCCACATACAACAAGGGTGGCCAATCTTGGTGCTCCAGGGGTTCTTGGACTTCAATTACTAGAAGCCCACCTGCTGAACAGGGCTTCTGGGAATTGGAGTCCAATAACATCTGAAGCACCAAGGTTGGTCACCCCTGACATACAAGGTGCATGTTGTTCATCCTTGTTTTAATGTAATACCTTAATAGCCAGAATTTATTATCAAGGAAAATAATCAGCTATCACATGTACCACAGATTCTCTTGGGAGAGAAAAGGTTAGAGTTTCTGGGATGCTGTAGTGTGTGTGTGTGTGTGTGTGGGGGGGGGATACAGACAAAAAGGATTATAACAGAGTTGACCACTGTTGAGACCAATCTGGCCATCATTTCATCATTCATATAACAGGGCTAGGTAACTAACACATGATAACATTTTAGTTTTGAGATTGCTAACAGATGTCATTACCTGTGTATCAGTGAAAAGGAATGTGATGGGCAAGCTTTGCAGACCAGCTTTCAGCATTATCTTTTTAATGTCATCTCTCCACTCAGGTATCCCATAGTTCTTAGAAAGTTCAATTTGGAAACATTCATAATCAGCTCTAAAAATAGAAGAATCATAGTTTTTTCTTACAATGTTTCTGGCTCCCAATGAAACATTTTTAATTGAAACAATGGCCTTCTTCTTCAGCAGCAAAACATCCATTTCTTTGGTCCTCTTCTATGGCATACCGTATATCTTTTCTTTGGATCATGGACATGTTAAGGTTTGTTTACAGAATTACTTCTGGAAGGTCACTGAAATATTTACTGAGGAAAATGAACATGACTTGATCATCTCACAGTTAAATTACTATAAATTATGTGGAGGGGACTGCAGTGGCTTAGTGATTAAGACACTGAAGTTAATGACTGGTCAGCAATTTGAGACCTGAGTGCTGCATGATGGAGTGAGTTCCTGTCTCCTGCAAACCTTGCAGTTCAAAAGGAAGAAATTGCAAGTAAATGGGTATCATTTTGATGGGAAAGGTAACAGTGTTCCATGCATTCTGGCATCTAGTCATGCCTGCCACGTGACCACAGAAACATCTACACACACAGATAGTGCTGACTCTTTGGCCGTAAACAGAGTGAGCACCACACGACTGGCTTTCGAGCAAAGGGGACCTTTACATTTACCTAAGTTATGTGGGTCTGCTCTTGAAGTGTGTTTGGAATGAGAGCTAGCATAAAGCATTGAAACTAGATTCTTTCCTGCTCTGAGCTTAGTTGACCACATGCATTAGATACCAATTTTCTTTCTGGATAAGGCATTGGATCCGAGCTACAACACTCTAACCAGGGTATCTCAAAGACTGCCTTCCTTCATCCAAACCTGATCAAAATTGAAGATTTGCTGCAAAGGCATTTCTATTATGACCCAGTGCTAAGACTTGGAACTGGGACTCGGGTATGATGACATCTCGACAATGACATTCGCCTTCCAAAGAGGTTTGACTGGTTCATTTAATTTAGGGAGACTGTTCTACATGAGGGATTTTAAATACTAACTCTGCTTTGAATGATTTTACTTTGAGTTTTACAGACTATCAGTCCTGTCCTCTATCTTTTAAAAAGATTGTTTATCGTCTGTTTTTAATTTGTTGTGGTATGAACAAATTAAAGTGGGGCAAAACAGAATGCCTTCTTGATGGTGGCGGCATGATGAAGAATCCCATGTCCTGAAAAATCCACTTTACCACCTCCCTTTTTGGAATCCAGTATTGTTCTTTATATGGTAGTTACTTAAGGAACTCCTTGAAGTAAAATGGAGTTTGGTTGTATTTTCCACTGCCTTTCTTATTCATTACAGATTTAATACGTATGCTGCAATGCTGATATTTTTCATTCTTTTTTCTGTTTCAAAACTGACTTATAGTTGTTTTTCATCCTTATTACCTGCCTTAAAGTTTCCTCTAGGAATGAAAAAACCTGGCTAGCAGGGCAGGTGTGGGGCTCAAGTAATACAGAGTCCCACGTTGGGTGGCTGATCTGATGGGATGGCCACCCCTCTCTCTCTCTTTTAAACTTTTAAACACTTTTTAAACCCTTTTAACCTTTTAAATCTTTGAGGTTTTTTTTTTTTAAAAAATATATAGTTTAATTTTTTTTGAAGTTGATTTGGTTTCTGGGTTTGTGGGGTACTGGTTTGTAAGCGGGATTTTTTTTAAAGTTCTGAAATGTTTTGTGCATTATGCTAATTTAATTGTAACTGTATATTTTGTATTCTTTTTGTATTGTTGTTAGCCGCCCAGAGTCACTTAGGCAAGTGGGGTGGCATAAAAATCGAACAATTAAATTAAATTAAATTAAATTTTCCTTTAAAGCTTTCAAACTATTTTCAAGAGTAAGACTGTACTATGCTGAACAAGAAGATGACTCAGAAATAATTTTATCAACAAAATACAAATTAATACACATTCTCTCATCTAAGACATCGATACCTCACCAACACCTTCCGAGGTAAGTCACGCTATGTTAAAAACAGGGAAGGACTGACATGAATTCAAGATAATAATTCTGAGTAGAAAAAAAGCAGTGGATTCCTTCACAAGTAATAAATAGCTTCAATTCAGACTTGGAGGATTAGGATGGCATCTGCCTACCCAACTAATGCACTTGTTTCACATGTATGGAATGTAAAGACTAAATTCAGCTTTCTAGATTAATTTAGACTGATTCATTGGGATTTAACATTCAAGTGATTCAACACATTTACTCTAGTCAAGGTGAGTAATTGGATTTAGGCTGATGTTGAAATATGAATAAAGTCTAATACACATTGATGTAATGGCAATTCCTTCATTCTGAGGGGTAGCAATCATACAGATTGCACTTATATTAGTAATGCTCTATGTGCCTTATGTCACCATATCATTCATCATAGATGGCAATTACAAATTAATGACTCTCAAACAATCCTATCATTAAAAGCAAAAGCAAAGAAAAGCAATCACACTTATATACCACCCCATAGCATTTAGTGTACTCTCTGGGCAGTTCACAAGTTAATTAGTATTTTGCCCCCAACATGCTGGATATTCATTTTACCAACCTTGGAAGGATGAAAGGCTGTGTCAACCTTGAACCATGGTCATGATCAAACTCACAAACCTTTGGTTGCAGGACAGCAGTTTAACTACTGTGCCACCAGGGCATGTTAACAGACCTATTAAGGTTTTTTTTAACTAAATTTTAATCCAAGTCCAAAGTTACTGTATATCTATTTACATGGATATCAGATGGACTTGGGAGCAAGTCAGGTGTGCTGGATGGAACGCTAAACTCAATTATACTCCATCCAGCACTTTTGGTTTCTGTACATCAGTAATTTTTAAAAACATGGTCAGTATTTCTTCTTAATAAGACATAAATGAACCAAAATTCAAAGCAGAAACATGGAGTGTGTGTCAAAGGGGATAAAATAACCTCCCGCCAGGAAATCTTCTCACACCTTACCAGCTAAGAAATCTGGGTATTCATTTGTATCTTACATGTGGGATGCTAGCTTGGTGAGAGATTGCCTTCCACTGCCACCAACACCCAAGAGAAGAGCATTGCCCAGTGACTGGCGTAGAATTCGGGTGATACGGCAAATGTGCTGCATGGCATCCATGAAGAGTACTAGTTTCATCTTGGTAGTATTGATTTGATTGTACTCTTCCATGTACTCCTCAATTACATGCTTAAGCTAGGGTCAAGAAGAGAAGAAATATCACCAGGAAATCCATTTTGCTGGGGGGGGGGGCATCCATGGTGAAATCACCCTCCCATATGTCTATTTCAAAAGGAAAATTGGGAGGAAAATTTGATTTTTCAACTAAAATGTTACACAAGTGAAATCATGACTTCCATGGTGATGTCCACGCTAAGTAACGGTTGAGGACAAAGTTAGATCAAAAGACTTGTGAGGACTTTAAAAATATCAGTCTTGGCCCAGCTACTATGCCATGTTATGAACTCATTATAACATCTGAGCAATATGTGTGACAAACTTTTGCCTCTCAAGAGACTGGCATAATTAATTACTATTATTCATTTAGAAGAAAGCATACAGTTATATAATCATCCTTGATTCCGTGGCAATGAACGGAAAGTACACTGCTCTTTATTGAAATCTTTATAATTTTATCCTTTGCTTAATTAACATTTTCTCAATATCCGCAATATCCTTCACTTGGGAGTTCTGTAGGAAGGGTAATCACCTGCAAAGGTCAGCTGTAAAGATTTTAATGAGATTCACTGCAGTACTATGAACATAAAACTTGTTCTTCTTCTTAGCTTACTGCATTTTCTAAGCTTAAGTACTGTGCTCAAGTCATCTGTGTAACAGAATCCCAGCTGTTCTTTATTACTTGATGAACGTCAAAAGAGGTAGGGGGGCCTTAGGAGAAAACAGCAGATCTAGGTCTGCTCCGTCATCCATCATTCTCAGCATGCTTCTAGAACTCATTCTATACAAGTTTAGCTTTTTTTTTTGCACTGGAACTCACAAATGCTTCTGATGGACACCAGCCAAGTTAATCTCCTGTATCTAAGACATTCTAAAAAGCAAGTCAGGATACCATCTGCTTTCACTAACTACATTCACATTAGGGCTGATGAATCAAAGAAGATGAAAAACCTGAAGCAGAGAACGATCCTAAGGGCATTACCTTATCTTTGTCATCAATCATTTCATAAAGTTTCACATCAGCACCAGGCAGCATGAAATCTCCATAGAGAAGGGGCTGAAAAGGAACAACTTCATCAAAGGCAGTGCCCCATTCCAGCATCATTTTCTTCATAAGATCATCAAACCAAATTCTGTCCTCATCATTAACCAAGCGATCACGGAACACACGGCAGTTCTCGTGATACCACAGCCTCAGCAAGTGCAGTTTATCCTGGAAAACAGATTCAAGGAACAGTCTAAACAAGGCCCTTAAGACCTCATATAATTTTTTTTAATTCACCATTTCTAGAGAAAAATAGAGGTTTAGTGGAATCATGCAGCAGAATAACACAGAACAGTTAAACAAACAAACACTTATGCATTTTAAGAATTTTTTTATATATTGCCCCTAAGTCAATGATCCATCTCTAGTAACCATACAATAGGAAATCTCTGTGTTTATTCTAACTAATATCACAATAAATCTTTATACATTAAGAGACAAAACATTCTGAAAAATTGGAACTGTGTAGATAAGTCAGATTTGGGGGCTAGATGTCTAATGTTATTTTTGGATACTCAAATTATTCCGACTGGTATTCAAGTACTTAGGAGTAAGGATGACCTACTTGCTGAAGCTACCAGAATATGGAAAAGATATCCCCAAATTTCGTCTCAGATCTGTCACTGCTACAGTTCACATGGATTTCAGTCACAACTCTCAGATAAAAAGAGTATACCTTTTATATGCACTGTGTAAACAAAACCCCTAAAATCACTATTCCGGCAGTTCATTTACCAGAAAATGGTATGTATATTCTATTTATTTATTTATTTATTTCTTCCAACTTGCTATCCCGCCCCATCGGGTAAAAACCCAACTCTGGGCGGCTTACATAACAAATTTAAAAAATACATAGTTGAAGACCACAGATCAATATTCAATACCCTATTAACAGTTAAAAATATGAATTAATACAATATTAAAAGTTAAGCTAAAAGGAATTAAACATTTCCAAGTTATAAAATTACAAAAAATATTAAAAAAACAGGACAGGAGCAAGGAGGTAAGAGCAAAGGGTGGCTGTCTCATCTGATAAGCCACCCAACATGAGATCCGGTATTTTTTGATCCCCAAACTTGTCCTGCCAGCCAGGTTTTAAGGCCTTTCCGGAAGGGCAGGAGGTCTGTCTGTTGACGTAGATCAATTGGCAGGAGGTTCCACAGGGCCGGGGCAGTCACGGAGAAGGCCCTCCTCCTGGTGCTAGAGAGGCGAGCCTCTCTAGCTGATGGAATTGCAAGAGAGTCTCTCCGATCCACCCTGGTGGGACGGACAGATGTTCTTGGGGTGACACGGTCTCTGAGGTATCCTGGCCCACTACCATATAGGGCTTTAAAGGTAATGACCAGCACCTTGAATTGCACCCAGAGACATACTGGCAGCCAGTGCAGCTGCCGAAGCAGTGGCGAGGCACGAGTGTAGCGCCCGCACCCCATCACTACCCGAGCAGCCGCATTCTGGGCCAGCTGGAGTTTCCGAATGGTCACCAAGGGCAGCCCCATGTAGAGCGCATTACAGTAATCAAGTCTGGTGGTGACCAGTGCATGTGTGACCCTGAGCAAGGAGTCCTGATCCAGGAGTGGGCGTAACTGGTATATTACACGAAGTTGTGCAAAAGCCCTCCTGGCCACGCCTGCCACCTGTTCTTCGAACAGTAGTCGTGAGTCCAGGAGGACCCCCAGATTACGCACCGGATCTGTCTGGGGCAAAACAGCCCCATCCAGAACCAAAGCTGGAAGCTCCCGGGATAACACAGGGCCCCTTACCCATAGCAACTCAGTCTTGCCAGGATTCAGTTGTAGCCCGTTTTCCCCCATCCAGACCCTAACAGCCTCCAGGCACCTGGTTACGACTTCTACTGCACCGCTTGGGTCCCCACGGGCTGAGATGTACAGTTGGGTATCATCTGCATATTGATATTCTATTCAACTGAGCTCTCACCCTACAACAGACATTGTGAGAAGAGTACTCACCTCCATTTTGGAAGGTTCTGCCACGAGCATCCCCTGGAAAACCTTAGATAGGTCTCTCAGATTAAATGTATAATGGGATTTTGCTGGAGTGGGCAATAGTTGAGATGTGATAGTTGAATACACCTGAATGGTAGCACCAACGAGAGGTTCATTTAGCTCCTCCATTTCAGGACATCCCTCTGAAATAGCCAGACATTGCTGATTAGCACTACAGTGGGCACTTTTCAAGACAGGAAAGACTAACAGTCATCATGTCACACCATAGAATATACAGTATAATCAATCCCCACAGCCTGTAGTGTTACTGAATACTGTATGCTGCTCAATATGTAACAGTCTGTGAGAGCAGATCGGATAATGCCATTCTGATCCTTTACCACCTTCACTGATTAACATAATTCTTCCTGTGCTCTTTTCAAGATGCCAGCTATGATCTTTAAAGCCCTTAATACCTAGAACAACCCTGTCCAAGAATCCCAGTTAATGTCTGAAGTGCTTCATATTCTACCCTTGCCATCAGAGGTCCCGTGGGAAGACAGAAGAGAGATGGGCCTCTTGGGTTAAGGCATCCCAAATGTGTAATAATACAGCAGTTAGTCTTTAAAGTGCCACGATGTTTTTTGTTTGTTTTGTTTACTTTCTGATATGCTCCAAAAATATATTTACCTGGCTTTTTCCCCTGATGCTTTTAGATGGGCAGTGGAAAATATTTTATTTTGGAAAGTACTTTCAGGACAGGCTGTATTTTAAACCAGGTTTAAATTACTATTTTGTTGCTGCCTGACCATAATATTTCAGATGGGTTAACTTGATATATTTAGTTATCACGGCAGTGTGACACACTATGTCTATTCTAGGCAACACAGAAAATAGGATAAAATGATAGAAATGTTCATTTTTAACACATTTAGTTCATCCTTTTGCCTACACGATCTTGATTGGTAAAAAAAAGTAGCAAAAAAGGTGTTTCCTTTCGGTTTCCAAAATATTAATGAATGATAGTCCTTCTAATATGGGTTAGTTATGAAGGAGGAATATTATTTGTTTCATATAATTACAATAAAAGTATCTGTCAGTGAATCCATTTGTTACCACATCATGCAAAAACAACAAAATTGATTTTTATCAAATTTGGAAGGCAGCTTTAGGATAGTCTGACTTAAAATCAGGCTATATGACATATGAAATAATTACTTTTAGGTTTTTCCCAAGTCTCACTTCCAGAACTGTAAAATTCAATTTAACCCTCCACCCCTCCAATTTTCTCTCTCAAACTACTTTCCCAGTCTGATATTTCTCATGGTAGGTACTGGGGGTGAAAATTGGGACCTGAAGCAAGCTGAGGTTTAGCTACATCCCTGGTCTAAATCCTTTAACTAATTTAAGCAAAAGCAACTGACTATTTTTCCCCGTAGCTTAGTTTAGACAACAAACTAACTTGTACTCAAGCTACTCTGGGCCCACACCAATGGCCTGAGGGAGAAGACTCCATGACTTGGCAGGTGGCTGAGGACCTTGCCCCCTCCTCTGGGCCCACACCAACGGCCTGAGGGGAGTTAGTTTGTGTTCTGCTTTGGTTGTTTTGTGAGGTTGTATTTTATGGTTTTTACTGTACTGTTGCTGTTTTGACTGTAAGCCGCCCTGAGTAGCCTCAGCGAGTGGGCAGCAATATAAATCTGAACAAATAAATAAATAAATAATACTTACGGACTGGATCTCTGTAGCATATTTCTCCTAGTTTTCCAGCTAAAAGTTCAAGAGAGAAATATACACATGTTTGCACAGGAGAGGCATATATACCACTCATTTCTAAACACAGAAAGTAGCCACCCCCGCAGCATGGACTCTTCTAAGTAACATCCTTTCTCCCATATTAGAAGCAAAAATATAGGATCTGCAGCATTCTGGTGCATCTTCACTACCCAAATCATATCATAATAGCATTGCCTCAACAAGAAAACCTCGTGGTCAGTGCTGAAAAACAGTGTGAATTGTAGGTTGCACACTAGACCCTACAGTGCCAATTATAGAGCTGAAAGAAGATACATTTTCCACCGGGCATGGATTGCTAGGTAACAAATTGGACTGTCTGGTCAGAAAGTCTGATGCCTGAACATTCCCTTCAGAGCCCTATAGAACTTTACAGGTCTTGGGGGTAGGTGGTGCGGTGGGGGTGGGGTGGAGATCATACACTGTACTTATCAAAACTGGTTTATATCATATTACAGTTGGTTCCAGAATGAAATCAGGTAACCATTTCAAATCATATCAAAATTCATTTGGGCATGAAGATTTTATTATGACGATTCCAGGCATTAGCCATTTCTACAAGCTTTATTTATCTATAAGCTTCTAAGTTCCATATGTAGAAACTACTTCAAAGTCATTAGTAAAGGTATAGGCTGTCCTTGCTCAAAAGCTAGTCATATCTGACTCTAGGGTTCAGTGCTCATCTCTGTTTACAGCCAAAGAATATGTGCTGTCTGGGTCTGCAGACATTTCCATAGACATGTGACAGGCATGACTAGACACCGGAGTGCACGGAATGCTGTTATGTTTCCCACCAAAGTGATACCTATTTATCTACTTGCAATTTCTAGCTTTCAAACTGCTAGGTTGGCAGGAGCTGGGACAGAGATGGGAGCTCACTCCGTCGTGTAGTACTCGGGTATCAATCTCTGACCTTCCATTCTTCAAGTTCATTGTCTTAACCACTTGAGCCACCGCAGACCCTTGTAATACATTTAAAACTCTTGTGTAAATCTACAACAGGGTTTTTGCCTTCATTTTCTGCCTTCCAAACATTTATTCAAAGCATAATGAGACAATCACCTAAATATGTGGAAACTGTCACCTTATTTTGGGGAGGAGAGCAGCATTTTGATTCTAAACTGACAGGTGTCTGGTATACACAGGCATATTGTACATCAGCTTCAGTGAAGCCATGACATTATATCAGAAAAACTTTGGGACCTTACTTCTGAATGAATAGCTACAACAATGGAATTTGGTTTGACAATAAATGTGCACTTAGAATCTGCTTTGCTCAGTTTGCTACATTATAGGCAACCACTTATCTCCTTTGATGAACAGAACTGATGGAAAGGGGGCAGCCTTGACTCCAGCCCCCAAAGCCCACAACACAAAGATTAAAAACCTCCAATGCTGCTTTTTAGGCAGTGCTAAGGGGGTAAAGAAGAGGAAAAGACAACTTTGTTGTGCTGGTGATTGAGAGCCAGCACAGCGTTTGGATTTAAGCCTCTGACATAGCCCAGGATAATTTCTGATAATATAGTGATCATGGCCTGTCGATATAGGCAACAATTTTATACTTTTTTTTACATTATAGTATCAAACATTTGTCAGTGATCCAGCAAATTAGAGGAGAAAGAAAGGAGGGAGGGAGGGAGGCTAACCCACCCATCCAATTGCCTAGAATAGTGGAGAAGATTTTCTTCTTGCTGCTATCTTCCATCTCGGTGAATGAGAGATAGTTGAAGTGGCGGGTAAGACGTGCAGTGATGGCATTTCTTCCTCCGCCTGGTGGTCCCATGGCACCAACAAAATTAATATCTACCAACTTCTTAAAAGTACCTGACAAAATATTCCAGAAAAGCAATAATAGTACATGTGAATGCAAAATCTGCTGTTGAATGGCTGGGGTGGGGAAAGATAATTCTATACTAGGTAGAGGTAAAGGTCTCCCTTGCTCAAAAGCCAGTCATATCCTACTCTAGGGGTGCAGTGCTCATCTCCGTTTATAGACAAATAGCCAGCACTGTCTGCGTCTGCAGATGTTTCCATGGTCATGTGGCAAACATGAGTGGACACCAGAGTGCATGAAATACTGTTACGTTTCCCATCAACCTGGTACCTATTTTTGTTTGTTTGTTGTTGTTCAGTCACATAGTCAAGTCCCACCCTTTGCAACCCCATGGACCATTGGCACACTAGACACCCCATCCTCCGCAGCCTGCTCAGCTCTACGCCCATTGCATCAACAATGCCATCTATCCATCTCATTGTAATTTCTTGCTTTTGAACTGCAAAGTTGGCAGGAGCTGGGACAGAGACAGGAGCTCACTCCATCATGCAGCACTCTGGTCTCAAACTGCTAACCTTCCAGTCATCAAGTTCAGCATCTTAACTACTAAGCCACCGTATGCTAGGTGTACGTTATTTGAGAACTCGCCTGACTGGCTCAGAAACAATTTTTCATATAGAAAAGTTAAATGTCATACCGATTTGTTTCCTATCATACCAGCCGCGATGATCCATCCATTGTCGAAGAAGCTCAATGGGTGGCTGAGCACCATAGGTCTCCAAGGCTGGCATATTCAGGTCATCAATGAAAAAGATGAAGTATCTGCCAAGGGGAGGGCCAAACACTCCCTTGCGCCTGCGCATATCCAGACAAGAGTAACAATTAATTCAAAAGCCAGTGCTGGAGAGGAAGCA
This sequence comes from Furcifer pardalis, assembly GCA_030440675.1. Classification (NCBI taxonomy): domain Eukaryota; kingdom Metazoa; phylum Chordata; class Lepidosauria; order Squamata; family Chamaeleonidae; genus Furcifer; species Furcifer pardalis. Next base: position 109,539,089 of record CP126893.1, read on the forward strand.
CACCCTCCCTAGCTTCCATATGTATTCCTCCCATTTCTTGATAAAGCAGCATCAACAAATGCTAGGGAGATCCATGGCACATTCAGAGCTTCACAGAGCAAATTCTGCCTCTGGAAATACAGATGCCTAATAATGCAGTAATTGTCAATTAAACTTAATGCGGTGACTCTCCTGCTTGATTGCCAAATCCACGCATAATCCATTTATGTGATTATGAAAATCTTGTTTATTTCAAAGGGATAATACAGTTTTGAGTGTTTTGAGACAACTACATGAATGATGTGCACAAAGTACATTCAAATGATAACTTTCCACCTTGCTGCATTTCTTGTTGTGTGTCATCAAGTGGCTTCTGACTTATGAAGACATTACAAATTAATGGTCTTGAAAAGGTAATTTCTTTAATAGCATTCTGTTTACATATTCAATTCCTCATTTTGCAATTTCAAAATTTGCTTTGATTCATATTAGAATATTATAATAATAGAGTTAGAAGGGGCTTATAAGGGTATTGAGTCTAACTCAATGCTTGATGCAGGAATCCAAATCAAAGCACAGTACTGTACACAAGTCTTAAGCCACGATTAGATCTGTTGTTTTAGCAATGGTGTAATGATCATATATAATTATTTCTCAGTTTCTTCATTAGAACACAACCAGAAAATACAGGAAATGTATGTGCAGCATTTAAAATAGGGAAAAAAATCCTGAAAAAACAGCTTCCATAGGTTAAAGTGGCAAGCATTTTGTATGACTTCCCCTTACACATGAGGAACAGGAGGCACCTGGCTCCTGTAAACCTAAGTGGCATGGAAACCTAATTACTGTCATTGCTGTATAGCTTCTACTATTACATGGCAAAATGGCAGGTGTGGAACAGGTATTTTGCACCTGGTTTGTGCAAGACGTGCTTAAGCATTTCATACGTACATGTTGTAGGAGTGTAAATCATTGGAAGCTTGCTAATAAGACCAACTTTAAATCACATCATTCCAGTCAAAATGCCAAGGATCACAGAATTTGACAGACATAAAATCATACTTTTGCATCTGCAAGGCCACTCTCAAAGGAAAATGAACAAACAACTTGGATACTCAAGATGTGGTATTCAAGCTGTTATAAATATGAAGAATCAGGAGAGGCCAAGGATGGAAAAAATATAAGGACTGGAAGGCCAAGATAGCTTTCAAATTCTAATGAGATGTTCCTCAGAATTTCTTCACTGAGAGATTGAAGGAAGTCCAGCAAGGACCTGGATCAGCATATGATAGTTTCATCAGGATGCCAACTTGAGCCTTCTATAGTCTGAAGCAGTTTCATTAGGATTAGTCTGTGTGGAAGGATAGCAGCCAGGAAACTACTTTTGCAGAAGGGTAACAGGGTAAAAAGGCTAAGATACGCTGAAGTTCACAAAGATTGGAATGAGAATTAGTGGAAAAGAGTACTATGGAATGATGGAGCGAAGTTTGAAATAGGTGGGTCCAATCATCAACAATACATGAGAACAAGAGTTGGAAAGAGATGGATGAATGAGTGCTTGCAACCTGCAGTGAAACATGGTTTGGGGTTGCTTTTCTACCAGTAGTGCTGGAGATATCATCTGTATTGATGGGATCATAAATGTTACAAATACAGTCAGCATGATAATGATCCCAAGAACTCTACTTTTTTATTTCTCTTTCTTTACTTCCTCTTTTACCATTTGGGGGGTCAAGAGAGATACAAGGCTCTTGCTCTGACACTTTTAGCAGCCTCCACCAACATTATTTGGTGTTCTTGTACTATGTCTTTGATGTTATCTCTCCACCTTCCTCTGGGTCTGTCTCGTGGCCTTTGTCCTTCTCCTCTTTCCACATATACCTTGTAAAGTATGGAATTCCAAGACATTCTCTCCAAATGGGCAAATCACTTAATTTATTGTCTCTGTATGTAGTACAAGATTGGTTCTGTTCCAGTTCTTTCCCTTATAATTTAATTCCTGATTTTATCCCTTCTAGTCATTCCAGTAGCCTTCCTCAGACATCTCATTTGTGTGGTGAAGAACTTTTGTTTATGTATTGCTGTAAGTATCCATGTTTGGCACTGGCAACAGGTCTTTCTGTTGCCAGTCTGCTGGTGAACTTGAGGCTTATATCAGTTCAGAGGATGTCAAGGGTCATTCTCTTTCTTAGACACATGGAAATAAATAAAACACAAACGAAATCTAAAGAAGAACTATAGGAAGTGCTGAAGGAAGCCTGGTATAATATACCAGAAGATTACTTTAGAAAACCTCAGGATGGTCTCCCCAAAATTGTTCAAGATGTACATAGATCCAAGGGAGGTCTCACTAAACACTATTTTTTGCCTGGAAAAGCCATTTTGTTCTGAAAATTGTGTTTGTTTGAATTTGATTGATTAAAAATTTATCCTGCCCCACTGAGTGAAACATACTACTCAGGGCACCTTACAATATACATGTACATATTTCTTGTAATTACGGATGATCATTAAAACTTTGCTAAAAAAAAAGTAAAGCTGATGGGGGCCTAAAACTTTAACACCATACTGTATGTTTAACATATGGTTGTCTAATTTTGTCTTGAATACCTATAGCACTGGAGCACTCAGCACCTTCTGAGGTAACTGGTTCCATATTTACCACTTTCTGCTCTAATTATGTTATTTAACACTACACTTTTTTTTGCTTCTATGTATATCAACAATTATCATCTCAGTTTTAATCCAGTTCCTTCATTAGTTGCTATTTGTACTTATCCTTTGCAATTCCCTATAGCTGACTTAATGTTTTTCATTCTGGGAGTCTCATCTTGCAGCTCTGTATCTTGTTTTAATTTAAACTATCTCATTGTAGGGGTTTCTAGATACTGTATGAATATTCTGAAGCATATTAGCACTGCTGCCCTGTGCACAATAATTCCATGCTGGCGTGAACTTCTGCTTGGAATTTAAGGCTTGCATTATACAGCTATCAACCTCCCTCTATTCAACAACCACAACTAGGGAAATAATTGACAGCAAACAGAGCCAGATACAAGAAAATCCTATGAAACAAATACCATATTTGATGGCATATAATACACACTCTCCCCCTTAAAATACACTGGAAAAAACGGAGTGTGTCTTATACTCTGATGCATCTACCGTATTTACTGACATATAAATGAACCCCCCTCTTAAAATACACCAGAAAAATGGAATGTGTCTAATACTTTGAAGATGCATTTTATAAGCCAGCAAATACGGTAATTATTCTCCTAGCTTTTTGAGCAACCCTGTCCTTCTCCACGTTAAGGTTTGCATCTAAGAGGATATTTTCAATGTCAGTTAGTAGCTAAAATAAACAGATTTGGAAAGTAATCATTGTGAATCACCTTGGATCCTCTCAGTGTGAGAAAGGCAGTCTAGCAGTAAACATTACAGTCTAGCAGTAAACAAGCAGTAAACATTACGGCCACAGAGCTCAAGACTCCCAATTCCAAAAATGGCTCAAAGAAAGGTATAGTTCCATACATGTTTAAGCTCTGGGTTCTGCAAATGTTTACTTAGAAGAACAGACAAAATATTTTGTTGTTGTTCAGTTGCACAAAAGAATTGTAGCAGTTCTTTTATATTTTGATACTTGTTTCACAATATTTTTGTTTTTATCCTTAAACTCTTAAGCAATTTTTAGATTTTTAAGGAAGTAGTTAACAAATGCTTAGAAAATAAATAAATACAAAGGTACATCAAAGAAAAAGAGTACTGAAATAGAATTTTGCCTTTTATCCAGCTTGCTGTCAATGAGATCTTGGGTTTGGTTGGCTGAGGTTCGTGCAGAGAACATCAGGAAGTGGCTGATATATTCTAGGGGCAAGTTCTTTAAAAGCTTGTCTGCTATGGTGAGTGTCTTCCCAGTCCCTGTGGGGCCAACACAAAGGACCTAGATTGGGAGAAAATAAAATTTCATCAACAGGAGAATTTATAGACTATTAATACACATTCCCATTTATCATCTGGCTGGGCCATACTGACACTAGAGAGCTTTAAAGCAAAGTCTTCAAAATCACTTTGTTAAATTGTGAAGCTGACTAAATTGGGAAGTGTCTTTCAGATGGGGAAATAAGCAACGACAACTAGAGTCAGATGCAAGAAAACCCTGTAAAGTAGAAATGTTTTTCTTTTGCCTATTTGTGCAATGGACTAGCATATTCTAGATTAAGCCATACAATGTTTGCATTGCTACAATGCTAGGTTAACCGTGTCTGAAATTCAGGAAACATACTGGTTTGTGGTTGGTGAGTAACATTTCCAGCAGGTATGCCATCTGGACAGTGTATATCGTAGGAACAATAAGGTCACAAAAACTGGTATCAGGCACCATGGAAAACTCTGTAGATGCATCCATCCAGCTTACCCAGCAAATCTAGCAGACAGAAAAATACTGATGAGAGACAAAGCTTCAAATATCTTGCAACCCTTTGATCCAGTACTTGAATGCAAACTGAAATTTGCAAGTGTCCAAAGGCCACCATAGCCCTCTGAAGAAGAATGTGACCAGGCAGGGAAATGGCTGCTATTGGGACCACTTGTGGCATGGTCCAATGTGAGCAATTTCCTGGTAATCACACCTTGCATAGGAGACCATGGACCAGCCAGTCTCTGATCAATGCCCAAACTGGACTTTTTTGGCCCAGAAGCTGGGCTACTATTTTCTGGGGGCAAGGCTGAGGTGATTCCTATAAGGATGGAAGTGTTGCTTTAAGGGAGATTACTCTTAACAAAACAGTCCTTTCCAGTGGGATCAGACATGACCTTTTTCGCCTTCTGATCACCCGGAACAATACATAGCATTGCTTCAGTAATATCAGTACAGAGTCAAAATTAGTCATTTAAACTAGAGTTTGAATAATCCTAGCCTAAATGGACATTTCCCCTAACGCAAGGGTAGGCTAAGCCTGACTCCTTCCAAAGAGTTTGGATTAATTTGAGAGAGAGTGCAGATAGGCTCTAAGGACCCCTAATGTATTGGTGGCAGCAGCTCTTTTCTCCCTCTGCCCACCTTCTTTTTATTTACCAAATATTATGACAAGATACAGCTTGTGGAGGAATGGCAGTCAAAGCTTTGTTTCAGATGTTGCGTGCTGTTGCCCTAGTAGATAATAAAGAATGACCTCTACCAAAAAAAAAATCCCACAAGCCTTGCTTGTTTCCTAACCTTAAAACAATCCACATGATTTCACTCCTTCTTCAAATGGTGTGTATATTTCAGTATCCTACTACCTGTAAATCAAGTAGTAAACATGGGCAGGGACATTTTGGGGCATCCCACAGAAAGTAATGGAACAAGTTAGTGGAACTTAAAGACTGTGAAACTTAAAGACTGTGAAACCATTGCATCACCAGAGCTTTTTAATAGTTGTAAGACACTTGTCCAAAATTATCAGAATATTTCATCTTCATAATCCTTAAAACCACATTCAGAGGCAGACTACAGTTATTATCCATATACTTTTGTTTTACGGGGCGGGGCTGAGAAATAATTGTTTCCTATGAATATCCATTTAGTTTGTGGTGGAGATGAGATTTAACAAGCAAACTATTCAGAAAGAAGGTGATGGAATGGAACTTTTGTTTTTATCTTTACCAAAGTAGGAATCCAAGTTTAGAGAAAAGACAGTTGTGTGCAGGATTGTTAGCTAAATCCCATTAATTCAAATTTCATGTACCTTCTGAACCACATCTTCATCTTCATCATCCTCCACATCGCTGATTCCGGCATCATCCAGTTTATAGTCGTAGACCAACCCTTCTTCTGGGAATAGTAATTCAGCCTGTGAGGAAGGAAGCAAACATTGAGCACCAAACTAACTTCAGTTCAGAAGAGGTAAATATGGACCCAACAGTGTGAAGACATTATAAATAGGTAATAGAAGAAGTAATAATAGGCAATAATGGCATGAGTTAGAATAAGACTGGGCAAGTGGACATGCTGCCAAAGGACAAAAGGATTATTTGACTGATGAAGGGACCTGAACCATGCAAGGTAAGTAACCGTGCTTCTTTGTTGGCCCGGCCAGCCACCAGCAGGGGATATATAGGCAGTGGTGGGCTGTCAAAATCTTCACTACCCCACCGTGACGTCATTGATGTCGTGGGCGTAGCCAAAGTCATGATGTCATGATGTCGTAGGAGGAGCAAAATAAATAAATAAATAACACATGTGCAGTTCTTTTTTTAGTGCGCATGTGTCAAACCTCTATTTGACGCATGCACACTAACAAATAGAACTGCACATGGGTCAAGCAGAGGTTTGATGCATGCGCAGTTCCGGGCAGCCATTTTGGCTGCCCGAAAAAACATTTTTGGAGGGGGCCGGAGAGGTGACCAAACCAGTAACCCGGGGTTTTGCCCCCCTCCCGGGCGACTCTTCCTGATGGGGAGCTACCAGTTCAGATGAACCGGTCCAAACTGGTAACATCCCATCATTGTGTATAGGTAAGAATGTGTCTGTGTGTATACATACGTGTATGCATGTGACAGACAGACAAGGAATGAAAATAGATATGTTGATATGTTTTACTGAGTACTCAAACTAGATAGCATTAGAAATCCAACTAGTCTTTATAACATTCTTTCTCTGATGTACCATTCAATAAACATATGTAAAGAACCTTAAGGGATTGACAACAAACATAATTTCATAATCTAGTTTTTAAATTGAAATCACTCTATTTTCTTATATCTCACAAGCAAATTCTCAAAAATAAAATGATATGATCATTTGTTTTAATAACAATCAAATCACAACTTCTACTGGAAACGCAGGAGCCCCAGAGCTGCCATTAAGAATACATGACATCCCATTTCAATCGACTTGCCTTCTCCTCTTGCATCTTTATTCTTAACCACTTGCTGAAGTAGATACGACTTTGAGCATCCCCAGTTGCACCAACACTCCATATCAAAGCGAATATGAACCACGGTTCAATCAGTTCACCAATACGAGCTGTCTTCTCTGGAGGGATTCTTTTCATTCCCTGGGACAAACTTATTATTAAAACCTCCCAGATAATTACTGATAAAGTGAAACAAGAGATACATCTCTGTAAATTTCCCATTATGGTTAGACTGTCTTTCTTCAAAAATAAAAATGTTTCCACCACATGTAGGAAAGAAGTCTTTTATAATCTATACAAGTTGGTGTCAACTCATATCAAATCTCTGACTAAGAGACTGAGAGACAGTGGTGTGTGGTTAAAATGTTAGACTAAGGTTGTGATTGCACATAGAAATAGATTGCATTTTGGACTTCTCATAGAACAGTCTGGTGTGATCAATTCCTGTTGATCTCATGATGTACTGCAAACTGTGCTACATCCTGATTCTGATATATGTCCAAGCTGTGGACAACACTTTTTTGTCCAGCATTACAACTACAGTAATATCTCGGATGTTATGACTTGGTTCCATGCATCGAACAACGCTTTAAAAAAAGCCCTGACTTCAGGGACAAACCGCTTTAAAGGCAGGCAGGGAGAGACCCGATCAAGTCTCTCTTTTCCTCCCTGCCTTTAAAGCCACCCCCCATCCGCAGCGGTCTCTGTGACTGCAGTAGGGTCGGGGGAAAGGTGTGCCTTTCCCCCGACCCTACTGCAGTCGCAGAGACTGCTTGTGTCTCTTTCCCTCCCTGTATTTAAACTACAGGGAGGGGGAAAGAGAGAGACGTGATTAGGTCTCTAGAGAACCAATCACGTCTCTCTCTTTTCCTCTCCCTGTAGTTTAAATACAGGGAGGGAAAGAGACACAAGCAGTTTCTCTCTCCCTGTAGTTTAAATACAGGGAGGAAAAAGATGTGGTCACGATCGCATCTTTTTCCTCCCTGTATTTAAACTACAGGGAGAGAGAGACTGTGTCTCTTTCCTTCACTGTATTTAAACTACAGGGAGGGGGAAAGAGAGAGATGTGATTGGTTCTCTAGAGTTCTCTCATGTCTCTCTCTTTCCCCCTCCCTGTAGTTTAAATACAGGGAGGGAAAGAGACACAAGCAGTCTCTGCGACTGCAGTAGGTTCAGGGAAAGGCACATGCTTTTCCCCGACCCCACTGCAGTTGCAGAGACCACTGCGGGTGGGGGGTGGATTGGGTAGTTCTACCCAAACCACCCCACACCCACAGACAATTGCCTCGGATAACGCTAAGAATCATTATCCAGAATCGTTATCCGATGCAAGTTTTTTGGAAAAAAACTTGCATCGTTATCCAATTCTAGCGTTATCCGATGCAATCGTTATCCGGGGTATTACTGTACTATGTTTTTGGGCTGGACTAGAACAATTCCTGGATAGATAGAAGATTTGCTTTAAGGGAGAACTTTCCCTGTAAAGAGACTCTTGTTAGTATGATTGGACATGCATCTTTCTCACCATTTGATTGCACCCTAAAACTCAGGTGACATAATCCTCATTAATCAATGAAATTTACTAAGGAAGCCTGAGTTAATCATGCTTTTTAAAAGCTTTTCCTATTTCCCACATGTTGTTTTGTGGATAAAGTAGAGGGGAGGAAGAATGCTATGTAGACAGCCATGGCCTTACTGAAATTTCTAAATAAATAAATATAAACAACTATGTCACAACATAAACCTGAAAGTAAGTTAACATTGGGTGTAATTCTAAAACTCACCCTGTCTTGAACTATTAGAAACCAAAAACAAATATTTTATATACCGGTAATTTCTCTATACAGTACTTGCTATTTCAATACAGTACCTCTTTGTGTTATCAAAACATTATCTCTAACTCTCCTAATTACTTTGCACCTAGAAGCTTAAGTTTCTGATGTACATGTGGTAATAAGAATTTAAAAATATTACAACATCTATAGTTATTCCCTCAAAATGTTGAATTCTAGCATAAATCTGAAATCTCTTCAGAGTTGTTAACAGAACACTATTGCTTTTTTTCAGAATTATGCTTTTTTTGTTGAGACCACTTTTTTATTTGATTTTATCCCTCTATAATCTTAACGCTCAATAGTGCAAAAATGCTACCTCAACAGGAATGAAAGGTTTAAAGAAACAGTCCAATAATTTGAGACAACTTGTTGTCAGGTTTGCATCTGTGGAGGCAATTATTTCCTTCACTGCAGCCCGGACAAATCTGACCGATTCCTGAAAAGATCAAGGAAATCTAGTGTTAACTATGATGACACTTATTTCAAATTCTGGTGTTTCGTAGCAACTTACTGTTCTGAATTCATTGCTTTTCAAGGCAGGACCATAGCCAGGATTATAGAGTTTGGGGGGGGGGGATATTTTTCCAGGAGGGGCAACAATATCACACATGCACACACACAACATTGGAACTTTTCCTGGGGTGGGGCTGTTAGCTCGGGGGGGGGGGCTTATTCCCTCTGGCCACTCCCTGGCTACGGCCCTGCTTCAAGGGCTACTTCTAATACTTTGCACCTCAGGTGAAGAATGGATCTCAATAAAGAGAAATGTTATGAGCATAGAATGGAAACTGGAAACTGTTTATGACTGCTAAGAAAATGAACTGCTGTTAACTACATTTAGGAGGTTCAGTGAATTTGCACATAAGCCTTTTACTACTACTGAACTTTCCTATTACAGTATCCACATTTTCTTCTCATGCTGACAATTTGTCTGATTGAATCATGGGGACCCTATGAATGAGGAATCTTCAAAAGGTCCTGTCCTCAATGGCCCTGCTCAGTTCTTGTAATCTCTAGGCTGTGATTCCATCAGGGAGTCAAGCCATCTCTTATCTGGTCTTCTTCTTTTCCTGCTGCCTTCCACCTTTAACAGCATTATTGTCTTCTCCAGAGAATCCTGCCTTCTCATGAAGAGCTTAGGTGCTGCGGTGGCTCAGTGGTTAAGAAGCTAGCCTTGTTAGCTGGAAGGCTGACAAGTCGGCAGTTCAAGACCCAGGTACTGCATGATGGATTGAGCATCTGTGTCTGTCCCAACTCTTGGGGACATGAAAGGATCCTCATGCGGAGTTTCTCCAGCAAAAATCCTTTCAACCCAGAATAATTTCTGACACAAAATTATTATTATGAAGAGCTTGAAGACTGATAGCTGCACTTCTTTTATATTTGCCTCCAGGCAATGTTTGCATTGTACTCCAGTTCAGGCTTACTTGAAGAGAAAGATAATGTAGGCATGCAGAAGAGGACTGGAGCCAATGTAGTTTTTATAAATAACATTACAAAATGCTGAAGATACTTAATAACAAGATTAAATTTTCAACTGTTCTGTGAGGGAGAACTCCACTTATTTACAAAGCAAAAAAGATACAGATCTCAATTCATAGCAAACTTTCCCAACACGACCCCCCTAGAAATAACTACTGTTGTGGGACAGTTTAGCTGTTCCTGATAGAGGATAGAGTAGAACCCCGAACAACGAAAAAACTCAATTCCATGGAGCTCTCCGTTATATGATTTTTTTCATTATGTGAAGCACTATTGCGATACCCCGCATAACGAAATTTTTCGTTATGCAGGGTATACCTTGTCTAACGAAAACCCCATATAACAAAAAAAAAGTTTGTTATACGGGGTTTTGTAATGCAAGGGGTTCCACTATAAATTACACTTAGTTACTCCCATAAACGTGTGAAAAGCAAATGTAACAAGTTCACAGTTCACACTGCAGAAGGCTTGTGACTGCAGCATGGGATGCATGGGGGTGAAGTGTCCACCTTGATTCACACTCTTGTCAGTGAAACTGGGCTGGCTTACAAATTTTTGCACTAAATCAAAATGTGAGCAATACTGTTCTATTCTATGGATCACCTCTATGAATCTGCTGAACAGGGAGTCCAGCTTCTCTGTAAATGGCTTCATAATGTCTGGAACCTTCTTCAGCCAGCATTCAATGAAGGGCTGTAGTCCCAAAACACTGGGCTCCAGGTACACCATGCCACACCGTGAAACAGTAGCAGGAGAAGCAACTGCTAAATCCTGGACTTCAAACATCATAGTCATTGCCTGGAAATCAGAGATGAAACATGAGATATTTTAAGTGGCTTTGCTCAAATGCTGCAACAGAAAATTATGCTATTTGTATTGTGAGCAGAATAAAGTAGCCATCCTTGAAATTTTAAGCTCCATAATTCACAGGGAATTTGTGGCAGTGTTTAAGATGCCGAACTTAATAACTGGAAGGTTGGCAGGTCAGCAGTTTGAGACCTGAGTGCTGTATGACTGAGTGAGCTCCCATCGTCTGCCCTAGCTCCTGCCAACCTAGCAGTTCGAAAAGCAACAAGTTGCAAGTAGATAAATAGGTACTGCTTTGCTGAGAAAGATAAACAGTGTTCCATGTACTCGGGTGTTTAGTTATGCCTGCCACATGACCACGGAAATGTCTGCAGATGTAGACAGCACTGGCTCTTTGGCTATAGAGATGAGCACCGAACCCTAGTCAGATACAACTAGGATTTGAGCAAAGACTTTTACCACTACTGAAAAACACTAGAGCTCTGATTTTAAGCATATTGAAAAATGAAAATTGTTTCATTGTCCAGACTCATAAAATAAAATAAAGCCAATATCCATTATTCCCAGCGCATAGTAACATGGGATCCCACTGCATGCAGAATTGTTTCCCTTGTACACCCCAAAACCCTACGCTTCATCTGTGCAATGGCAATTCTATGCAAATGTCATAATATTATATTAATACTGTGGTGGAGTTTCTGCACAGCAGATCAACAGAGTAGTGGCCTATCCTAAAGAAAAAAGAATTTTCAATTTTATTTTAAGCAACCCTTGGCTATGGCTTAATATAATATTTTTTTAGTTTAAAAACACCTTAATGCCAATGAATGTTTAAAACCAGAAATGGTTGTGCCAAATTAGATTTAAAAGAAAGCAATTTGTTTTGGGGAAAATTGTAAAATGATATCTTCCCACAATGGATTGAATACAAAGCTTCAATGACTGACAAACAACTCAAATCAGGTTAGCTTCCTCCTCTGAAAGAGACAGTTCTATGTAAACAAATATTAGAAAGACATGAAATGTGCACATATTTGTTTTTGTAAAATAGTGTGTGGCTACAGAGGTTTCAGGAGACAAAGAAAGGGAAAAGAGAAAGATACCTCAGTTAGTTTAATAATTTCACCAGAGCTAAGACACAGCTTCTTGTTATCATCCAGTACAGTGTTCATATTTTCAATCCAAACAGCATCAACTGGACCATCAAACATGTACCATTTCTTTTTGCGATCAGTGGCAACAGCTCCCACCCGGATGAGAGCAGGAAGAATTCCATCGGTCCTGTCAGTGGAAGGGAAATAAGTAGAAGCCAATCAAACAGTTGCACATAATCACCCCAAAATATCCTGTCTAATGGATGTTCTCTTCGCACAAAATACCTAAATCGATCTGCAGTGTCCAGTTGAAAGATTACAGACAAAGATCTCCCTTCTTTTAAGAATAAAATATCCTATTTGATATCCTGGTGAATGCAAATTAATACACTCACATGTAATAACTCTTTGCCAGAAATACAAAGGCCTCAATGGCTATTGGATATAACCCAACATTTTATTTCTGTTAATAAATTATCACTGCTATCAATGTAAACTCTTATACTTATAATTAATTTTTATTTATCTAGACCTGTGGTGGCAAACTCATGGCACATGTGCCAGAGGTGGCACTTGGAGCCATTTCCGCAGGCACCTGTACAATCATCCCAGCACAGAGTTCATCCTGCCCCTCTGCCCAGCAGCCCAATGGGAGCATTTCCTCCCTCCTCCCAGCACAGAGTTCACCCCACCCCTATGCCCAGCAGCCCAATGAAACTGTTTCCTTCCCCTCTGTTGCTGTGTGGGCACTTTGCGATAAATAAGTGAGTTTTGGGTTGCAGTCTGGACTTCATACTACTTCCCTTTCGCTATCTTCTTAGTGATTTCATATATTTATGGACACATATGCTACTTCACGATGTATACATTGGGCAGATCAAAATAAATAAATGAATAAAGTAGTACAATAGTGGCATTCTTCTGAAGGCCATAGGTTTATGGACATTTCAACTACTTCACTTCTGAAGGGGATCTGTGATTCACAGAATCTTGTCTGTGTTAGTCCATCACATAAACTTCTAATGCTGAGTGTGATGAGATGCCCAAAGTTGAAGAAAAGAGAGGAAATCTCCAATAATGGTTCTGTACTCTTCATACAGGGGCCAGTAGACTAAAACAGTGGCCCAAAGAATAAATAAACAGGACATTTGCAGACAGAAATTGAAATTAAGGTGCTTGATCAGCCCTGAACATCTATTTCATGTTATGCCTGAAAGCCCGAAATTCAATGTTCAAAAAGAAAAGATACAATCGATCTAAAATTTATGATTGAAAATCGTAGAGATTTTCTCATGGATTTTGATGCAAGATAGGTAAGCACAGAGCTTAATTTTGGCTATATCACCCACATATATTTTAGTATGAACACTAAGACCTCAATTGGATTTCTGCATTTTTAATTTTTACAGTTTTTGATTTTACAAAAGGAATAAAAGCATAAAGAAGGAACATTTTGTATTTTACCATTCATGAGTTAACAAGTCAAATTCTCCATACAGCTGACCCATTGTAATAGATTTGGGATTCAGTATATAGTAATTGACAGCTTCATATTTTCCACCACTGACTGATGGTTGACCTTTCAAAGATGTCATTGCAGCTGCCAAAACTTTATAACACTGAAGAAAAAAGAATGTAAGAGGATAAGGAGGGTGGAAAGAGTTCCTCAACACATCTATTCTAAGACTGAAAACAAAGCTGTTCCAAACTCACCATCAATCTACAATAATGAAGAATGGAAAGCAGTGACAAAAGGTTTTACCCAAGGGCTTCTCATTATCAAGAAAACAGGGTTATAAAACACCCACACGGATAACAGAAACAGAAACAGAAAAAGTCTCCATGCTTTCAAAGTGTTGATGGAATATTGGCAAACATCACACTGCAGAAATCCCACTAAAGCCCTGCAAACTCGGAATCATCCATGTCTGCCTTAATGAGGCTTTTCTACAGTTCATGTAAGTTCAGTTTTAAACCCAGTGTTCTTACTTCAAAGTTTATCTTTGAAATCTAGTGTTCTTACTTGAAAGCTCTCTTACACTGGCTGCTACTTTTCTTTTTGATAACCTATTTTTTCTAAACAAAATCTTTACACAAACATAAAGTATTAGGCACACAGATACTGGAAGTAATACCCTGGTTATTAGCGCTAGGGGAACTGTCTACTAATTTTCCTTTCTGCATTGACAAATATTTATTTTATCTATTAATTACATTTACACCCTGCCTGTCTGGGATATTTTCTCACTCTGGGCGGCTAACAACACATGAAAAAATACCCACACATTGAGAATATATATGATTAAAAACACCACAGCAGGTCTTCTGAATTCCTTACTTTAGTTTTTCCTGAGCCTGTGGGTCCAACCAGCATGAGTCCATGCCGTACTATAGTAGTTTCATACAGCTGGATACACTTTGTCACAAAACCTGGAGCAAAAAGATTTAAAATGGGAATGACTTATGGTGCTTTCATTGTGCAACAGCTATGTTTAGGCAACAATTGCACTGAGATGGCTCATGAAGCTACTAAAGTCAGTGTTAAAGGTTTATGTTACTAAAGTACCACAGGTGATCACATCAGCTAGTTCCTTAGGTACTGTATTCATAAAAAGACATTACCATAGCCCACCATGTTACCACAAGTGATTAAATTTTTTCTTAGTCACTACATGTTTCAGTTAACTCACCAGTTTCTACTGATTCAATCTGCCTTCTATTGTAAAATTTACTATGCTAAATAGCAAGACTTCAGCTATTGTGTCAGTACAGCATTTTAAAGAACCATCATGTTACTATTCAGAGGAACCTCGGTTAACGTAATTAATGCATTCTCCAGGACATTTCTTACAGCAAAAACTAACTGAATTTCCCGTAGGAATACATTGAATGCATTTCCCCATAGGAATGCATTGAAATGTATTTTCTATGGATTTCCTTTTTTAATGCAATTTTTATGTTAACTAAGTCATTTGTTAACTGAGGTTCCATTGCATACATGACTTCTGAAGAACTTTTGGAATTATACTGTAGTGGGGTACAACTCCACTGTCAGTTATTTATTTATTTATACATTTGTATCATTTGTAAGTCTCCTTTCTTGTAATGAGGCATGCAAACCAAGCTTCAACACTTTATCAGATTTTGAGGCATGCAAACCAAGCTTCAACAGCTTTATCAGATTTTGTAACTGGATCCTGTCCGTGCCTTGGTGGGAACCATGTACGAATCCTATGTACTTTGCTGGGTTCCAGGAAAGAAACACAAGGGGCCCAACTCAGTTCAATGGGAAATATTGCCAAAATAAAAGGCTATAGATACAGCTTCAATTGTCTTTAAATCATCTTCTTTTTATGAACACCCCTTTTAAGGGGATCTTATGATTTTGTATCACAGAAACTCCAAAACTTTTCTTCCTGAAAATTAGCACAAGACCTTATCAACAATAAAGGAAGTCACAATTAGAATAGGCACATTTGAATAAAATGAACTTACAGATGAGTTGATTCACTAAAACCCTATTGACTCAATGAGCCGACTCTAGTACAACTTATCACACTAAGCAAGAGAACCTCAGTCAATATATGATGAAAAAATACAGAGTAGCATGTCTTTCTTTTCCACTCACCATCAACATCCTTCAAATTGTCTTTGAGACAGCATTTGTGAATTGCCTCCTCTAGGATGCCGTAGTCAATAGGCTCCTCTTTGATTGTGGGAAACAGGTCAGAAATTATACCACTGAAAAGCTTAAGATCATCCTGTAGGAACTTCGGAACATTGACATCCTTGATAGCTCTTAGACAAATTAGCTCCTAAATAATTAAGAATACAGTTATTAGGCATGACACATTTCCTTCTCTTTTCTTGATTGTCATACACAAGCCCCAATAGTCAAACTGTTCCATTTTCAAGCTTCACATTCTTTAAAACTACAGTCAAACCTCGCATAACGAGCGTTTCGCTTAGCAAAAAACTCGCATAATGAGCAAGTTTTTCTCTAAGTGGTCTGACTTGCATAATGAATTTTTCACTATGTGAGTTGGACTTTTCCCTATGGAAAAATGTGCATAACGAGCATTTCTATGGGGAAAACTCGCATAGCGAATTTTTTTCACTATGCGAGTTTTCCCCACAGAAATGCTCGTTATGCGAGTTTTTCCATAGGGAAAAGTCCAACTTGCATAGCGAAAAATTTGTTATGCGAGTCAGACTCGCATAGCAAATTTTTCGCATAGCGAGCAACCTTTCAGAACGCATTAAATTGATTTTGCGAGGTATGACTGTACTAGGTTTCATATTAAAAATATTGGACAAATGCAATCAGGACTGTGGTTTTCAATCATATAATATTCTCTCATTTCCAACATCTTTAAATAAAGTGATAAAAGCATGGAAAAGGTAGGGGAAACAAGATTATAAACAATAATTAATTGAAAAAGTAGTACAAAAGTCAGCGTTCTCAGAGCCAGTAACAAATAAAATATATTTTATATTACACAGACAACCTAGCCATGAAATATGCCTAAGCTTAAAAATGCTAAGGGTCATCTAGAACAGGGGTCAAGCAAATTTGGCTCTCCATGTGTTCTTGGACTTCAATTACCAGAAGCCCAAGTCAGCACACTGCTGATCAGGGCTTCTGGGAACTGAAGTCCAAGAACATCTGGAAAGCCAAGGTTGAGGAACCCTGATCTAGTCTAGGATTATTTCACTGAATGAATATACAGTAAAACCTAGGGTTACGATTGCCCTGGGTTAGTTGCTGCGGTTTACAATGGCAAATTAAATTAAAATAATGCCTCAGTTTACGGGTTTTTTTGTTTATGACTGGAAATTGCATGATTTTAAACTCTATAATGGCAGCCGACACCATTTTAGAGTTTAAAATGGCATCCACCCCCTCCGCTGGAAGTCATAGCTCAGTGCTTACCACTGTGGAACTGCTGTCGTCATCATTTCTACTGTTATGTCTGGACTGTCCATCCCCTCTACAGGTAGCAGGAGAGTCTGGGGACCTTATCTGCTCGGTTCTGACCTTTGTCTGAGCTCCATAGGCAGCACTACAGCACATTTTCAGGTGTAGCACTGCCCAGGGAGCTTGGATGAAGGTTAGAAACGAGTGGATAAGGTCCTGAGACTCTCCTGCTGCTGGCAGTGATAGAAACTGGCTCAATGCATGTGTTTTCAGCTGGGGAGCGGATGTTTTCGGCTGTAGCGCTGTGCAGGGAGCTCAGACGGAGGTCGGAAAGGCGTGTAAAAGGTAAGAAACACATTTCATCACTTTTTAGGGGTGGGGGATGATCACGTCTGGTGTTTTTTTTTTTTGAGGTTTTTTTTTGTATTTTTTAAAGGATTTTTTCCCCTTAGACGGGACAGCTTCCCCTTTGTGGGGGTGGGGGACAATCGCGTCTGGTGTTTTTTGGGGTTTTCGGGGGGTTAGTGTATTTTTTTTTGAATTTTTTTTGTCCGGTCAGGATTGTTTCCCCTTTGTGGGGGTGGGGAATGATTGTGTCTGTCATTTTTTGGATGTTTTGGTGGATTTTTGTATTTAATTTTTTTGTCCAGTCAGGACCTTTTTTTTATTTTCATTGCATTCCTATGGGAAAACGTGCTTCAGTTTATGATTTTTTTCAGGTTTCGACGGAGGCTGTTGGAACAGACCTCTGTTGTAACCTGGGGTTTTACTGTATTGTAAAATGCTGACTTGGTTTGATTTACTGGTTCCATTCTGACTATTAATTCAGGATAGTTTATTTACCATACAGATCATGCACAGATACTCATAGATCAAGGGAAGCAGTTAACCAAAAAATGCTATATATATTTCCTATGAAGTGAATCTTACTGAATTTGATAGGAATTAGTTCCTAACAAAGGCAATACATTACAATCTTTACTTACTTACTCACTAGTATATGCACCACTTTGGAAGGTTTACAAGCTAAAACTTAAAAACCGAGAATGCAGAGAAATTGCAAATACTGGTACCTGTACAGGGATAGCCCATCTTTTGCATTTTCACATTATCTATTTTAATTTATCCTTTTAAACCTTTGTTTCAATATCATTTTATTTTATTCATTCAAATACTGAAGTAAAAGGGAAAATGTCTAAACATTGCTACCTAGAAAGAAGCTACAGTATGGAGGAGTAGAAGGGTTCTGTACAACAAATGGTGACAATTAAGTATCTGCTATTATTCTGAGTTAACTTTTAAATTATTATAGAAATGCAATATTTGTAGATAGTTGGATGCTACACAGATATACTGCTGGACAAATGTTAGTAGTTACTACGTTAGCACAGTATTATTAACAATCTTGATGGTAATATGAACTTAGTTGATTTACTGTATTTTTTTAACTTTTACTTTTTATATTCTTGTTCTTTCTGTGCTTATTGTTAGCCTGTTTGGATTTTCTACAGAAGAGGGAAGATAATAAGGGGAAAATATTGAAATGTGTGTGGAATGTGTAATATACTGTATATATTCTTATTATCTGGAAAAAAAGATGAAAGTGACAATGGAAATGGTGTTTTAACTACTCGAGAGTTCTCTCTCTTGTCATTTTCATGCAATCCAAACAAGCATTCCAGTGATAATGCAACACTGCATACCCAACCCTTTCAAGTGAGACTATCAAAGGCTCACCTCATTCATGTCTTGATTTTCTCTTTTAAGATTGCCAGCAGCTGAAATCACAGTCTTCACAGCCCTCATTCCAAAGTCATAGTGATCCTGCAGGAAAGAAATTGAAAATGACAATAGAGAAAATAGGAACTTAAATGGACTGGCAGTCATCTAATCAGTCTGTAAAAAAGGGAACAATCTGACAATCTTACATTCCAAGTGCAGCCTATCCTTTTTTCGAAGTACAGTACTCAAAAAAGGTTCACCTGGTTGCTCCCCAAGTAATGCCTTTGACCTGTTATTGCTTTTAACAATATTTGAGTCTGGGCAGGTTATCCTGCTATGATAATAAAATAGACCATACTGCCAGTGACTCAACACCGAGGTCAGGTGGCAGTTAACTAACCTGACAACCCTGACAACTAGCAGTCTTGGTGAAGTCCACAGGGAAGGGTGATGGTTCCCAAGTGGATTAAATTCCACTTGAATTCATCTTGATGGAGGGCAGCAGCTTCATCCATACTGGCCGGGAGCTGAGGAGGACTTTGTGTGCCAAAAGGGCTCAGGACCAGAAAGTGACTCGTGGACCTGGATCAGTGGTACAGGTGTCATGCTGCAATGCAGAAGGCAGATGAAAGGCCACGGCATTATATTATCAGGACAGTCTTCATGGCTGATCGCCATGATGCTTGCCAATATTCAGAGTTGAATACGGCACAAGAAGAACAACAATATTTAGTTTATAGCTATGATTTGCTTGTTTATATTTTGGGATTTGATGGGGACTTAATTTTGTGTGTGTGCTGTAAGCCACCCAGAAGAGAGGATATCATTTGATGAGTGGTACAAGAAATGTAATAAATAAATAAATAAATAAGACTCTGATTCAATATTTGTGATGGTGGTCAAGGTCAAAGAGAGAGTGGCAGAGAATAACTTATTAAGAGCTGTAGTAATCTATTTTTCCTAGTCCCCACATCCTCATAAAGCAATTCATTGGTAACAGCTTCTGCTTCTTCTGCTGTGATGACTATCCTGAGAATATAATGCAGTGGCCTTTCATCTGCCTTCCGCATCGCAGCATGACACCCATAACAGCTTACAATACATCAAACCAGGACATAATTGAGAATGTTTCTAAAACTGCATCAAATATTTTGCTAAGGAGGATCTACTTGGATAAAATACAGCTACTGAAATACCAGTGGAAATGAGAAGATAATATGGTGCTTCAGATCATGAACATCAACTACAAATATGGATTGCAAGAGGTACCCTCAGAGAACTTTAGAAAGTCTTCCAGTGTTAAAAAGGCTGGATAGCTAGAAATACTGACCTGGGAGCTAAGTTGTTCAGAAGATAATTTGAATGTAGTAGTAATCTTTTTTGCCAGAATTTTGGCTTCATTGAACCCAAAGGAATACAGAGAAATCTCAGCAATCATAGAGTAATCTGGAACCATCATAGCAACAGGACGGAAGAGAGCCTAGAATATACACATTTACTGTGAGTAGGGAAGATACTGTGTGCTGTATTTTTGTAACTAATCCTTGCAGTCTAACAGCAAACTGCTTTTAAAAACTCAACATCTTTGGCAGCTCCCTTAGACATAAAAACAGAATCCATGAAATTACTCAATTCAATTCCAGATACTTTTAGGTGTTCAGGATGTGGGTGAAGAAAATACTATTTGGGACATGATATAACATCCTCTTGCCTTGTGAAGACTATGGTAGTATTCAACATCATCCACCTATCAACATAAATATGCTTTTGTTTTTATTTTAATGTCCTTCGCTCTTTTTGGCAATGTGGTAAAACCTATGGGATTTTTCAGAAGTTCAAAGTCTCTTTGGAGACATACTACACCTGCTGAATTTGATGAAGTAAAACTCTGTTCTGAAATTCAGAAAGTAATATTTGTTACTTATAAGAAGAAACATTATAAGATTTGGGATTTTTAAAAATAGTTGTAGATAAATTAAAATACACAGGCATCACATTTTATGCAATGATAGACAGGAGACAGCTATCTACATGTGAACTGGGTGTGACACCTTGCAATGTGCAATAGCATTCAGTTACCTTTAAGTTATCTGGCAATTCAGTGCGTCCCGCATAGCCAGGGTTCATTGTGATAAAGACTGCACAAGATGGAACCAGTGGTATCTCAGCTCCTTCAAACATGAAGCGATCCACCTAGATACAGTAAAGAATTGGTCATTAAGCAAACCATCTTCAACTCCACAAAGAACAGAATCTATTTTGGATCAGCACTGTTGAAGTTAATCTTAGGAAGCTAGCCAAACTGACCTTACTGGGCTAGTCAAAACATGTATATTATCAAGGAACTATTTTGCAAACTACATGACAAAACCTTGGAATCCAGTTCTCCCTTTCTAAAACTTTCCTTTTTATTAAAACCAAGCTATCATCTACTGATTGCTGACTACATATTTTATTAAGACACTATTCCATCAATTATAAGCATCCTCCTAGCAATTTCACCATTTCAATAAATTAGCAACTGAATGACTATGTGATAAGTCAAGCATAAACAGAGGTTTATTCTTTTATTGCAAAGCTAAATAGATAACTCCTTTAAATTATTATTAAAGTGCTAAGGAACTGTAGTAAAAAATAAAACTTGTAGTCAGTTGAGATCAATTTCTGAAAAAGATGAAACAACACAAGACTTTTCCAGAGAGTATTCAGCTTATTACAACTGTTTTGTTTTACTCATATTTAACTCTCATACAAACAGCCCAGAAACCCTTCTGTCGCTGGATACAGGCTCCTCTTTGGATGAATAAATTTTATTAAAAGGATCACTGTTTTGGTGATCTATAAATGTTTAATGTATGTCTATTTTTAGAGACTTGCACAGGGAGTACTGACAACCCTAGTTGCAAAATCAACTTTCTGCTTTCATACTGGCTTTAGCTTCTGAAGTGGCAATTCTGATTCGGCCAGTGGAAACTGAATGTTGTCAGTGGGAAAATAAGATCATACAGTATTCCCACATGTATCTGTGAACTTCCATTCTGATGACAGGGAACAAAATATGAAAAGAGATAAGCAGAGAGAATCAAACAGGTCAATTATTTTGCTCTTTATTGGGATCCCCCCTCCCACAGCTTACCCTCTGCTGCTGAGCCTTCTGAATTGTTGCGATCTGCTGGGCGACTACAGACAGCACTTCAATGTCAATGCGGTTGAACTCATCAAAGCAAGCCCAGGCTCCAGAGCTTAGGGTGGGAATAGAGAACTATGTAATCAAAAACTCAGGGATAACAGCAATTCAGTTAGTCTTAAAAGTCAGGTGGGACCATGAAGAGGGAAAGCATGCAACAATCCTCTGCTTCGTTTTTAGGACTTTTTATTAAGTCTGTGTGCCTGGGCCGGCCACAATGAAGAGGCACCAGAGATAACCAACACAACAGGGAAAGGCTGCCTCTTTGTTTTATCTTTACCAAGCATCCATACAGATTATAAGACCTTGACACACAGCATTAAATACTTACAACAGGGTGGTAGCAACACTCCACCTGCTATACTTTCTTCACCATTCTTTCATACTATTAAGCCTATTAATTCCAAAAGCTATAAAACTAAGAGCTATTTGCCTTACTTGCACTGGCTATGCCCCTTCTAAACAGGAGAAAATGAAGTTGTATCAATGTTCCTACTATAAGCAAAGTACATAAGATTACAGTGGGATGTCTGCTAAATAGGATCCTCTTGCAACCAGTCCTGGTTTTGATGTGAAGTTTTAAAAGGGACCATTCCAAGGATTTAAATGGTATTCCCAATGGTAATGTATGGTGGTGAGAGCTGGACCATGAGGAAAGCTGAGTGCAGAAGAATAGACGCATTCAAGATGTGGTGCTGGAGGAGAGTTTTGAGAGTCCCATGGACAGCAAGGAGAACAAAAAGGTCAATCTTAGAAGAAATCAACCATGACAGCTTTTTTGAAGGTCAAATAGTGAAGATGAAGCTACTTTGGACATCAAATAAGAAGAGAGGATTCACTTGAGAAAGCTTTGATGCTGGGAAAGGTCAAGGGCAAAAGAAGAAGGGGGCAGCAGAAAATGAGATAGCTAGATGGTATTGTTGATGCAATGGGCACAGAGTTGGGTGGGTTGAGGACGGTTGGTGGAGGACAGAGGTGCCTGGCGATCAATGGTCCATGGGGTCACAGGGGGTCAGAATCGACTGTGTGACTGAACAACAACAACAAAGGATTTACTTAGAGATCCACAAAGATTGTTGTGGTTGCCTTGTCTTATAGAACTCTAGAGCTTTCTTGTTTTTGCACAGTAAATGCAAAACGGGATTAAGCCTAGTTTTGGCTTACTGGTTAAGAAACTGAACTTGGTGACTGGAAGGTCAGCAGTTCAAGACCTGAGTGTTGCATTTTGGAATGGGCTCCTGTCTCTGTCCCAGCTGTGGCAACCTAGCATTTTGAAAGCAAGAAATTGCAAGTAGGGAAATAGGTACTGTACTATGTATGTACAGTAAATAGGTACTTTGGCAGGAAGGTAAACAGCGGTCTGTGCACTCTGGTGTCTAGTCATGCCTGCCACATGTCCACAGTAACATCTGCAGATGCAGGCAGTGCTGGCTCTTTGGTTACAAATGGAGATGAGCACTGAATCCTAGAGTCAGATAAGACTGGCTTTTGAGCAAGGGTGTCCTTTACCTAATTACTAAATTCTTTACGAGGAATTCAGTATAGTTAAAAGAGTGTATACATCACAACTGATTAAACAGCACAGTTCATTCAACAGCGAGGCATACTGGAAGGCAAAAGGAAAACAGCAAAATCAAATAGGAAACTCAGTCAAAAAATCTTTTCAATTATTAAACATATCATTTGAGCAGCCCTGATAGATTCTACGTTGGGAAGAGATTCATAAGGTAGATGACACCTATAAAAAGGCTGAACTTGAAGTGGATCATCTTTCAGATGACAGTGGAGACTAGAAGTACTTATGGCCTCACACTTAAACAGCTTCTGTACAGAGCATCAGTTCAAAGCCAGGCTGAGATGGTTTCTGTTGGACTTAGTCTTACATGATAAAAGTGTATATTGATGCCTGTTACCGTTTGAGAAATCAT
The DNA here is from genome assembly GCA_030440675.1 of Furcifer pardalis. Taxonomy (NCBI): domain Eukaryota; kingdom Metazoa; phylum Chordata; class Lepidosauria; order Squamata; family Chamaeleonidae; genus Furcifer; species Furcifer pardalis. The sequence continues at coordinate 109,562,940 of CP126893.1, forward strand.
TTGTGCATCCCTCTTCTCAAAACCTTAATAGTAATTTCAAGCATTGTGGCCTTAAAATACAGTATATTATCTACAATGTTAAATTATGTTACACAGAAGGCCTGCCATGTTACATATTGAAGATCTATTTAGCACACCCTCCACTCATAATACGTAAAGCAGCCCCGAGTCAAAAGATGAAATTTAATGTTTGTAAACTAATACAATTATATATTTTATTTATTTATTTATTCTATTTATTGTCTGGAACCAAATATAACAGTTGTCTATGGCTTTCTCAAAGTGGTCCTATAAGAGGCTTTACAACAGGCAAACTATAGTGAATCTACAGTCAGTTCGGCCGGCTGGCTCCTTTGAATAATCCCCACCTCTCTCCCTGATTTTTAACCTTTTAACCCTTTTAACTTTAACTTTTTAAAAATGTAATCAATGTGTTTTTAACTGTGTTTTTAATTTTGTAAGCTGTTCTCAGTCTTTGGATGAGGGCGGGATATAAATGTGATGATGATGATGATGATGATGATGATGATGATGATGATGATGATGATGATGATGATGATGATGATGATGATGATGATAATAATAATAATAATAATAATAATAATAATAATAATAATAATAATAATAATAATAATAATAATAATAATAATAATAATAATAATAATAATAATAATAATAATAATCCAATATGGTGCTGTATTTTAGTATACCTGGCTAGCCCTTTGAAGAATTTCCCCATTGCCATGAAATCAAGTTGATCAGAGCAGTTAAACACAACTGTCTGGATAGCTAAAGCTTTTCCAAGATCTTTAGTTGTCTCTGTTTTGCCTGTTCCAGCTGGTCCTGCAGGGGCCCCTCCAAATTTCAAGTGTAATGCTCCCGTCAGAGTTAAGTAACACCTATCAAAAAGAATCAAATTACTTTCATACTAGAAGGAATCCCAAAGTCATCTAGTCAAATCCCACCCCTGGAGACATTCATGACTCAGGCAACACAGTTAATAACCGACTCAATAGGTTAATCTAACAAGAATACAGCTTGCAATAATTCAAACTACAGCTTGCCACAATAAGAACAGCAAGTTTTAAGATGATCAGATCTATGAAAGAGGGATTAGTTATAAAATAACTAAACTCAACTATACTAAAATTACATGTATGGAAAAATTCAAGAAGATCTCACTAGCCTGCCCTAAACATCCTTTCTAAACTGTAATTTTCCCCTGGTCATGGAATAAGCAAGCAAGGTTCAACCCGACAAGCTCCACGAACATAACTGTCATAACACTTCACTAATCTGGTTGATATTTCCTCTCCAACTATGCCGAAACATCAACAATCAATACTAATCAGGTATAAAATGTAGATCTGCTGGTATTTTTCTCAGATACCTGTCCTAATCATACTATTTAATTATGAATATATATTATTCTGTATTCTTCACAGAAGACCACTTGGTTAAAACACTTCTGTTACTATTATTGAGATCTAAAGGACTACAGCTTTGTTCAGCCAGTGAAAGATTAAATCTATCTTCTACACATCTAAATAATTACACAATGTCATAATAAACAAAACATATATAACCAGTGGTTACGTTTCTGTATTAAACAAAGAAACCTTTTAAAAAGCTGTATTTCTCAAATACCAATCAGAATCCTGTTGTGATCTATGTGTATGTAAGTTAAAAGCCACTAACTAAGGAGGCACTGTGTACATTACAAAGTCTGCACCCAGTCTGCCTAAGTTGCTAGTAAACTTGAACATAACAGGAAAAATAAAAATATATAACACAATTCATGAACAATAATTAACTGACCATACCTGTCAGTAAGAGGTGTAATCACCAAGCGCCCACTGTTGCCCAAATATTCATAGCCATAGATAAATTCAGCATTCACTGCCCGGATATACAGATCATTTCTCGTCCAGTAATATCTAATGGTAAATTTAAAAAGGTGAAATGGAAAATGTGTATAGGGAGAAAATAGCAGGAGCTAACAAAGGGTTAATTTAAACATTAAACTCTACATCATTTTATATCACTACAGAATCTAGCTCTATTTTATTCATATCAATAATGGCCAAAATCCTATTAGCTACAAGTTCAATTAGGCCCTGTGGCACAATGGTTAAGCTACAGTACTGCAATCACAACTCTGCTCACAATCTAAATTTGATCCTGATGGGATCAAGGTTGACTCAACCTTCCATCCTTCTGAGGTTGGTAAAATAAGCACCCATCTTGTTGGGGGCAAAATGATGATTGAACTGCCCAGACAGTGCTCTAAGTGCTATGGTATAATTGCTATTACTACTTGTGTAAGAGAAAGCATGTAAGCCTAGGCAGCAAATTGCTGTTCATTCACGAAATATTGGTTGCATTTGTGGACATGGGTCCAATCATACATTTCCCCTTACATAAGCATAAATCACTGATAAGATTCTGGCCATTATCTATTGTTTCATAAGCTGCATGCTTTGTCTGCATGCTATATTAAAATGGGTGCATCACCACCAAATGCACAGGCCAAAATCCTGTGCAATGTTTATGTGTATGGAGCTCCAACTGTAAACACAATGACAGCACTCTGATAAATAACATGTGTCCAGCAATTTATCAGACCTCTGTGGCAGCTTCCACAGTTGGAGCTGCATTTTTGCTAATACTGAACAGAATATAAAACTCACTATTTATGCAGGGAGGGGCAATTGAGAGGCTATTGCCAACAAAAAAAAAAAGCCAAAAATATACACGCTGAGCATGACAAAATAAAGTTGATGATGCCTCAACAAATGGCAAAAAACTCAGAAGAAAATACATTGTTAAATGACCCTTCCTTAGGGAAAGCATGATGCTTATTTGGTATGCTGAGTGAAATAATACAATTACAAACAAGTAAAAATTCAAGATGGTGGTGATACGAGTAATTTCATTCTCTAAGGGTGTGTTTTGGTATATGGCCCAGTATTTAGAACCACAAACTCCCCAAGTTACTACCATTCATAACAATAATCACAGAAAGCAGGAAGTCCCTTACCTGAGCTGGGAAATCCATTCAAAATCATTCTCACTTTGGACATTCTCTTCAATAAGATTAGCTGCCACATCTTTGGCATGAACTTCAATTACAATGAGAGCAGATAATATTGCCCGCTGCATCCGAGACAGTTTTCCTCTTACAAGTGCTACTAGATCACTGAGCTGTGGAGGTAAAAAAGAACAAGCCAGCCAATTCCCTGGATAAAATAGATCTACTTGGTATTCTTTAACCAATAACATGCTGAAGTGAATAAGAACATGCCTTGGGAGAAAAACCTAAAACCATATATTTTTTCAAATGTACTTCTACAATAAGTTGGTGGGTGGTTTATTGGGAGGGAGAGATAGGGACTGGAGCTCACTACTGTATTTCAGATGTAGTGGAGATGGGAAAAACTAGCCATTGAAGTGGGAAAAGATCAGAAATATAATGTTCTTTAAAATATCATTTACAGTATACAGTAATACCTCGGATAATGTTTACCTCGGATAATGCTAAAATCGCATAACGTTAAGCAATCTGGGGAGAACTGGACTGAATAATGTTAAGGTCCTATGGGACGGATCGGATAACAACTGCTAAAGCCTGTGCAGTTACAATGTATCTCTATGGAGCTTTAACGTCATCCGATCCATCCCATAGGATTTTAACATGTATCGCATAACACTAAAAATTGGATAACACCAAGACTTGTGGAACCAAGTCTTAGCGTTATCCGAGGTATTACTGTACTTAATATACTGTTCTCTTCCCCAGTTCTTGTTCCACCCAACAGTTTTCTGATTGTTCTGACAGCAACTCTCAGCATCAGGTGTGCCCAAATTATGGCCCAGAGGTCGGTTCTGGCCCCTGGGCTGTAGTTTGGGCACCCCTGCTCTTCATCTTTAGATCCTGCTTTTAATTCAAGGTTGGTTAGTGGAAAGATGTATGCTGCAACCCAGCCTAGAAGAGCATGCTGATCTAGCACATATAATGGGAGTCTCATTGAAGAGGTAGATAAAATATAAGCATCTTACATTTTTGTCTACAGGACAATATCTAGGAAGTTAACCAGATCTCTCCCATGATGGCATTCCAGTTTCAGCAGCACTACAGAGAACCCCTTGTCAGTTATGCTTACTTCTTGGCCTCAGTAATCACTAAGGAAGAGCCTCTGAAGTAGATTTTAAAGCCCCACAGGTTTATTTGGAGCCCCGGTGGCACAGTGGTTAAACTGCTATCCTGCAACCAAAAGGCTGTGAGTTTGATCCTGACTGGGGATCAAGGTTGACTCAGCCTTCCATCCTTCTGAGCTCGGTAAATTGAATACACTGCATGTTGCGGGCAAAACTTGTCACCACTGCTGCTGTCTCCAGACCTCGTCAGACGCTGGGGCAGGGCAGCTCATTATCCATGGACGCCTGGACCTCACTAGCTGCTGGAGACCTGGCCCCTGCTGTTTCTGCTGCTGCTGCCGCCTTTGGAATTTGACTGTGGCCACGATGGAAGGGTTGTGATAACTTTATATTTATTTATGCTGCTATATACTGGTCTGATTGTATTTTGTATACTGTGTGATGTTATGTTGTTACTTTTTATTCGCTGTCTATTTTCGTTACTGTATATTGTTGATTTGCTGTTTATATTGTATTTATTATGTATGATTTTTATGATTATGTAAGTCGCCTAGAGTTGGGTTCTCCTGAGTAGGGTGGGATATAAATTTGAAAATTAAATTAAATTATAACACTAATGAACTTGTGAACTGCCCAGAAATACACTAAGCACTTTTGTTGTTGTTGTTGTTCAGTCGCACAGTCGATTCCGACCCTCTGCGACCCCATGGATCACTGTCCGCCAGGCACTCCTTATAAGTATGATTGCTTTGCTTTATTTGTGAGCAAATGTACCTCAAGGTAACTAGGTTCAAAACTATTCATTCCTTACATACCGTGAGTGGTGCTTTAAGTTTAAATATGAATGTGAAACTAACCAACAGCTGGCTGAATAGTTCAGTGGTTTAGGTATTTGGCTGCAGAGGCAAAGGCTGGGAGCTCATTTGTAATCATGGGCAAGCTGTGCCCAAAAGGAGGGAATGATAAACCACTTCTGTTTATTCACTACCTAGAAAACTTTGGAAGGGTCACCATAAGTCAGAATTGACTTGACACCACATGATGAATCAATCAACTAACCAACACAATTAAAACAGAATTAGAATTATATATTCTGGCCACTAGGGGTTAGACAGGAATTTGACCATTATATTTTAGGATCAGCTGAATAGACTCAACATGGAGAGAAAAATGAAAATAAAGACAGTTGAGAACTTGGTTTATGACCTCTCTGTTTTTGATACCAGTTGGCCCATTTCTAACTTCTGTCTTATCTAAATTAGGATTCTTGTTACATTTGTGCAGAATTCCCTACCATAGGTTGCTCCAGATGTTTGACTTCCTAACAGTCTCCAGCAGCACTGCTGGGAATAATCAAGTTGAAATCTGCTCTGTACAGAAGCTGTTTAAGTGTGAGGCCATAAGTACTTCTAGAAGAACCTATTCAGTTGTCTCCACTGTAATCTGAAAGATGATCCACTTCAAGTTCAGCCTTTTTATAGGTGAAGGAAACCTGCTGTCATGGCTGTCATGAAAGGCAGACTTTCACTGCAGAAAAAATTTAACCCATGTATATAGTTAAGTGACTTTTTTACCTGAGAACTTAGTTGTGCAAAAAGTCTGCTGGCCAAATCTCCAGCTTGTAGGGCCTCCGACACCTCTTTTGTCCAAAACGTTTGGCATCCAGCAATGGTCACTTGTCCTGGCCAATCTAAGACCCATTTAGTCCGTGGAGTCTTTATGAAAAACATATTACCTCCTTAGTAAGTGCAATGGATAACTTTCCATTTCATCATTGCCCATAACTCTGATCTACACACAGACAGAATGACTGGACTTGTATCCCACCCAGTTGGTGGAAGCACCACTCTGGGTGGCTCACAGCTATTGTATGAATTAAGATAGAAAAACAAATAACATCAAAACAACCTTGCACAAATAAAATCACAGAAGCAAACTACAATGTCTACTAAGATGGCTTCTCAATGAATTTAGAACTATATTAATGATATATAAATTATATGATCTTATTCACAGATTACAAACTCCATCAAACCAAAACAGATAAGGGGAATACTGCAGCTGTAGCATTAAATTAATAATGAGGGGGTGGGTGGGAGAAATCTTGATTCTTCTTCTTCCATGTCTAGGCCAGACATGAAACTGCTAAAACAAAGCCACCCTTTGGTGAGTTCATTCTGCAGTTCCCTTTGCCTGACCTAGTGTGATGAAAGAGGAAAGTTTTTAGTTGTTTACAAAAAGCAATTAAAGTGGAAGAAAATCTGGTTTCCACAGGCAACTCATTCCATAATAAAGGAGCCACAGCTGAGAAAGATCTTGCTCTGCTCACAATCTTTTAGATTTCTTTAGGTGCAACAGTATGCAATTTAGGAGCTTTAGGGGTTCAGGTCCAATCTCTTAGGAAGCAGTGCTCCTGTAAATAGTGTGGTCCTAAACATTTAAAGGCTTTATATGTTAACATCAAGACCTTGAATCCAGAATGGTATACAGTAGGCAGCCAATGCAAGCTAGGTAAGACAGACTGATATGGTCAAAATGACCAGTACCAATAACCAGTCTAGTCAGTACATTTTGTACCCATTGAAGTCTTCGTACCAATCTCAAGGGCAGTCCCATGTAATCGATTTTAGAGATTACCAGTGTCAGTGGTGGGATTCAAATTTTTTTTTACTACCCACTCTGTGGGCATGGTATGGTGGGTGTGGCCAGAGGGAAAGCCCTGCGTTGCACCCAGATTAGGACTACTTTACTGTATTTCAAAACTTGGATGGGCGGGGCCAGCTGGAATTTTCTCTTCCAGTTCTGACGAACTGGGGCAAACTGCTGAATCCCACCACTGACCAATGTGCAGGTAAGCATAGTCAGGGAGTTCCTATCCAGGAGTGGACGGAGCTAGGCAATACACCACAGATGATGGAAAGTAGACAGATCCAGATAATGTAGCACACCAGATTACATATTATCTCTCTAAAAGGAAGAGTCATGCCTCTCAATGTGAGGAAGATACCCCCAACCTGAGACAACACTGGAAAGTGACAGAGAGGTAGGGTGACTTCACAGTCAAAACTGAAAACTAAAGGTATCCCTTTGGCTTACTTCCACAATCACTATCAGCATAACATATTCAAAGAATGTTTTAAGAAGATGAAAAGTGCTTATTCCAGAATAAGCAGCATTATGAGCCTAAAGGACAAATGTAGTCATACCAACTATTAATATCCAAGCATAAATAATGTTATTTCCCCCCCCCCAAAAAAGGAAAATAGTAATCTGTCAGCAACAATGATTGTTTTTCAATTGGTTCCTGAGATGTAATACAGTAATACCTCGGATAACGTTTCCATCAGATAACGCTAAAATCGCATAACATTAAGCAATGGGGGAGGGAACTGCATTGAATAACGTTAAGATCCTATGGGATGCATTGGATAGCACCCGCTAATGCCTGTGCAGTTACAATGTATCACTATGGAGCTTTAACATTATCTGATGGATCCCATAGGATTTTAACATGCATCGGATAACACTAAAAATCGGATAACACCAAGACTTGTGGAACCAAGTTTTAGCGTTATCTGAGGTTTTACTGTATTATGAAACCAGGTTACAACTAATATGTATATCCCAAATGAATATATTTGATTCTTGGCAAGATACTTACAGTGGGATAAACTTTGACTGCTCTTTCAATGTTGTCCCGCACACTAGACTTCATAATCTTCTCAACTTCAAGCAGCCAGTCTTCTACATTGCCCGTGGGGTAAATAGAAACAACAAGCTTCACTTCTTCCCCTTCTCCAGAATACATGTGTGTAATTTTGAGATCTTCCTGAAAGTGTAGCTAGTGAGAGGAAGCACAGTATGAGATATTTTGTGGAGGGAATATGAATCTATCCTGATTTGCATAACATGTCAAGATAATTTTTTTAAAAGAAATTTTGACCAAATTCAAAGCTGTTGAAACCCACTTGGCATACATCTATTAACAGATTCCCTAGCTGTTTATTCATATATAAAAGTCATGAAAAATGTGTTTCTGTATACAGATTCTTTGTTGGTCAAAGTTTGGAAGTCAAATTTTGTAGGTAATAATCTTAACTTTAACTGTTTGGGGGGGATATATGAACACAATGTTCTCTGTTTCTCTCTTTTGTATTGTGACATTACTACTAATATGATGGGTTTCTGTTATCAAGCAAAATTGACTTGTTATTTTTTAAAAAATTGCATTTTAAGAGTTGTTTTGGTTGTGAGACACCATTTTGACCCAATCCTCCCACTAATATCTAAGCCTTTTAAAAAAATAATAAATTGCTGTTGTTGATATGCTGTAAATTGCCCTGGGTCCATTCGGGGAGGAAGGTGATAAACAAGTATGACTAAATAAATAAATAAATAATAAAAAATAATAATTTAAAATTGACACACTAGCATATGTTATAAATGTGTTAGGCTCAGACTGCAAACAACATGTTCACACTACTGTCAGATATCTTTCAGTATAATACAAAAAGGGAAATGCACACCAAAAATAAAAAAAGGTGAGGATTAGATTATTTTTTAAAAAATCATGTCAGAAGCATACAAAAGTGCTTTCTGGGTTGAAAGGATTTTTGCTGGAGGAACTCTGCTCAGGGGACACCCGAATGTGGCTCCTTTCATGCCTCCAAGATCTTTTTCTGCCAAAGTAGTCCCTATTTATCTACTTGCACTTTCTTGTTTTTGAACTGCTAGGTTGGCAGTAGCTGGAACAGAGACGTGCACTCATTCTGTCATGCAGTAGGTGGGTCTTGAACTGCTGACTTGCCTATCTTCCAGCTAGCAAGGCAAGCTTCTTAACCACTGAGCCACTGCAATTCCTCTGGGAATTAGATGTTACTCCAGTATCAATGAGTCCATTCAGGGTTTTAGTTGGAATATTACAGGAAAATTCCATGTGGCCAAACCTTATCCCCATAACTGAGTAAGCACCATAAAAAGCACACCTAAAAATCAGACTTGGTCCCAGAGCAGAATTAACCATCCACGGTAACTGCCAGCCTCAGATCACCAACTGTTCTTTAAATGTCTTCCATAGCTATGTGTCTGAGATTTATTTTATTTATTTTTATTTATTTGCATTTAATATCCCGCCCCAATCGGGCGGACCCGACTCTGGGCGGCTTACAGCATAGCTCATAATATATATGGCCTTAAAATTCATAAAATTCATAAGAATTCATAAAAAATTTAAAACGTTAAACAGTAAAAACGGATAGAAACCCATAATAACAGCTACCAGATGGGGGCGGATGGCTGCTCTTAAATTAGCCATCCCGTATGGGAACCTGCATTGCTATGTCCCCACACTTGACCCGCCAGCCATGTCTTCAGGCCCTTTCGAAAGGGCAGAAGCTCCGTCTGCAGGCGCAGCTCTGTCGGAAGGAGGTTCCAAAGGGCCGGGGCGAACACAGAGAAGGCTCTCTTCCTGGTGCTCGTGAGGCGAGCCTCCCTGGCCGATGGAGTAACAAGATATCAGATATGCAAATAAAATGGTGCTATCTCCCAAATGACCAGTTAAAAAGCAAAGCAAACTTATTTACTAACATGGATCAAGGCAAGAAAGTGAGAATAAACAGTTCATGTTAAGGAATGTGTTCGTTCTAGCTCCAGATATGAGGTCTAATGAGACTCTGAAAACCACAATGTAACACAATCAGGTGAGTTTTAAGTTCTCTGAAATCAGTGGACATAGGCTATCCTGCTGTAATGCCAGATTATCAATTATATTTGCCTTTTTGTAGTTAATTTAATTTATTTATTTAAACATTTATAAAGGTAAAGATCTCCCTTGCTCTAAAGCCAGTCATGTCCAACTCCAGGGAGTGGTGCTCATCTTCATTTACAGCTAAAGAGCCAATGCTGTCTGAGTCTACAGATGTTTCCATAGTAATGTGGCAGGCATGACTAGATGCTGTTACCTCTCCCGCCAAAGTGGTATCTTTTTATCTACAGTATAGTACAGTAATGCCTCGCATAGCGAGCATCTCACATAGCGAAAAACTCACTTAACGAGCAGACCTTTCCCCAATAGGTCTGCTTCATTGAACGAGCAAAATTCGCTTAACGAGAAGCTTCGCATTTGCGGGGTGTTTTGGAACGCAATGGGGGACTCCCCCGCCGCATTCCAAAACACCCCACAGACTAGAGCGTGCTGACTGGGTGTTTTGGAACGCAGCGGGGAGTCCAGTGATGGGATGTCCCCGGTTCCAGACGGATCCCTGGAACCGGTAGGACCAATTCCGGAGGGTTCTCCGTGAGGGGAGTCCACTTTTGAGGCGTCCGGTTCCGGACGCCTCACCGAAAGAAATTTTTTTAAAAATCGGAGCTAAAATGGCTCCAATTGACTGCGCATGTGCAGAAACTCAATCTGATGCATTGCGCATGTGTCAGATTGAGTTTCTGCGCATGCGCAGTCAATTGGAGCCATTTTAGCTCCAATTTAAAAAAATTGTTTTACTGCTTTCAGGACAGCGGCGGCGGCGGCGGCACCAGCCCTCTGAGGAGGGCACCTCCCCCGCGGCACGTTGAGGGCTGCCTGGGCCATCTGCTGCAGACAAGCCCCATGCCCTGGGGACGCGCGGCGCACCGCTGCCGCCGCCTCCTCCGCCGGGTGCCTGTGGACTGGGTGCCTGCAGCTGCCGCCCCACGCCGCCGCCGGCGGACCTGCCTGCATCCCTGTAGCCTCCTCCTTGGGCCGGTCCCTTTTTAGCCCGGCTGCGGCGCCTGGCGGAGGAGGAAGCTGGAGGCGGTGCGGCATCGGGATGGCAGCCGCCACCATACCCACTGCTCCCCGCAGGCCCTGGCCGCCTGTGGCCGCCACCAGAGCCGGGCCGAAAAGGCTCCACCCCGAGGAAGATGCAGGCGCCCGGCGGAGGAGGATGCGGCGGTGGCGAGCCCCGCCGGGCTTACCCAGGGCATGGGGGTTTGTCGGGCCCCACTCCCTAGGAGGGCGCGGCGGCGGCGGATGGCCCGCGCAGACACCAATGTGCCCGTGGGAGCTCGGTGGCTGGCCAGAGGCTGCAGGCGGCTGTGGCGGCCGTGGCCGGCGGCTGCAGGGCCGGCCGTGGCCTTCGTAGGAGGAAACAGCCGCAGTCGGGGGCAGCGTGTCTTGCCGGGTGGCCCCAGGCCACATGGAGGTTCGTCGGCGCCAAGGAAGGTAAGTGAGGCTTTTATATTTAGGGTGGGTGATTTATTTGTGTTTTGGGTGGATGGTTGTACTTTTATTTAATTTTTATTTTATTTATTTATTTATTTTATTTCTTTAAGTTATTTACGGGTCTGTGTGCGTTTTTACTTTTTTTATTTTTATTTTATTTTTGGCCTTGCCCACAACGTCATGATGTCATGACGTTGGCTCCGCCCATGACGTCGTGACGTCATGACATTGGCCACGCCCATGACGTCCATGACGTCATGGCGTGGTAGTAGAATTTTTGACATCCCATCACTGGGGGAGTCCCCCGTTGCACAAAGAATGCGATGGGGGTTTGACTGCCGGGTTGAACGAGCGCGCGACCGTTCAACCCGGCACCCAAACCCCCATTGCAAAGAGTGAGATGGGGGCTTGAGTGCCGGGTTGAATGGGTGCGAGCCTGTTCAACCCGGCACACAAGTCCCCATTGTAAAGTGCAGGCACGCGCACATCAGCGGAGGTTTGGGAAGGGTACAGAGAAGATCCCTTTACTCTTTCCAAACACCCAGGTGACTCGCGGTGCGTGCCTGCAGTGTGTTTGAGAAGGGTAAGGGGATCTTCCCCCGTACCCTTCCCAAACACCCTGCAGGCGTGTGCACGTCAGTGGGGGTTTGGGAAGAGTACGGAGAAGATCCCCGTACCCTTTCCAAACACCCAGGTGATACGCATGCAGCACAGGCAAAGTTAATCGAAATACATTTCCCTATGGGAAATGTGTTTCGCTTAACGAATTACTCGCATAACGAGCAAGTGTGTGGAACGCATTATGCTCGTTATGCAAGGTATTACTGTACTTGCAATGTCTTGCTTTTGAACTGCTAGTTATACAATATTATAGGCAGTGGTGGGCTCATTTTTTTTTACTACCACACTGTGGGTGTGGGGGAAAGCCCTGCGTTGCACCCAAATTAGGACAAATTTATTTCAAAACTTGGATGGGCGGGGCCAGCCAGAATTTCTGATACCGGTTCTGGAGAACTGGTGCGAACTTGCTGATGCCCACCACTGGTAACAGGATCTCAGGATGGGTTACAAAGCTGTATAAAAACATTATGTATTTCTTCATAGTGTTGCTGTTGCAAATATGGAAACAATATTTCAAGCATGAAGTCTTGTATTGGGCGGTTTTACTTAAAGATACAGTATACAGTATTTCTACCACTACCACCCCTGTTCTTTTTCATATCTGGGCACCATAAAGGTGCTATTTTCAATCATGGTAGCACAACAAAAACACATCACTGATTTTTTTTTCATGATACTAGACAACTGTTACTTCCCTATTGAAAAAATAGTGATTATTTACCCGGGCAATATTCTCAAAACACTTTCGAAGATGAGGCTGTACAGCTGTGGGGTCCTTGGTCTGAGACAGTATTTCTAACAGTTCATCATCAGACAGGAAATAAAATCTAGAAAGAAAGAAGGCTGTTGTTTGGTCTTGTCCTCTAGCTTACAACACATAATGTACAAAACTAACTCTAAAGTTTTGGTTGTAATTCTAAAAGCACTTCTGAGTAGAATCGTTTAATTAGCTGCCACTGCTGGAAGTCTGAAATGACTAATGATGCCTCTCTTATGATTTATGGATAGTACATTTATTCAGTGAAAATCTTTCCATTCATCTATAATATTATATCTGTTTTTATTGTGAATTGCTTTGGTATTTTAATGGAAAAAAATAGATGCTTTAAAATATCTAAGTCATTGTTGTCATTGTCTGCTACTCATATCTGAGCATACATTTTTCCTTGGAAATCATTTTCAACAAACAGGAAAAATGGCATTGGGATGAATTTGTTTAAAGGGGATCTCAGCTTGCCATGAAGTGACCCACACACTGTCATCATGGAGCCATCTCCTGCAGCACATATGAAATGAGACACACAGGATTTAACACTGGGACTGCAATGGACTGCCACAGCCTTGATGATATTGACAAGGTACATCTTCACAACCAGTCCATCTGGCATGGGGTCTTCCACCTCCATGACTGTTGGGAATCAGAACAGTGAAATGGTTCCTCCTCTGCTCATTTTGCCATTGGGCACAATATGATGGTTTCCAGTGGCATTTCCTCCACTGAGGGGACCATCACCCCGCCTAAAGCGGCTAATCTGCTCATAGCCGTTGGTCCCTTTAGGGAGTCAGGTTATTTACTGCCTCCCAACACTCAGTGTTGATTTGCTGGGTGTACGGTCTACTCCATTACCGTAATGGGATGTCTGGCCAGATTTTAATTTCTATATATAAATATAAATATATATAGAAATTGCATTTTAAATCAATCAATTGCATTTTAAATAAATCAAATTTTAAGGAAATATGGGGAGAGTTTCTTGACTATGTATTGACAAAAGGAAAAGGAAAGAAACCAGGCTAAGAACAAATGTCATTTTGGAAAGAGGGATAAATTATAAATTTTACAGATGATAGAATAAAGAAAATAAAAGAATAAGTGCTGTTCTGCTGGGTGAAGTGAGCACATAGTATTTTTGTATATTGTATAGTGTTTTTGTTGTTTATTTTATTGTTTATTGTCTTATTGTCCTTTTTTTCTGTATTGTCCATTTATCTTTATAATAAAAATGTATTTTTTTATTTAAAAAATTGCATTTGCTCTTGTCCTGAACTCATCATGGCCATTTACCTGCTAGACTGAATATATAATAACAATAGCATTTCCACATATTCCTTTTGTCAAAGAGCCAGCCCTAAATTTTACTGCCCCCCCATTTTGTCTCCTCCCTCACTGAGATGTTGTTCTCTTCAATAATGCATCTTTGTAGTGATGCCCTCCCAAACATCTCCATTTCTAAGATTTGATTCCTGAAACCGTGAGTCATCATGTTGAATTTCACTTCTCCTCTCAGGAATAAAAAGACAGTGGAACAGTGTTGGAACATAAATGTTGTCAAATGATAATGGCAAGAAACCCTCAAGAGTATATACCAAGAAAGATCTTTCCGCTCCTTTCCTTCTGTCTCAGAAAACATCCTGAATTATCTGACTTCTCAGAATTACCTTGGAAAAGATCCTCTTTTCGTTTCCAAGTATTCACTTAGGCCTTTCTGCACCAGATCCAGCAATTTATTACATTCTCGCAGCTTTTCCAGAAGCCTGGGATCAGGACATACATTAATTACCTAGAAATGATGGGGGGGAAAGGTCATACAGCCCTTTAGGCCCTGAACTATTAGTCAAAGGAAGGCCTAAAATGCTAAACTAAGCAACATATAAAAATGAAGAGAGTTTGCATTTTTGGTTAAGCTTTGCCACTACTTACAGGAATCATGGTACAGTATTACATGTGAAAGAAAAGGCCTATTAGCAGCACTATGAAGCAGAATGGCATTACATTGCCTTAGGGCAGTGATGACGAACCTTGGCACTCCAGGTGTTCTTGAACTTCAATTTCCAGAAGCCCAAGTCTCTGTGAATCCACACGAACATGTTTACTGCACGTATGCGCAGTAAACCCATTCATGTAGGTTCTTAGAGACTTGGGCTTCTGGGAATTGAAGTCCAAGAACACCTGGAGTGCCGAGGTTCACCATCATGGCCTTAGGGAATGAGATTCAAAGAGTGAAGATTAGGGTGGAGGGGAGTGTGTGGGGCTCAGGGTGATTGCTCCCACAGCCGCCAGCACCACCAGTCCGGCCCCTCAACAGTCTGAGGGGGTGTGAACAGGCCCCTAGCTTTAAAAGGTTGAGGATTCCTGCTTTAGAAGGCAGTGCTAACCATAGCCAGCCAATTTAAATGTCATGGAAATTATAAGACTAGAGAAGAACAAAAGAGTTCTTCCATGTCTAGTCCAGACATGAAACTTTTCAAAATGAAGGCACCTTTTGGTGAGTTCATTCTGCAGTTCCTGCCACCTGACCTAGTGTGAGAAAGATTGGCTGGCAACACAATGTTGATGTTACCAGGGTACACCCGATTGTGGTTCAAAAATACCACAATCTTCAATGAGGCTCTTTCTGTGAAGGGAGGCAGAAACCTGTGGTTACACAACACAATTCCATATAATGGAGAACACAGTGTATGCGCTATCTTCCTAGTGCTGCCACACAAATATAAACACAACTGACTCTGCAGTGCAGTATGGCAATGCGATAAAAGCAAGGTTTCTTTGCACCTTAAAATAATGTTATTTATTTAAAAATGTTCAGGAGTTTGACCAACCAGGTTGAAAGAGGCACATACACAATGAACTCTGATTGGCAGCAGCAGGGAAATAGTTTTCAACATATGTGGACAGTTCTTTTAGGCTCTCTCACATTATCATCTCCTCCCCTCCTCCATTCATGAATGAGTTTTCTTCATTTTGTTTTGAAAAAAGACTGGCTCCCAAAGGAAAAACTTCCCCAGTGACAAGAGAATGTGAATTCTATGTGCAAACACAGTCTAATTACAAAGGATCACTGAGTACACTTTAGCCTCTATAGATCAGGGTTAATGATATGACTCAGGAGAAAGAAGGTTTGGCAAATTGATGGTTGACTGTTTCCTGTTGGGGGAAAATGGGCTGTGGATTTCTCCCAATCTGGACATTTGTGCAATAGAATGAGCAAAAAAGAGACATACAAGATTGTTGTGGCAACAGAAGCGTAGCGTGCCTTGGCGGGGCCCCGTATAAAAATTTGTTTGGGGGCCCTTAGGAAGGGTAAAGATTTCTCACAAAAGAAAAAAATGCATAAAATTACTTAAACGGGGAAATCCCGCAGCCTGCGATAACCGATGTAGGGTGTTGCCAACTTTTGAACGCACGCTTTACAAAGCTGGCTTGAGACTAAATATCAAGAAAACCAAGATCATGGCAACAGGCCCTATCAGTCCCTGGAAAATAGATGGGGAAGAAGTAGAGGCAGTTACAGATTTTACTTTCCTAGGATCAAAGCTCACTGCAGATGGTGATTGCAGCCATGAAATAAAAAGGCGACTGATTCTCGGGAGGCAAGCGATGAGAAACCTGGGGAACATAGTGAAAAGTAGAGACATTAAATTGCAAACAAAGATTCGCATAGTCAGGGCAATGGTATTCCCTGTGGCAATGTATGGTTGTGAGAGCTGGACCATTAGGAAAGCGGAGCGCAGAAAAATAGACGCCTTTGAGATGTGGTGTTGGAGGAGAGTTTTGAGAGTCCCATGGACAGCGAGGAGAACAAATGGGTCAATCTTAGAAGAAATCAAGCCTGACTGCTCCTTAGAAGGTCAAATAATAAAGATGAAGCTAAAATACTTTGGACATCAAATGAGAAGAGAGGATTCACTTGAGAAAGCCTTGATGCTTGGAAGGGTAGAGGGCAAAAGAAGAAGGGGACGGCCCAAGATGGGATGGCTAGATGGTATTGTGGAGATAATGGGCACAGAGCTGAGTGAGTTGAGGGGGATGGTGGAGGACAGGAATGCCTGGAGGACAGTGGTCCATGGGGTCGCAGAGGGTCGGAATCGACTGTGCGCCTGAACAACAACAACATTTGTTTTGCTTACGCACGTTGGGGGCCCCGTGGCCCTCCTCCCACCTTTGGTCCAACTTTCCTCCCCTTTGCGTTATCTCTTTGCTTCCCATTAGAAAACCTGTCCAGGGCGGGCAGGCAGGCGCTGAAGAGCAGCGCCACCCTTTTGCGGGTAACGGGCAGGAGGAATTGGGGGTTGGGGGCCGCACGCGCACCCCCGCTCTCTCGCGTGAGTGGAGGCGACAGAAGAAGCAGCGGAGAAAGGAGAGCCCTGCCCTCCCTTCTTTGTCCTGGGCAGGTGGGAGGGGGCAGCCCAAGGCCTCCCAGAAAGGCACCCGCCCCCAGCCCACTTCCGGCGTCCTCTCCCAAGGCTCCCTGGCCGTCGCCTCCCTCCCGCTCTGCATTTGTTTTGCTTACGCACGTTGGGGGCCCCCGTGGCCCGGGGCCCCCGTATAATTGATACGGCTGATACGGCGGTAGCTACGCCCCTGTGTGGCAACAAGGCTCTGGCTGTACTGGAAGACAAGGGAACAGTATGGACAAGCTACAAAGTTGGGTACTTTCAGTGGCTCAAACCCACTGACTAGATGCTATGACCACATCATGTGTTGTAGAACAAAAGGATGATTTAATCTCTGGTAATAAAAAAAGGGGTGCAGTGCACTTTCCCTTGAAGCTTGGCATCTATCAATACAGAACTGAACATTGGGGTGAAGATAAAGATGTCATCCTGAATGCAGGAAAATTAGAGGTTACAATTTAATGAATGTATGATCTTTTGTTGTTCAGTTGCACAGTCGATTCCGACCCTTTGCGACCCCATGGACAACTGTCTGCCAGGCACTTCTGTCCTCCACCATCCTCCTCAACTCGCTCAGCTTTGTGCCCATTGCGTCTACAATACCATCTAGCTATCTCATCTTTGGTTGCCCCCTTCTTCTTTTGCCCTCTACCCTTCCCACCATCAAGGCTTTCTCAAGCAAATCCTCTCTTCTCATTTGATGTCCAAAGTACTTTACCTTCATCTTTACTATTTGACCTTCTAAGGAGCAGTCAGGGTTAATTTCTTTTAAGATTGACCTATTTGTTCTCCTCGCTGTCCAGGGGACTCTCAAAACTCTCCTCCAACACCACATCTCAAAGGCATCTATTCTTCTGTGCTCAGCTTTCCTAATGATCCAGCTCTCACAACCATACATTGCCACCGGAAATACCATTGCTGTGACTATATGAATTTTTGTTTGCAATGTGATGCTCTTCTTTTCACTATGTTCCCCAGGTTTCTCATTGCTTGCCTCCCAAGAATCAGTTGCCTTTTTATATCATGGCTGCAATCACCATCTGCAGTGAGCTTTGATCCTAAGAAAGTAAAATCTGTCACTGCTTCTACTTCTTCCCCATCTATTTTCCAGGGACTGTATGACCTAAGTAACCATAAGAAGATCAAAATCTCAAAAACACCCACCTACACAAAGCTGATGCAACCTATAACTCATGAAATTTAGTATGCTATTTTAAACTACCCAACCAAAATGAGGTCATTTATGAATAGAAAAAAAGGCCATATGAATGGACAAAACTTCACCTCTCTGTTCTCATCAGCATTCTGCATGATCTTTCTCCACATCCTCTCCATGGTTTGATAGCGCTTTCCTTCCACTGGCAATTGTCTGTTGATGTCTTCAGAGCTAAAGATGGGCTCCAGATAAAGCCAAGAGCGCTGACAAGTCAGCCATTCTTCCAAGACATCCTAGTGGAAAATATATATCTATGTAATTGGAGGACACCAGTCACATTAACTAAAAGAATAAACTCAATTATTTATGTTTTTTAATGAGACCATGGCCCTGAACGGTTTGGCACCTCAATATTTATTTGAACATCTCTTCCAAAAAACAACTATCCATATCACCATTCCTCCCAAGCATTGCTGTTCAAGGTGGCCACAACAAAAGAGGTAAGAAAGATGTCAATGAAAATTCAAGCCTTCCCAATGGTGGCCTTCACCTTATGGGTGATAATATTAAAAATATTGGAATAGCTCAGGTTTTTTTTTAATTGAAAATATTGGAGTAGCTAAAAGTAGCTGACAAATAGTATTAAAACTTCACATGGCTTCACATATAGAGCATAAAAGAAATAGTCAATATTTAGAAAAGACTGTGTGTCCTACACTTAAAACTTTACTGATTCAGCTAATATCCATCACAAACCAAAAGTAAAAATACATTCTTCTTCTGCTGTATCCGATTCTGAATATTGGTGATCATCATGGTGATCATCCATGAAGACTGTCCTTTGAATATAATGCAGTGGGCTTTCATCTGCCTTCTGCATTGCAGCGTGACACCCGTACCACTGATCCAGCTCTGCAAGTCACTTTCTGATCCTGAGTCCTTGTGGCACACAAAGTCCTTCTCAGCCCCAGGCCAGTATTGAAGAATGCAAGGCCACTGCATTATATTCTCAGGACAATCTTCATGGCTGATTGCCATGATGATCGCCAATATTTGGAATTGGATACGACACAAGACAAAGAATGAATGGCACTGGAATCCTTAGTAGGGTTGACAGGTGGAAAATGAAATAGATCAAGGCACTGTCACTCTGTATTACTCCAAGTAGACTCAAATGCACAATTGTAATTATTTTTTATTTCTATCTTACTTTTCCTCCAATGTGTTGAAGGCACTATGCAGACGCGACTATTCCCCACAATAATTCAGTGAAGTAGATCAGATTTTTTATTACTCTCATTGCTTATGGAAAGATTAGTTGATGACAGCTCTGGGCTAATATATAGGCACTTTCCCAAGAACTTCCAGCTAAGACTGCCTCTGTCCTATACCTATCCTGAGACACTTCATTTCATTGATTTGCTTTGCCCTCCAAGTTTTCATGGATAGGGTTTCCCAGATGGACTGCTTGCCTTCAGTAGTAGAAATGGACTTCTATATCATCTTTGATGGTTGCCTGACAGGTTTAAGATTACTTTCCTCATTATTTGTAATTGAATGAATACAAATTGGAATGTCTAAACAGGTACATTTCAAGACATATGGGAATTGTGTCACTGGAGTCCAAGACTAAGATCATTCACATTATTGCCTTCTCCATCACCATGTATGGATGAGAAAGCTGGACAGTAAAGAAATCTGACAGGAATTTTTTTATTATTCATTTGAAATATGGTGTTGGAGGAGAGCTCTGTGGAGACCTTGGATTGCCAGAAAGATGAACAAGTGCGTCCTAGATCTAATCAAACTTGAACGGTCTCTAGAGGCAAAATTGATAAAACTAAAGCTGTCTTACTTTGAGTTTATCATAAGAAGAGAAGATTCTCTGCTACAGACAATAATGCTTGAAAGGTAGAAGGCAGCAGGAAAAGAAAAAGACCAAACAGGTTGATAGGTTGATTCCATGGAGAAGACACAGGCTTGAGTGGTAAGACTTGAGCAAGATGGTTGGTGACAGGACATTTTGGAGTGCTCTCATTGATAGAGTCACCATAAACTGGAGATGACGTGGTAGCCCTTAATAATAACGAAATAATATTTAATTTAATTTAATTGCAGCAAAATATTATGGATTTTTAAAAATATTAATATAGAAAATAGAATAGTTTAAATAAGAACTTTTGGATGGTGCTTAAAAAGGGAGTATCAAAAATCAATTGTTCTGGTATCCAGTCTCTTTATTGTTTGATATAAGAACAAATTATTTTAAATGGTATTAATGAATACTAGGATGAACATAATTTTTTTTCAAAAAAAAAAAATAAAAAAAAAATCAAGATTCTAAATTTAAGGAATATCTGACAGGCAAAATCAACCCTGATTGCTCCTTAGAAGGTCAAATAGTAAAGATGAAGTTAAAATTATTTGGATATCAAATGAGAAGAGAGAATTCACTTGAGAAAACATTGATGCTGGGAGAGGCGGAGGGCAAAAGAAGGAGGCAGCCAAAAATGAGATGGCTAGATGGTATTGTTAATGCAATGGGCACAGAGATGGGTGGGTTGAGGAGGATGGTTGAGGACAGAGATGCCTGGTGGACAATGGTCCATGGGGTTGCAAAGGGTCGGAATCGACTGTGCGACTGAACAACAACAACAACAACAACAAAACTCTTCATTGCCTCAAAATTACTGCATGTATTAAAAATTCCTATTCTTGTTGACAATAAATAATATCTATCCTCATGTGCTTTTTCTTTCTTAAAAGATAAAGAAGAAACCGCATATAGACATCAGCACACAGAGCACCCACTGTGTGTGTTACTTTACCTGCGTGGCTGCAGCAAATGGGCTACTCTGTAAGAGGGAATTTTGAATGTAGGGTCTGAGCCATAGTAGTGCACTGTTTCACCCTAGCAAGCACAGTAAGACTGCTCCCAATTTCTCAATGTCAGGAATAAACCTGCCCTTATTGTAGTATCCTGTCAAATTTCCCCCCAGCCCAGATAATGCTCTCCATCCCTTGAACTTATGGCAAAGATGTTCCCTTTAGGCAACAGGTTGTGTCGTATTCTGGACTGCAATTTCCAACAGCTCTGATCAGCATAGCGAATGGTAAGGTTATGATATGTGCCATTCAACAACACATGGAGGGCCATATATTCCTGTTTCGGACCAAACTTGATAGCTGGTGGGGTAAGGGAAGACTCTGTTCTTAAAACTTCAGGAAAATTGGCAACTAATACATGCTCACTTTCATAGCGTGACTGAAAGTAGAGTTTATTATTTAAAGAAAGCAACACTTCCCAACGTGTTAACTGCAGAACATTAAGCTCCAGAAGTCAGATTTAGCTTACATTAAATTGGTTAATGGTCCAAATGACACGCACCCTCAGTGTTCCCTATGAAAAGTTAAAGTAATTATTTGCAGAATGTCCCTGATATTTATTTATTTATTTAAAGAACACTTTTTGAAGTATTATGGCTTAGTGAGGTTCAAAACACCACTTCCCTGACGCCTGATTAAAGATGCCCTGAGCTCTTCTAGTCTCATTGGCACTGGCAGGTGTACAATATCTCTCAGAGTCAGGCTGGGGGTTAAGAAATTACTCTGCTCTCTGCTCTTCAGATTTCGTGGGCAGACAGGTGTGTAATTAAGTGTCTTCTTCAAAGCAGGCAGCACTGAAGACTCATGTGGATGGTCAAGAAGTCAGACAGAAAAATAAATGTGTGCTGAGGTTTTCTGAGACTGACGAAAAAGGCATCTCAAAAAATACCATACTGGTATACATGTCTGCAGTTCTAACGTAATAGGACTTGCAACCTAACTCTTTCACCTCTTAACCTTTTGTTTGTTCATCATTCCTGTTGAGATATACAGTAGCTTATAATAAATGGGAATGATTATACATCCTGCTTTCAAAGCCAATCATTATTATCTTGGTTATAATATTTCTACTTTGATATAAAATTTGCACTGCTTTGTTTTGCAGCCTCACATTATGACTTAATGATCAAGATGCTTAAAAGAGGTGCTTCTGGGTTAAAAGGATTAGCCATTGACAATCACCATTGCCATGTTGCCCAGGAGAACAAACTATCACCCATATGATACAATGCACACAATGCCCCTCAACATGCACTGAGGAGGACCTTATGTTGGCAACAGGAAATGCTGTTGATGTTGATTGGGCGGATGTCATCTAATTCCTGCTTGTTTTAGATATGTTAATTTTATCTTTGTAGGTTATTATAGGCTTGTGGTGCTTCTGACATGAATAAAGAAAGAATGACTAAGATATAAAAACTATATTGCAAAAGTTGAAATTATTAATCTGCGGAAAGACCACCAATATATCTTAGAACCTTCACAACTTTCCCAAATGGCACATTTGATAATGGGAGCTGAGAAGAAGGAGAAGTCATGTGCAACTGCACACTCAAAGTACATGTGGCACTGGGAACACAACAACAAGCACATCACTTTGTTCCTTAGGGCTTCAGGTTCAATCCCCTTTCATCCCGAGCTAACCAGAGCAGACGCTAGGTCAGGCACATAAAGATGGCTGACTAATAATGATAATAAATAAAGACAAAAATGACATAAGAGAAGCCTCATGTCAAAGCACTTTGACAAAAAACTTCACTGATAGCACCACAGTAATATCTGTTCACTGTGAATGACTTGTCTGGTTTCCCCTACAGTTACAATATTTCTTTGCACCCCCTAGTTCTAGTCGAATAATATGGGAAAAAGAATGGACTTTTCAATTACTTTAGAAGCTTGTTCTACTGAGGATCCAAGATTAGACATCATCATCATCATCATTTTTTAAAATGAACATTTAGCTATACAGTCAGAGTGGGAAAGTTCAGGACCTTGGTACTAGCCTCTGTAATACATGTAAAATTGCCATCCAAACATATAGAAACATGACCTTGACGAGGATTCTACATAATTAACAGGCCATGCAACGTTTTATTTAGCTTCAGTCTCTGCTGATTTCATGATTGCTTGTAAAGCTGTTTTGGGGAGCTATCTTATAGCAGTTTGATGGCAGACTAGGTCTCTGGCATAAATCTGTTCACAATCATGTTTAAATTAGTTTGGCTATGGACCATTAATGGTGAAACTACTCCTATGCTTATTTGGATTCATTCTTGTAAAACCAGGTCCTTTAGGGCTGAAACTGAGCAACAGTCTGATTGAAATATGGAAGGCCATAAAAAACCCAAACATCACCCATGCTATTGAATGTGTCAAGTGTTTAAAGGATGAAAATCAAATTCTACTTAATTTACTGACGGCAATCAAGCTTGACAGCTATCCACCTTCATTAACGTTAGACTATGATCCGAAGCTTTGGGGAAGCTACAATGTGTAAAAAAGATTCCACATCAATCATGCAGTGGGAAATGTACACAGAAATATCTCCAGCACATTATCACTCCATTAACTATTTTGGGGTATTCTCCCTGTTAACCCTAATTCTTCTTCTGAGCACTTATAAATGCTCTGACTATTTGTACCTGAGTCATCTTCAACTTATTTTCCCATGTGTTGATCCGTTCTTCAAATGGCTTTTTGAATGGTGAGAAGGACATGCTTTGGGTCATAACTATGTGATCATCCAGAAGTTGGGAAGCTTCATCAGGGCTCTTCAGAATAAATGTTCCTGTTGCTTTGTAGGGAACTACATTGAAGAGAATAGATTCCCATTCATTCTCCATCTTATCCAAGGCCTAAAAAATGAGAAGAAATATGATTACCCCTTATTGAACATACACTGTAAAATACTGACTAATGAATAGCAAGTATGAAGAGTTAATAGAGCTGATGACAGTAGACAACAGAATGAGGCCAGCTGAAAAGTGAAGAAAAAAATTGGAAATCGAAATTACATTCTGATATAGGAAAGTACCTCTATTGTTTAGGTAAGGTAATAAAAGAAATGTATATATTCAAGATTGTTTAGGGTCTCCTAAGACCACATTACCAGACATCTTTGATAACTCTTTCCACATTCCATTGTCATGTCAAATTAAGAAGTGCCTAATTTCTTGGAAATGCTCAGTAACATTGAAATGTTAAATCTCATGTGAGAAAATGCCATAAGAAAAGCACTTCAATTATAGAAAGAATTAGAACATAAAAAACAGTCAGATAGAATAGTCTCCTTACATGCTCAATTGAATATTCCTTCCCTGCAATTTCAGCTACTTTGGCTATGCTCTCAATGTGATCCTGAAGTTTCATCTCCAGACAGCGTGCAAATGTCAAATTAGCCTTGGGCTTCACGTTGATTTTTATCTCCTCGGAAAGCAACTCCCAATGACGGTTGCGCATACCAGGATTGCGCAGCCCTTGAATCAGGGGAATGTATGGTCTGAATTCCTCAATCTTACCACGGATTTCCACTGCCACGTCCTGGCATGCTTTACAGAACAAGAAAAATGTCTTATTAATCAAGAGGCCTATTGGTATTGTTATAAAACTGAGTGCAGATCAGGAACAAAAGTGTGCAGAAGTACAGAGGTGAGACTTCTACTGCCAATTTACATTTGTGTAAGGAAAACATGCTCTCCTATGAGGCTTCTGTTTGCATTCCTGGGACTGCACACAACTGTATGCTTAGGAATGTGATAAACACCTCATTTATGAATGGCAATTTGCTATCCACTGCAAATCCCACCTCACACCTCAACATGGTACAGCAGTGACCCTGGCCATCCAATAGCTATCGTGGCAGGGGTGTATTCCCCTGGCAGGTTCAACCATGCCACAAAGGTGTTGGCTAGTGGTCCAGAACATTCTTCCTTCTAGAACCGCTAAGTGGTGTTAGGTACTCAGGCAATGCACCTGGCCAGTGCATTGGCCTAACATGGGCAACTTCGACATGAGCCCAGCCAGTTGTGTTGTCATATTTAAAATGGCTAACGGAGCATAAAAAACACAGGCCTCAGTCCCCCATGCACCATTGGACACTGCTATGGTAGCGGTAGGACCTCCCAATGGTGAGAGCCTACTAAAATCTCATGGGAGACGATGCTTCAATCTGCCATGTCAAACTAGACATGTGAAGTACGGATCAACCAAGTATCCAAGTAATTTGCTATCAAGGCCTATGCAATATGCCTTATGCATGCATAAATTCAATAGGATTCTGGCCAGGCATTAACAGTATGGTTAAGAAACAAGCCACACACAATGAAACATTACCTTATTGATTTTTGTTGCTATTTGAATCCTAATTAAGTCCACGTGTTCTTAGATATATGTATGTGTGTGTGTGTACCCTTCTAAAAACAGTCATGAGAAAGGCACTGGCTTTGCAAAAGATAAGAGAAATCTACTTTTAAATGGCTCCATACAGCAAAACATAATGCACTAATGTGAAGCCTCTGGGTGTTTTTGTGATGGATGAATAATAGTCCAGCACTGCCTTTGACAAGACTGGAACATTATGATATAGGGGGAAAGTCAAGATTTTGAAGAATAACTCCATTATACAAAGGTGTATTTTTAATTTTCCTTCTTTGAGTGATTCACCCTTACTTATACATATTTCCTCATCTCTTCCTCTGGCAAGCTGATTCACCATAGTATTTTGAACAGAATTCATTGTTTGGAACAAAATCCGTCGAAAGCAGAAGAAAGATCCCCCCATCCCCACTAAGAATATATTGCAATGTGTCTATCTAGTAAATACAATTTAAGAGACAGTTTGCAATTCTCATATATCTTTATGATCATTTAGGTGAGTCAACTCTTTTTCATTGTTTCTTCCAATTCTCTGAAAGCCGGTTTGCAAAGCTTTTATGTCCCTCACATGCCAAACAAATGAATAAATGTTACATAAAGAAGAGTATGTGCTCCATCGCACCTCTTTCGAGAACAAGAAGGAATCTATCAATTGAAGTTACCTGGAATATCCTTGAACTGTTTCACACACTTATGCATGGTCTTAAAGGACTCGTTCACATTTTTCTCCAGCTGCTCTGCATCAATAGCAGAGAGGGGATCATTCATCCAGCTGTCAGCCCAGCGAAGCCAATCTGATGCTGTTGTCCAAAGATCATAGAAGGGCTGAAAGTCTTTAACCATCCTGTTTAACTTATCATACTGGGAGGGGAAAACACACA
The DNA here is from genome assembly GCA_030440675.1 of Furcifer pardalis. Classification (NCBI taxonomy): domain Eukaryota; kingdom Metazoa; phylum Chordata; class Lepidosauria; order Squamata; family Chamaeleonidae; genus Furcifer; species Furcifer pardalis. Next base: position 109,589,389 of record CP126893.1, read on the forward strand.
TGCACACACAGAGATTATTAATTGCTAACTGTCATACGTTTCTCAAAAAGTTAATAGCTAACATCAACCATTGAATTTGGGGCCAAAGAGCTGTGGATCTGGGAACTTCCTGTTTCCTATTTTTATCTACCTAAGGTATCCGTATATCTTAGCTGATCCATGGGGTACTCCTCAAAGATTGTGGTATTTTTGAACCAAAATTAGGCATATGCCCTGGGAACAGCAACTTTGTGTTGCTGGCTAATCTTTTTCACACTAGGTCAGGCGAAAGAACTGCAGAATGAACTCCCCCAAAGGTGCCTTCATTTTGGCAGTTTCATATCTGGCCTAGACATGGAAGAAGAAGAAGCTGATTCACGGTCTCCACTATAGTCAGGCATCTGTTCTACTCAGTCCATAACCTACCTTCGAATGACATTTCTATTAATTTATTTATTTTATTTTATTTATTTATTTTTCCAGTTTTTATACCGCCCTACTTGGTTGGGGCCGACTCAGAGCGGTTCACAGACACAAAAAACAGTGAGTTCATAAATACAACATATACATATCAAAAGCAAACAGTGTCAATACCAAGAAAACATCTCAACATCATTACAGCATCACTACAGCATCAAAAAAGCATCAAAAAAATTCAGTAGGCATCAGTTTCAAACAACAGTCCAAAATTACAAAACTCATCAAATACACAGGAAAATTATGAACAGTACCAAAAGACCTGCCGCCGCCGCGGTTTTTTAAGCCCCAGCCAGCCGGAGTCTCCGGGAGCAGGTGGGGGAGTCCCGGGGCTGGGCGCGGTGGTGGCCTCCTCCTAAGCCACAGGTGTTCTCCGCGGTGGCCCGAATCTCCACGGCGGCCCGAAATAAAATGTATTGCCGCTGGCCTTTTCCACACAATTTTAAAGATGTATACATTACAATGAGAACAAAACCTTTTTAGCAACTCTGAACGGTGTGCGTCCACGGCAGGAATTAACTCATTAGTGTGAATTCACAGAGACCATGAAAAAGAGGAGTGGAGAGTCCTGGTGCTACAGTGGTTAAACTGCTGTACTGCAGCCAAAACATTGTGAGTTCAATCCTGAGGGGAATCAAGTTTGACTCAGCCTTTCATCCTTCCGAGGCTGGTGAAATGAGATGCAACATGTTGGGGACAAAATACTAATTAACTTATGAACCACCCAGCGAGTGCACTAAGTGCTATGGGGCAATAGCTAAGGGTAATTGCTATTGCTAAATGGCTTTGGACCAAAAAGTTTCAAGCTTTTGGCCTTCCAGATAAAGTTGGACTACAACTCCTGTAATTTCTGATGGTTCAACAGACTTGTGGGCCTGAACATTGCTGGAGCACTGTGTCACTTGGAGAATCACAGGTTTTTTCCCCAGGCACGACAATACTCTACTGAGTACTTAATTCACTCTATATTGAAGTCATATCACAGAGATTTGAATCATTCCTTATTTTCAACAGAAAAGAAGTGCAAACAATATCCAAATTGTTAAAACTGATGTTTTTATTGAATACAAATACTAGCAAGACTTTAACAACAAATTTACAAGAATCCTGCACTAAACAACACATCAAAACAACACTGCCTTAAGCCGACCATCTACATCCATCACAATTACCTTTTGCTTTGTCTCTTGTTTCTTGACTGGTAATCCAAACCTATGACATAACTTGTGACCAATGCTCAAGTTGCAATAAGAGAAAGCCTAGTGGACCCTTAAGAGATGTTGGCTCACCAAATCCTCATGATTAAATAGGCCAATTCTAGTTTGACTTACTAGACTAAGAAACAGGATTTCAGCCAGTATAAAAAAATTGAAAAGAGTAACCACTATATAGGTTTACTTATTTTCATTAGGACAGTTACCAATATGTTGGAGGTGTAAAACGAAAGGCAGTGATTTTTTGTTGCTGCTATCAGCTTAATGAGGAGAGCAAAACACAATGGAGGTGTACCTTGGATACTTACATTAGTCACGGGCAAACCAAAAATACGTTCCCTATTGTTGTAGAGCAGTGCCATTTGCTGGGATTCCTTCAATTGCTTCTTGATTCTTCTTGCTTCATTGGCTATCTCATGGGAACGGGCAATATCTGCATGTGCAGAAAACCCAGCTACAGCAAGCTGTGAAAAAGAGAATACACAATATGTATAGAGCTATAATCCATGAGATACATACCTATATTTCAAAAGATTGTTTTTATTTTAAATTAACATCATGTTAATGGTCGCAAATCCTTGACAAACTCTTGGGAATACCAAATTTCATAGAGTGACGTCCATTGACTTCTCTCACATCAAGCAGAATAGATCTCTTGTCTTCTGATCATGGTAGAATATGACTGCACAAGGACTGCAGTGGCTCAAGTGGCTAAGACGCTGACTAGGAGGCGGAAGGTCAGCAGTTCTATTCCTGAGTACTGCAGGACAGAATGAGCTCCCGTCTTTGTCCCAGCTCCTGCCAACCTAGCAGTTTGAAAGCAAGAAATTGCAAGTAGATAAATAGGGACCACTTTGATGGGAAGGTAACAGCGTTTCGTGTGCTCCGGTGTCTAGTCATGCCTGCCACATGACCATGGAAACGTCTGCAGAAGCAGACAATGCTGGCTCTTCGGCTTTGAAACAGAAATGAGCACTGACCGCTAGAGTCGGATACGACTGGCTTCTGAGCAAGGGAAACCTTTACCTTTACTAGATTTTGTAATACAGTAATCCCTTTACAGAGGTAATAAAGAGGTGCGATCTGCACCACCATAATGACATACCCTACACTCAGAGAAACCAGAGAATCCACAAAACCAGAAATGGTGCTAGTGGCACAAAAGAAAGGACAAAATCCCTGCTGACATGATTAAGAAGAAAATATTATGTATCATTAAGTTATTTCTGCCTCACGGTTTTCCTTTCCAGAGTTTTCTCAGTAGAGAATATCCAGAAGAGGTTTTATCTTCCGAGTGAGCCTTGGACTGTGCAGTTTGCCCAAAACGACACAGACTGGTTCTTCTCTGGGGAGGGACAGTGCAGAATTGAACTCCTAACCTCTGGCTCCATAGCCAGATACCTAAATCAATGAGCTATCCAGCCAACTCCATATACTATGTGCTGTCAAGTCAGCTCTGACTTACAGTTACTCTTTCCAAGGTTTTTAAAGTATTGACTACTCAGAAGAAGTGGTTCACCATTCCTTTCTTCTGGGGATTTTCTGCCAAAGGCCATGCAGGCTGGCTTTTCTTGTATACAGTACAGTGAAGAAGCACATTTTCAACTCTGGCTTCCCTGGAGCTCTCAAACCAGCATGGAAGTAACGGCTTGAATAAAGAAGTTACAAAACTATACAAAAACTAAGAACAGAATCTTTTCAATGGGTAAAGAGAGAAAAATAGATTTTATGTCCTCGTGGTCTGCATAATATTTTAGGAAGTAATACAGGAGAGATGGTGTAGAGAAAGAAATAGGTCTTATCAAGTAATAGGTCTTATCAAGATTATAGCTCTATTTACTGTATTTAATTGTTTTGTTATATGCTAGTGTATTTTGGTTTGCACTGTAATATTGTTATTTGTGAATGCTGTGAGCCGCTCTGAGTCAGTCTTTACTGAGTAGAGCGGCATACAAGTCTAAATAATAATAATAATAATAATAATAATAATAATAATACAATGCTTTTGGATTTTGCCTGGACTGGTCCATGGCTTTGAACCCTGATTTTCAAGAAGAAAAATATGTCAGTTGTGCCAATTTTGAAATGATGAAATGTCCATGTCTTCCTTTCCTAGATGCCCCAAAATTTGTAAATATGAAATGTCATACATGATATAATACAGTCTTCTGCAATCTGTTGCTTTTCTGATGGGATGGATTACAACTACACTCAGCTATATCAGATGGTAAATTATGGGAGTTGTCATTCAACATAATTGGAGAGCATTGGGTAGGGGCAAAGATATATGGCTCATATGTGGCAGAAGTTTAAGCAATATTTGATGTAAACCTCTTCTAGAGATGACCTGACTGGGGTGTTTTGTTTGTTTGGCATTTTTACTCATTTTAGATATATTAATTTTAAAGTCTAAGAACTGTAGAGCTGAAAAAGACCTTATGGATTATCAAATTTGATTTTGTGTTTTAGTCTGCTTTGGGTACAGACTTCCTGTAGAAACATGACATAAATCTCAATAATTGTCATCATCACCATTGGCTGGAATCCTACTGGCGTTTATATAAGCTTGTGTAACTTGCTGTGGCTCATTGATTAGGTGCTGGGGCACAACTTAGTCACACAATCAGGTGTGCAACCAGATATGCAAGTGCGGCAAACCTGTACATCTCACCAATTAGTCACATTTAGCATAAACAAGTTGCACAACTGAATCTGAAAAAAATCTTAAAGAAACAATATATCAGAAAAAAAATTAATCCATGAAAGCTCACATGGAAGTAAAACTGAAAGGCCCAATCATCTTCTATTTTGATAACAAAAGCATTATATCAAAAAAGTTTGTATGTAGCATAAACTTGTGTTTATATGTAACTCCCAACTATCTATTAACTACTTATGCTTAAAATGAATAAAGAGGAGACCTTTAGTGCCAGATTTCAGTACCTGAAGACCATCCATACGTTCCAAGAAATTGTTTTGATCCATGAACTGAATTTTGCGAAATCTCTCTTCATCTTCAATGTGCTGTTGCCGTATAAGCTCAATTTGTGTGGTGATCTTCAAAGGCCAGCCACTTGCAGCCCACCTGAGATTACAAAGAGAGTCACACAAATGACTCAAAAGGGTATCAGAGGATAAATGCTAAGGCAAACTTAATACTAAATGCAGGCAAAATCATGAATGAAAGCAGCAAAACAGATTAGCCACATTAAGTTTCTTGAAACCACAAGCCTATATCATCCTGAACTGCATACAATACTTAAAGGCAGCATATAAATTATATAAAAAGACAACAAAACACAAGTACTGTATTAGCTACAGCACTTTTCAGATTAGGCTGTAGTATCAGAGAAAGCAGAGTTTCCAGGCAAAGGATACCATCACTATATCAGTTCCCCGTCTGTAAAATAGAAATAATTACAATACCCTATCTCATGGGCATAATAAATACAAAGAATGACCATCTGGTCCATTCATAGCAGTGAAGCAGAAAGTTTGGGCAAAATCTTTATTGGATGATAAGAAAGTTATAAATAGGACAAGTCTTCAAGTTCTCTAACTTTTCAACAGGCCAAGATGGTATAAAAACGTATATTATTATATTTGCCCTCTCTATACATTCTTATATTGACCTCAGCTATTGTGGGGCAAAGACTCCTTCTCCTTATAACATGGGTGAGCAATTTCCTTGAGTCCAGGGTCAATTTTTCATACCAAAGACACAAGCCACATGGAATGGTAAAAAACGGCTAATTTGGCAACAAAAAATTGAACCAGTTATGCCTAATAGGAAATTCCAGTTTTGAAGTTTTTAATGAACGTTTTAATGGTGAGGTGGGCTCTCCACTTGTAAAATGTATAATCTACTGCTCCCAGCAGACTTCAGGATCAGCAATTGACATCTTGGTATGTTTTTAATAGCAAGCAATGAGCACCCAGGGTGGCTGTGGGGGTGTAGGGGAAGGGTAGGAATCATAAAAATGACCAGATCAGCTGCACAGGGTCTACAGCAGGGGTGCCCAAACTATGGCCCAGGGACCGGATCCAGCCCCCTGGCCATAGTGACCAGCTCCATGAACCACATGACCAGCCCACGGCATGAAAAGTTTGGCACCCCTGGTCAACAGGATAAATTGGAGCACTTCTGCTTTACAAGAATATGTAGTATTTTACAGATTCGGAACCTAGATTTAATCAACTACATAATAATAATAATGTGTTGTCCAGGGTTTTCTATGTACTCAGAAGTGGTTTACCGTTCCATTCTTCTTGGAGTTCCCTAGGGCTATGCAGTTTGCCAAGGCCATACAGACAGGTCCTTCTGGGATGCATAGTAGGGGATTGAACTCCAGAGATCTAATGCATTGAGTTATTCAGTCAGTCATACTATATTACATATGAGGCACGAAACTCTGGCACAAGCTGGTAGGCAACTGACACTCCTGAGCAACTCTGAAATTCTTGCAAACCCTTCCTTCTGCACAGGACGAGGAAGTTTAAGAATCCCATGCTGTGCAGCAATTTACATTCTTTTTTCACAAGAAACAAGGGAAAATAAAAGCCTCCAATTTTCTAAAAAGGTCAGAAACCACAAGACTGCTTCACCACCACAGTGTCTGCATTTGAATAAGGTAGTTCAGTGGCATTTCCCCCTCACTGCCTGAAGAGATTTGCTGAAGCCCTCTGATGTGTAAATAAAGCCTCCAGGCAGAAAATATCATAACTCAAGCCAAAGGTCTTGCTCTCACTGCAGGGAAAAGACCCTCTGCTTACTTGTCATTGAAGTCATCTTGAGTCAAATTGTAGAGGAATTCCTCCATGACTTCATATTCTTCCATGACTTTACTTATCAGCTCCTACACAGTTGCAGAGACAGAGAAAGAAGCAGACAGGCCAGCTTTACCTCATTTCATTCCATGCATACATGGCCCTAGCTTTATTGATTGGAGCTGAATACATATCAACAATCTCTGAGGGTTGGGGTGGGGGCTATCTGGGTCCTCTGTTTAATTGTACCCTAAGAATCTGGCAACAGAATCCACTGTCATGCTTTCGTTGTAGCAGACTCTCAAGCAAACTTATCCAGGTATCAGTTGACTTTATTACCACCCAATGCACTATCCCAGTCCAGCTGCTGCACAGTGACTGAAGGAATGGCAGCTGAGCTACCTACCATTTGTGGTAAAGGCAGACTAAAGGCTGGAGACACACCTGGTGTGGACCAAAGTGAAGCCTGCCACTATCTGACTTTTTGCTTGGACATCTTGGGCATCCTCCTCTCAACTGATGGGCTGGCTGGCCAACTTTGCTTCCAATACATTCTGAGGTTTGCAAGGAATTCCAGGGTCACAGCCCCTACCACAAAACTTTTCTGTCACAACTGGTGTCTCGTCACCCAGCTGCTCAGCAAGTGAGCAACCTGAGTGAGTCCATGGAATTCTGCTTCCTGAAAAGTGTTTTGGAAATATTTCATGTGATGGCTTAAAATTGACTTTCCAGGGATTAGATGCATATAGGCATGAATTGCATACCAACTGCCTATATCTATACTATTTTTAAAAGTGTTGGGACTGATAACATTGGTAGAGTTCATCCTTTAATTACCTTCCTATTCCCATTCTATGTAACTGACAGCTTGCAATTTATACAGTGAAGGACAATGATTAATTCAAAAAGTTTGCCAGATTTTAATAACTACTATGCATTCATGTTTTCTTATTTATATAACAATTTATTTTTTAAAAAACACCACAATATTATTTGCCATATGCTAACAATTTGACTTTCAAATTATGGGCTGAAATACTACTGATACTGGCATATGGTTCATTAACTTTCTGTAGCCCATCATGGCTAAATCACAAGATGACAAGGGCATTTCAGTTGTATGCACTGGCACATAACTGAGCACATGACTGAGATGCACCCTGATGCCTTTGTCAATTAGCCAAAAATTAGCTGGGGCAAGTAACCCAAACTTTAAGCAAACACCAACTGCACTCTGGCCAACAACTCTACCAAGTAGAGAGATTATAGAAATGTGATATTCTCTATAAACCACTGGACAGACAACTGGCTGGTCTCATCCAGTCATACAGATTATTGGCTTTAACTTTTGTGCGTGTGTAAAAAACGAGTTCTGTTATAAAATATTTCACTGGTTATTTTTTCAGCCGGTGTATGCAACATTTTCCCCTCCCCTTGAACGTATCATTTACCCATGTGGAGGAAACACACAGGCTCTTACAGCAGTCTAACTTCCCTCTTACCTCCTGTGTTTTCTGTTTCTCAGGGATTCCTTTCATCCACTCTCGCAGCTCAGCCAACTCCTCGATGCTGTTCGGTTTTTCATAAATTTTTCGGCTGATGGCTTTGAAAGCTTCACAGATCTGTAGCAAAAAAAATGATGGATCTATGAATGCTGACACTAAATATTTCAGTTCCTTGAATCAAAAATAAATGTAAGTAGCCATCAGGCTGAATGATATATTGTGAGAAACACGTGGCGGCTGCCCATAATAGTAGTCACCCTCACATCTCCTCTCTGCCTTCCTTGGCAATATTGTATAAGAAAGTGTGGCGTATAATCATGCTCAATGTTTCCCCAACCCTGACTCTGCCAGCAATAACCAATCAAGCAGATTGGGAGCAGAAAAATGACTAAAGACACAAGATTATATTTTAAAGGTATCATTATTACATAGAAGCTGGGAGGAAATGAAGCCTGGAAAAGCAGCGGACTCCAGGTAAAGACTAGTCTGAGTTTCAGAACTTGAACTTCTACCAAGCTGGCAACTCCACCGTTTTTGGAGAAAAGTAGTATATAAGTAAGCAAATGAGCAAACTGTGACTATGAAACTGGCATAGATGTCTAAAATGAGAATTGTACAGCACATTAGAAATGCTAAACCTGGTTTATCGTTGAAAAGGGATGATTCTGAACAATGAATGGCAAGAGAAAAAACATTAGTATTTTTGCTGATGCATTTCCTGATACAGTCAAACCTCACATAAAGAGTACCTCGCTTAAAGAGTAACTCGCTTAAAGAGCAGAATTTTCTCTGAATGTTCACTTTGCTTAACAAATAAAACCAACCAAAAACTCGCTTAATAAATAAATCAGGGTTCGCAATCCCCACCCCCACCCCAAATTGGTCACTTACAATGGTGTTTCGCTTAAAGAGCAAACTTGCTTAAAGAGCAATACAGTACTGTGGAACGCATTATGCTCTTTAAGCGAGGTACAACTGTATGACTCTTTCATGCAAAACCACCTACTTTAATTGGCTTTTGTGTCTTAGACTAGGATCATCCTAACCCTTAGAGAATCATGAGAGTACAGTTTAGAAAACATTTGTACAACTGCAACTAAACATGTTGTTGTTGTTGTTGTCGCATAGTCAAGTCCGACCCTTTGCGACCTCATGGACCATTACACGCCAGGCACCCCTATACTCCACCATCCTCCCCAACCCACCCAGTTCAGTCCCCATTGCATCAACAATACCATCTAGCCATTTCATTCTCTGCTGCCCCCTTCTTCTTTTGCCTTTGACCTTTCCCAGTATTAAGGCTTTCTCAGGCGAGTCCTCTCTTCTCATCTGATGTCCAAATGAGTTGTTGGAAAGCAACTAAACATACAGTCTTGTAATTACACTTTTTGGAAATATTTACAACATGACTCCTCTAGTTTCTCCCCTAGATGACAAGTATCAAACATGAAACTCACATCTTCCACTTGGCGATGCAAATTATTAGCCAGTATATCCAGCATAGAAGTAGCCAGAGCTTTGCATTTCTTGGAGAGGCTTTGCCTTACACCTTCGACACTGAGATGAAAGGGACCAATGACTATGCTGCCTGGCAAACTATTGTCAAGCACCTCCTTTTCTGCTAAATGCATGTTTACTATCTCTCTCACTTCCTGAGCAGAAGGACACTGGGCTTCATATTCTCTAGAAACAGACAGAAAAATTATATTAATATTATATATTAAGAACAAAGCAAACATATTACTCCAGAATATACTTGCAACTGCTGATAACTATCAAGACTTGAGCTATAATGTAAATAAAAGATATAGTTTATGAACAGCAAGTCCAAATGATACAATCGAGTAAAACATTTCCAAATCATTCAAACAAATTTATTTGGGCAATTTAGGTTGCAACCCTATACAGTACTCACATATAAAAATGTAAATCCAACTGAACTCAGTGGGACTCTTTTCCTGAGTAGATGTGCATGAGACTACAGTGTAATATGCCCTTCAAAAATCTTCAGTTCCTGCACAGTATCATTAAAAAAACCTCAACACATACGGTAAAGGTACAATGAAGAGATTATGCAATTATGTGCCATACAGGTTCACCAAGTAGGCAGCCCAGTGAAATCAATCGGAACTGTTTCCAGATAAATCATCAAAGGTTAGTAATGACAATTTCACATGGGAACTCACATCTGGCCCAAGATTGGACAGCTTCTTAGTGCAGAGCAACTAAACCAGTGATGAGTGAAGTCAGTAGAAGACAGTGAATTTGAGAAATGTTAAGAGTTGTTGGAAAGTTCTTACATGGTAAGAGCAAGTATTGGGGGAGGGGGGGGGATGAAAGAAGATGAGAGGCCAATGTAAAAAAAATCATAAATATCATAGGACACAAAACAAAATGGGAAGGGAGCAGGGAACCAGAAACAAATTCCTGTTAGTAGGTGAGAAAATGTAAAAATGAATTCACATTGTGCAATGATCTAGAGCTTTCCTGATTAGACTAAAAATGCAGGACCATTCCTGCTTTTTATATTTGTGGAGGAAGAAAGGTGTAGGTACTTATAAGGAAAAGGGCAATGAAGAAAGCTGATTGCAATTTGTTTCCAAAAGTTACATTTGATTAATATGATAAACTCTATATTGTACTGCTCCCTCCCCCGAAACAATCAAGTACAAAAGCTGAGATGAACAAGCAGTGTTTTTCAATTGATCCTTCCAGTTCTTAAAACTTCCTATGCTAATGTCACTTACTTTAGAATGCTTTTAATTTCTCGGTTATTGAGTTCTAAGTATTTTTCATAGTTTTTGGAATAAGCTTGGAGGGGGATCAGTGCTTTCTTGATACATGTGCGGATGGTATTGCGTAATTCTACCACTGGTGGTTCATTCAGACCCACAGACTCCAACAGAGGTGTACCACAGATGAAGATATTTTCAAGCACATACTGCAAGAGGAACAGGGGAAAAAACAAAAACCCATCATTTACTATAAGAATAGGTTATTGACAGTTCTCGATACAGCCAGACAAAATTAAAACTTGCCTACTATTGTAATTAGCATTCTTCATTAACATATTTATTTATTTTATTTAGTGTGTGGCAACCAACATATCATCCCAATATATTTACTAACAACCCCCATTACTCCAACTGGAATAGCCCCTGGCCAAACTGGAATTAATTTAATTTTTAATTTTATTTTTCAATTTCTACACCACCCAGTCAGGGGGACCCGACTCAGGGCGGCTCACAGTCAAAAGTATAAATACAAGTGGTAATGCAAATACATAATACAGTACTGTATAGTCAATATAACACAATAATTACATCACATTCCAAAGAGCAGTTACAATCCTTGATACAACAACATCAACATCATCATCATCAACAACAACAACAACAACAAAAGCAATACAATAAGGTGGCTCTCTGTCCTCGGCCAAGGGAGGGTGGGGCCTCAGGCAGCTACAACGGTGACAACAATGGTCCTCAGCACACTGCGAGGCCCAAGAGTCAGGTTCACCTGATTGGGGCAGGATAATAAATCTAAATAAATAAATAAATAAATAAATAAATAAATAAATAAATAAATAAGAGTTCTTTTATCCCCACCCGGTCAGGGAAGGGAATACAAGAAATAAGAGCACCCCAATAGCCCCAATGTTCTCTCAACCCTATGACCAGGTGAGGCCAAGAGGGCAGTGACAGTGTCCACAGCTGCCTCCCATCCTCGGCCAATGGAGTGGGCAGTGGGGAGAGGCTGCGAGGTCCAGAGCTGGCAAAAGCGCCATCCTTTTAATCCTCTGGTCTGGTGGGGCCAGAGGGCGGTGATGGCGTCTGCAACTGCCGTCCATCCCCAGCCGATGGAGTGGGCAGCGGGGAGAGGTGGCAAGGTCCCGGGCCAGCAAAAGCGCTGTCCTTTTAACTCTCTGGAATAGCCTCTGGTCAAACTGAATAGCCCCGGGTCAAACTGGAGTTATAGCCCAAAACATATGGAGGATGCTAGCTAACATACAATAATCCTGGTCCTGCCTATTTTTTTTCCACATATCTCCTGAAAATGGAAGACCATTCCTCTCAGTATTCTTAATATTATCAGAATTTCAAGAATCAAAATATAGAAACCCACCTAGGTAAAGGATGCTCTTGTTTGAAAGCCAGTTGTATCCAACTCTAGGGTCCAGTGCTCATCTCTGTTTATAGCCAAAGAGCCAGTGCTGTCTATGTCTGCAGATGTCTCTGTGGACATGTGACAGACATGACTAAACACCGGAGTGCATGGGATGCTGTTTACCTTCCCATAAAAGTGGTACCTGTTTATCTACTTGCAATTTCTTGCTTTTGAACTGCTAGGTTGGCAGGAGAAACCCACCTAGATGTGCCCTATTTAATTTCCTGTCCAAGTCCATGTGATGTAGCAGACAAAGTGTTGAACAGAGACTTGGGGAAACCCCTGGATCTAGTGTACAAGGAGCCATGAAATTCTATGGAGTTGCTATGAAGAACAAGTGAGCTAGGCCTGAATCATGCATGCTGCCTTCAGTTCACTGGAGAGCAGGTGGGATACAAATGTGACTTTTTAAATTAACCCCTCCCCCCACTATGCTACATATAATTTGGTTATTTCTATGCTCAATATATGGTGGCAAACTTTCTATCCCAAATATTTTGGTTAGGTTATCCTTTCTCACATTCAAACTAAACAACCAAAGTCTACTTTAAGAGATGGCACTGTCAGCATATAGCCGCCCTTCCCTTGCCTTAGGTCTCTCCCTAGTCAGTCCCTTTCCAGGAGACCCTCTCAGGGGTACCCTGGGGACTTACCCAGACTGCAGGGAAGAGGAGCTATAGCCACGTTCCAACCAAAAACCCTTGGCTGCTGTGCAACTCTGGGCTTATCTGCATACATATCCTTATCTTGCCGCCCCTCCCCATGCCTATGCCAACTGCCGGGGGAGGAAGAGGCCAGGGCAGGGTGGGGACCTTGCCGCCCCTCCCCCTGTGCCTATACCAGCTGCCGGGGGGGAGGAGGCCAGGGCAGGATGGGGACCTTGCCGCCCCTCCCCCTGTGCCTATGCCAACTGCCAGGGGAAGAGGCCGGGGCAGGATGAGGACCTTGCCGCCCCTCCCCCTGTGCCTCCCCCGGCTGCCGGGGAGGGAGGAAGCCGGGGCAGGTTGGGGACCTTGCCGCCCCTCCCCCTGTACCCACCCCAACATATTGTATTGTAATGTATTGTATTGTAATGTATTTTCTGTAAGCCGCCCTGAGTTGCCACGGCGAGTGGGCGGCAATATAAATTTGAACTAATAAATAAATAAAATAAATAAATACAGAGTCCACGAAACCTTATTAAGGGAGAGTAATTAGCGGTAGCGTTGGGTGGCGTCTGGCTTGCTAGTATCTTACCCAATTATCCCCAGAAAGAGACATTTTGGAAGTTAGTGTTGTATATTGAAAAAAAACATTGTTCATCAAAAGCAAAAGTTCTTCTTGAAACAGGTTACAAAAATCAGCATTCAAAAATACTAATCAAAATAGCATACAGATGAATACTTCATTTAGGCCTCTTTCCCTAAAAGAAAAAGAACCCTAAATCCCTTCCTCTGCTAAGTAATCATTCTAACTCTGAAGAGAGTGGGCCTAGTAGGCGAGCCCACCTCACACTCTTAGTCCGTAATTCACTACTGATCCCATCTGCCTAGTTCGATAGACAGAAGTGGCCTAGCTTATTTGCATATGGCCAATCAGACCATTGCATATCCAGTGATGGCATGATGCCGGTTCAAACCGGTTCCCCAGAACTGGTAGGAACAATCCCGGAGGGTTCTCCGGGAGGTAGTCCTTTTTTGAGGTGTCCAGTTCCGACACCTCAAAAAAATAAAAATAAAATAAAATTGGTGCCAAAATGGCTCCAATTTAGTGTGCATGCACAGAAGTCAATCTGACACATGTGCGCTGCAATTTTGAATCATGCATGCGTCAGATTTAGTTTCTGCGCATGCGCACTTTTTGCCAGACCTGGACCTTTTTGGAGTGGCTCCGGTGGCAGAGGAGGCCAGAGGAGGAGGAGGTGCGCCTAGCCGGGTGGCCCAGGGCCTCCTGGCTGCAACCCTCGATGGGTGGCCCCGGGCCTTGGCGCCCGCCGGCGGAGAAGGCCACAGGAGGAGGAGGCGGGCCTAGCTGGGCGGCCCAGGGCCTCCTGGCCACAACCCTCGGTGGGCAGGCACGGGCCTTGGAGTACCTTTAGCCTCCTTGCATCTCACCCTGCTTAGCTTAGCATCTTTGGTGAATGTTTTCTGTGTGTAACTGTTGGTTTGATTATCCTTTTCTTCAAGGAATGCAGATGTTCTGCTGTACAGTGCTTGAAAATGATTAATTCTTTTTAAACTATTTCTTTCTGTTCTTTTTGTTGCTGTTGTTAATTTGCACACTTGAGTCCAACCTTTCATGACTTCATGGACCAGAGCATGCCAGGCTCCAGTCATCCGCCATTTTCTAGCATCTGCCCAGATCCATGTCCACCATGACAATGATGCTGTCTAACCATCTCATCCTCTGCCACCCCCTTCTTTTATTGCCTTCAAGCTTACCAAGCATCAGGGTGTTCTCCAACGAGTCTTCTCATTTGATAGCCAAAGTATTGAGTTTCAGCTTCAATATCTGCCCTTCTAAGCAGCAGTCACGGGTGATTTCCTTTTTTGTTGTTCAGTCGCACAGTCGATTCCGACCCTTTGCGACCCCATGGACCACCGTCCACCAGGCACTTCTGTCCTCCACCATCCTCCTCAACTTGCTCAGCTCTGTGCCCATTGTGTTTACAATACCATTCAGCCATCTCATCTTTTTCTTTTGCCCTCGACTTTTCAATTCAAAGGCATCTATTCTTCTGTGCTCAGCCTTCTTTATGGTTCAAGCGCTTACACCCATGCATTACTTCTAGGAAAACCATCGCTTTAACTATGCAGACTTTTGTAGATAGGTGATGTCTCTACTTTTTATTATGCTGCCTTTGTTGTTGTTGTTCAGTCACACAGTCGAGTCCAACCCTTTGTGACTCCATGGACCATCGTATGCTAGGCTCCTCTATCTTTCACCTTCCTCCCCAGCCCACTCAGATCTACGCCCATTGCATTGACAATGCCATCCATCCACCTCATCCTTTGGTGCTCCCTTCTCCTTTTTCCTTCTATCTTCCTCAGCATCAAGGCCTTCTCTAGTGAGTCTTCTCATTTGGTGTCCAAAATACTTTAGCTTCATCTTCAGTATTTGTCCCTCCAATGAGCAGTTAGAGTTTATTCAACTGATTTGTTCTCCTCGAAGTCCAGGGGACTCTCAATAGTCTCCTAGATTTGTCATAGCTCACTTTCCAAAAATTAAAGTCTTTTTATTTAAATGGGTGCAGTCACCATCTTCAGTGATCTTGGATCCCAAATAAGAAATGTCTGTCACTGCTTACATACCCCCCCCAAAAAAAACTCTATTTGCCCAGAAATGATGGGGACAGATGGCATGATCTTGGGGTTTTTTTAAGGTTGAGTTTCAAGCCAACTTTTGCACTCTTTTCTTTCACCCTCATCAAGAAGCTCTTTAGCTTTAGCATAGACAATGAAGCAGAAGTAGACTTTTTCTGGTACTCCCTTGCTTTCTCCATAATCAAGTGAATGTTGGCAATGGGTTTCTAGTTCCTTTGCTTCTTCAGAACTCAGCTTGTACTTCTAGTAGTTCTCAATCCACATACTGTTGAAGCCCAGCTTGTAGGATCTTGAGCATGATCTTGCTAGCATGTGAAATGAGCACAAGCGTGCAATAGCTTAAACAATTCTGTCAGTTCTTTGTGATAAACTTAAAATAAATCTTCCAATTAACTGCACCTCTAAATGGCTTTGAGACATTTCTGGTTATGTTTGCATATCCCCTGGGGTAATAAGAACCACATTTCCAGTGGCCACTCAGTTTACCCAATGTTAAGGCCAGCCCTCTACATTTTTGAGAAAGCAATTCCAGTTTCCTACTAGAATAATAATTAGGATCAGTACGGCAGCTTTCTGCATTCCTCAGATAGAAACCTACAGTGGTATAACTAAGTACACATTTTACACACCAGACTTATTAGTGTTGTCACACACCTCAAGTTCTTATAACAACTCACTTTTTCCAGTTGTGGTATGGTGTGGGTGGCTAAGATTCCTTTGTTAAACAGAGAAATAAGAGATGTCTCAAAGTTCTCCAAAGGGGTACTAAAATGGACACCCTGAGTATCGAGAACCAGGTCAATAATAAAGAGAGGGTTTTTTCGTGGCCTGTAGAAGAAAAAAGACAGAAATCTCTGAAATTATTAAGAATGTATCACTTCCATCAGTAACTTCCATGCAGAGTGAAAAATAACATAAAGATCCACTGAGATGAGTATTACAGAACAGGAAATTACTTGACAGTTAATCTAGTTTACTCTCAATGCTGACTCTGTTCTACAGAATTGAATTATAGCAACCATGACATAAAACATCAAACATTTGTGGTGTTTAAACACCACAAATGAAGGAAAGGTCTTAAAAACAAAAGCCAGTTCTATTTGTGTGTCTATTGACTTTATGAAAAGCAGAAGTTAACCTCCCCTTTCTGAATTTGTGTGCATGCTGGCTGAGACTTGTTGATCCAAACATCAGGAGTGATCCTGGATGGAGAAGGCTGCTCTTAAGTGATGTAAAGGGACATGTTTGTTGTCTCTTTGCAACAAAATGGGATTACCTATAAATCAAGGGCATTCACGGTTTGTGTGGGTCATTATTTGGACCATGGACCACACATGTAATAAATTATAAGAATTCACCCAGAGACAAATTGTAAATGAGGCAGAACATTTTTCTGGGGCTATATTTCATATTTTTTATTTCAACCAAAGACAGAAACATACTTCATTCTCTACTGAAATAAAACCTGCATAGATATAATTTATACAGTACATGATATATCTGGTCCTTCTCTCAGTGGTAGAAAATCCTTCTTCCCCTTCTGTATAGAACATCTCTGTAGGTACAGTTAGAATGTGGAAACCCTAACATTCCAGATAAATGTGAATTGTCTTAAATTAACAACTTCCTTTTGTCATTTGCTGAACTGATGTCAAACAAAATATTGACTTAGGGTAGGGTTTAAGAGCAACTGTCATTGCAAGAATATAAGGATGCACAAAATGAGTGACTCCAACATCCAGTTGAACTCTACTATTGAAGGTAGCCATTGTAGCTTAGTGATTAAGATGCTGAACTTGATGACTGGAAGGTCACCAGATCAGCAGTTTGAAACCTACATGCTGTAAGACAGAGTGAGCTCCCATTATCTGTCCCAGCTCCTCCCATTCTAGCAGCTTGAAAGCCAGAAACTGAAGTAGATAACTAGATATCTCTTTGGCAGGAAAGGTAACAGCAGTCCTTGTGCTCCATTATGTAGTCATGCCTACCACATGAGCACAGAAACATCTGCAGACACAGGCAGCACTGGCTCTTGGGCTGAAAACTGAAATGAGCACTGACTTCTAAAGTCAGATACGACTGGCTTTTGAGCAAGAGAGACCTTTACATTTTACTTTATTGAAGCTGGCTCATGGCTGTGGGAGGGCGGGCCTCCTAAAACTCTAAAATGTGGTGTCCTCCTATCCTGGTCCATAATTTGTCCCTAGCTACTGGTTGTTGTCCCTGCAATCCTCCATTGTTCAGTTTTCGTTTGCCCTAAAATATCAGCTAGAATTCTGCTGTCAGTGGAGCATATCATTCCACCAACTATGCTCTGTCTGATATACCCTGCATAAGCAGAGATCACAGGGGGTACCTGTTAAAAAGGGGTACCTCTGGTTACATAGGAAGTAGAAGATAACACCATAATTCTGCTTGCACAAAAAGCTCCTGGCAAAGCGGAAAAACCAAAAATGATTCAGCCCTGCCTCTATATGATCCTTTAGCAAAGCCAATGGATTGTGTTCTGCTGAATTTGCTTTGTGTCTAAATTGTATGTTTCACAAGCCAACAATAAACACTTAAAATGTGAAATATAGAACTATGTCCCAGCTGTTTCCCAATTGGTCGTGTTACAATGGGAAAATGAATACACACAAAGGAAGGTGAAATACCTGCAGCATGCTCTATTTTGAGTACAGACACTACTGCACACAGTGGCATCACTTCACTGGAGGTGATATACATTATAAACTATGCCTAAAATGTCACCTTAAGGAAAAATAGAATCATCTAGTTCTATAATTGAGATGTGCTGATTAAATCTCTTTTTTATTCCCTCTTAATTGAAACATCTCTTCATTTCTTTTCTTACTTGTATGGGCTGTTGACAAGATCACTTCCCCAGTCCAAATCGTCAGAGCAATTTAAGACACTGTAACAGGCATCCACAAAGAGTTGTGTGAAGTTTACCAGTGAATCCTGGACCAGATAACGTACAGAGTCCTGCAACATGAACTTGATCATCTCCATCAACTGATGAAGCTTAGACATTTGGTACACTTCCCATTTGGTCTCGTATAAATTGTACCAGCCTTTGCCTATATCCCGGAGACTGCTTTTCACGGCTATCTTTAAAGTATTGATCCATGTATCCTTGAGAAACATCGAGATCTAGGGAGAAATAAAACCACAAAGTACATCAATAACAGTGTCAACATGTTACATATAAATGGAAGTAAAGCTGGAAAAGTGCTGCTGATTTGCAGTGGAGAAGCAACAGGAAGAGTTGATGCTTAAGAGCTTGGCCATCTGCTGCTTTTCAGCAGGAACTCAGCCCAGCTGTTTCCTAGGATTGACTGGGGCTGCAGCCGAAAAGTGGAAAGAGGTTACAAATTAAGTTTTCTCACCCAGTTTTTCCACTACAAATCATCCCACCTTTAAAAGTAGCTTGCCTAGAAAAACAATTATCACTGTGATACATGTAGTTGATACCTACAGAATACTGTTCAGCAAGCAGCAAATCTATGCTCTCTATTTCAGTAACATTTGCAATAGTAGCAATTGTTCCCATAGCAAGCTATTGTCAAACAAAAATTTCCCCACAGACTTGCTTCAGTTTGTGTATTTTTCAAGGGTATGCAACATTTATACTTACAACTGGTATGGGGCAGCAGGGGGCGGGAGGGAGAACCTTAATTTTGCTAAAACATGAGAGCTGTAGCTCTTCCTTTGTAATACCCATTTACAGTTTGTAAAAATTCACACACAAGTGCTGCTACATTTATTTATTTATTTATTTACAGTAGATTTATATACCACCCCAATCAATAGACTCTGGACAGTGTACATAATCCAGAAAACACCTCACTGGCTGCTCAGCAACAATTAAAAAACAATAGACTTCACACAAAAAGAACCTTGTTCATTTTTTCACAACAAAAAGACTTTAAGAATGTCCCCAGAGAAAAGCAGCATGCAAATTTCCTCAATATTTTCCTTTAAATTCATTTCCCATTCCGCTCCAAACCCCATTTTAGAATATCAAATGGATTACAGGTTAAAGATCCTTGCTGAGTTTGGGAAGCTGTGGACTTAAAACCATGTTTTAGGAAAAGAGCTCAAGAATCAGAAAAGAAAACATTGTTTATTTTTAAGACATCTTATTCTCAAGAAGCTTCTCATTCTTTTTAGGTCTAGAACAGATTCAGCAGTAGATTTAACCTGAGTTTACCTGCCTACAATAAAAATAACCAGTTCTAATTTAAAATTGTTGACTGATCAAGGGATCCAGGAGGAAACAACCTCTTCAGAATTCTTCTGCAATACTTTTGAACAGTACTTATTCAAACCTTGGAATTCTGCCCCAACTGCTCTTTACCACCTCTAGATGGTGATGTTTTCACTACATAAGAATCAACTCTAGGAAAAGTTAATTCATTATTATCATATCTCATTACACTTTTATTCCACCATTTTCCAATAAGCAAAAATATGGTTTTCCCCTTTCCCCTTGCCTCCAAATTTAGTATTACAAAAATGTTGTCAGGTAAGCTATTGCTGTAAGAGAGTGGCTAATCCAACCACAACTCAGCAAAAACCATGACTGATAAGTTGTAAAGACAGTTCCTTTCTGTCCTCACTCAACAGCACCACACTGGCATTCTTTCCCATATATACAAGTTACAACTGCTACCATTTTGCAAAGACCTGCCTGTACAAAGAGGGTGTCTCCGTACTGTCATACCTGAGAAAAGGTCTGTGTTTGGATTTGCTCAAACTGTTCCAATCGACCATATTTAGTCAGAGTTGAATGGAAGAGTGACATAGCTGCTGTTTTATTGCACTCATCCCGCACCTGGCATAATGCCATGATAACTTCTGGTCGTGTCAAAAGGGAGACAAAGATGAAGGCATCTCTTTGCTCAGTAAAAGGGTATTCTGGGATTTCAATGAGACCTGGTGATGGAAAAAAGGATATTATTTAAGCAGTCCTTTGTAGTCCTTGTTGATATATGTAATGATTCTAAATAGTTATACTTTATATTTTAATTTACTTATTTTACTGAATGTGCAGCAATTGTCCCTTAAACAATGTAGGTATTGCATTGTATGCAGCAACACTGCCCCTATGAGCCTCTTCTTTCTAGCTAGCTTTCTTTAAGGCAGGAATTCTCAACCTGCAGACCAGCGCTATTTCATGTGGCGCCCTGCCACTTCCACCACACCAGGAAGTGTCATGTGGTAGAGGAAGGGCAAAATGGTTGTCCTGCCCCCGAAGCTGTCTGAGGTTTAAAAAGGTTGAGAACTGCTTTAAGGCATGGCCCATGCCAGCGATGCTTCTTCATCTCCTCACATGCCTTGCCTTTCAGACCACCCTGCTCTCCACAGCAAGTGACTGTCTCTTCTCATCCATCCCTCAAATATGATTCCTGAGAAGTTTCAGGAGAATGCAGAGTACAAAGATAAACCACAATTCTCGTTTCTTCAGAACATGATTATTATTTCTAGATTCATTCAAAATAACCACCAGTATGTGTGGACAAAAGATTAACTTGGAAACTTGTCTAGAATACAAACATTAGACTATTCTAGATATTTGCTTTAAATTTTTCTCATATTTGCTTTAAGATTTTTTTTGCATAGCAATAGTCAAAATGCTAGAATTAAACACTAGAAATCTTCATTACTCTACTTCTCTTCACTCTGAAATTCCACAGGGCACTTCAAATCTAGTTTTCTTGTTATAAAATAGTTGGTTTTCAAAAATTAAAACAAGTAATAGTGATCAGTATTTTGTGACTAAGTATTAGTATAGAATGAGCTACTGACACAAGGCTTAACATTTTTTTAAAAAAAAGTCAGTGTCCTAAATCCAGTTGCTAGTTCCAGTTAAGAGTTGATCCACTGACTCAATTGCTGAACAGTAACTTAATATTTATGTTCATCCCATCGATTTGGTGGGTCAAGTCTGTTTGAGACCCATAAATGAATTCAGGTTAATGAATTCAATATGCTGACCACAGTACCCTATTCTGTGCTATCCCAGAACCATGAAATATTTTGTTGTTCAGCCATACAGTCAATTCTGACCCTTATACAAAGGGTTTTTTACTGACGGTTGTTACTTTTCTGAAGAAAGGTGTAATGCAAAGGAGTGACACCATCATTCAAGGCCTTACTTCAACTTTTCTCACCCAATGGTGTCTTTTAAAGATTTGTTGGTCACAGACTGCAAATACAAGCTGTTGTACACTTAAGCTTCCTTTATCCTAAAAGCTTGGGTTGTATTAAAATGTTTATGATTTCAGAGTTCAATATAAGGTAATACATTGACATGGAACTATACAAATGACACAAAAATATGAGGAAACAGCTGTGTCAGAGTTTTCAGGAAATAAATTCTACCCAAGCCACCTTTCTTGTTGAAATAATACAGATATGTGACATTGACTATATAGGTCAGGGATTATCAACCTGCGGCCTGTGGGCCAGATGCGTCTGCAGCACCATTTCATGTGGCCCCCCACTGCCGCCACCACACCAGGAAGTGCCATGTGGTGGCGGAAGGGCAAAATGGCTGTCCAGCCCCCAAAGCTATCTGACCCGGCCCCCCGGCTTTAAAAGGTTGAGAACTCCTGATCTAGGTCTACTTCTACCCCCTTCCTCTGCAACATGCATCAATCTCTGTTTAAAGTTAACCACAACAAAGGCAAAATTTTGTACACCTTGGAAAAAGTCCCTACTATAGCATCACTTGGTGTCCTACTTTGCCACCACTAACCTTTCTCTGGCACTTTTTCCTCCTCTTTCTCAGGCAGAGTGATATAAGAGAATATCTGAGGCTTGGAACTGACAATTTTGTCAAAATTAATCTTGTTCATGGTACGCTCATAATCAAGACAGACTTCCTTCCCTAGGAGGTGAATTGAATCTAAAAAGCTAAGCACAATTACAAAACTAATTAACTGAATGAACAATGACCCCTCAACACAATATGCCTGCATTACTCATATACCATATCTCTAATCCCATGTCCATGTCTCTTGCAATCACTTATGCTTTGCTTCTTCATTAAAAGGGACTGCAGTGGCTCAAGCAGCTAAGGTGCTGACTGGAAGGCGGCAAGTCAGCAGTTTGATACCCGAATACTGTAGAATGGAATGAGCTCCTGTCTTTGTACCAGCAAGTAGATAAATAGGGACCACTTCAGTTGGAAGGTAAACAGAGTTCCATGCGCTCCAGTGTCTAATCAGCTATGAAACAGAGATGAGCACTGAACCCTAGAGTTGGATATGACTGCCTTCTGAGCAAGGGTGAGCTCTTCATTAAAAGTGCCCACAGCACATTAAGAAGCTTCACAGGAGACCCAGAGTGGGACAAGAGGTGATGCTGAAAGATTAAGGGACACTGTGGCACAGTCATGTGGTACCTAAGACTGTGTTATTATTGTCTGAGGAGAGAGAATTAAATGGACTATTTCCCCTCTTATTTCTTGCTTCTCTTTCATTGCAGTGTAATTGTCAAGTTGGATGCAACTGACCCCGTTTATACAGAAAATGTAAAATTAAAGGGCAAGAAATGTCGTATTTGAAACAAATAAGGACTGACATACAAAAACATGTTCGTACCAAATCTGGTGTACATCTAAATGATTGTTTCTATCTGCACTATGATACTCAGCTGGGTCCCATTAAATATCTGTATTATGCATTTTATGACATACAGTAGTTAGGGATACATGTCTCCAGTGGGGAGGTCCGTTGTGCAAAACATGCCTATGACAGCGTCAATGTTAGGACCACTATTACTACACACAAGACAAAATCAATGGATAACAAGTTTAAGGGCTGTGAGGAAAAAATGCAGAAGGCAATTGTTCATGATAGCATCAATTAGGGAAAGAGAAATGCTAAGTGATCTGATGCAGGAAGTGGGATGCTATTCTTCAAATATTTCCTACAGATATTTTCCAAAATTATAACATGTCCAATGGAGATATATATGCAGGTCAAGCTATTATTAATTGACGATATCAATATTTATTTAAATATTAATCATGTTAATATCTCTCACTTCTCACATTTTTTCTGACCACAGAGCTACAATATTAATAGTTTCTAGTCTTATTCAACAACTAACTGCATTACATTTCATGCATAACTGTGGTAAAAGCTATTTTAATCTAGTGAGTTGGACCCAAATATCAAGGCACTACTGGTTGGTGACTCATTTAGCTCAGGGCATCTCAAAAATTTCAAGCCACAAAACCTGTAGAATACAAATACCAAGATACTTTTTCATGCTTTCTGCCACTCAAGTTCAGAGATTTGCCACACTCCCATTCAATTATGCATTACACCTGATAAAACCTCTTGATAAACTTTCACAATTTATAATATATCTACATGTAGCTGAACTAACTCTTGCTGAATTTCAGCAATGGGATCTAAACACAAAAAGAGCTCTCTACAAGGCTGTTTGAATTCAGCAAATCAATTTCTGGGGAGTCACAAATTGGCAATTCTAGTGTCAATTTAGTGCTCCTATAAGGCTACAAAAGCTGAAAGTATGCTTCTCATCTCAGGTAGAGTTACCAGATGTTTCCACACCATATCACCTTGTAGCCATGCCACACTGCATTCAGTAATTCCACCCAATGTCTTCACCCTTCTATGCAATTAGAAATGGGGAGGAAAAGAGACAGAAGAAGGTAGAGGAAGGGAATTTATAATACACTTAATGCTGTCATACATACAGTATTTTAGTTTTTTTTTAAAGTAAAGGTAGGCTTTGAGTGTTTTAATAAAACGCCATTGCTCAAAAGATAATGTCATATGAGATAGCTGCAGGTAACCAAAATATTTCTGCTAATTTTATATTTTAAATATATATCTTGCTTTGCCTTGGGTCCAGATTTTAGACGTTCACTTTCCTTAGGCCTAGGTATGCAAAGGATACTTTACAATTATTTTCCAAACTGAGACCTCAAATTACTTCTCCAATGATGGTGAATTTTGGGAACATCAGAACGGTTTTTAAAGCAGTGAGGTGGCCTGGGACTAGCAGGTAATAATGAATTTTGCCTACTTGCATGTATGGTTTTACATCTATTTATTTCAAGGGCTAAATAAATAAATAAATAAATAGCCAAGTAATTAGTCAGTCAGTCAGTCATAATTCTATTTAAATATTGTTAAAATGGTTATCATGATGAACAAAGAGATGAATAATGGTCAGAACAGAAATAATGATATAGAAAAGGCAACAGGAGTGGAACAAGATGAAGGGGCTTACTGGCTCCCTTTCCTTAGTCGTGAAGTATCCGTTGCCATCTGCTTCATCCGTTGCAGAGCCTTGTCATCAATGCTTTGTAATCCATCCACAGGCATACAATCCACATATAGATTATACAACAATAGCGCCTGGGTTTTCTTTCTCAAGTTATTGGCAGAAATCACTCGCTGGGCAAAAATGCGAGGATCCTCAGCAAGAAAAAGCAAACGGACACGGGGCACCCAGTATTGACACGGCATCAGCGGGCTTCTCCCTGGGCAGAGAGCAAAAAGCATTTAAACACAGTGGGGACATAAAAAACAGAAAAAGTTTGGATAACAGATTTATGTGATTGTTAGGTTGAGAATTTAGCAGCTGTTTGGAGGACACATGAATTAGAGCAGGGGTTACCAGCGTTTTCCCACCAGGGGCCAGTTCCTACCACCATGTTTAGCTATGGGGGCCAAAGGCGTGGATGCGCCCACAACTTACATTTGGGTCAATCATCGTTGTCATCAATGGTGGCAGCGGGAATCATGCAGTCTTTCTGGAGGTTTGCACAGTCTTTGCTGCTTTCCAGGACAGCAGGAGGCTTTTTGGAGCATGTTCGGTTTTGGAGTTTTCCAAGTTTTCTCCACTGTATTTCGACAGTTGGAGAGTGGCGATGGACAACTTCCTGATTCTGCGTTGGGATCCCAGGTGCTGTGTAAGCCTTGCCTGGCACCAGAAGTTGTTCAACACTGTTCTCCAGCTGCTGAAGAACAGCAGAGAAGGCCTGGAAAATTCCAGAACTGGAGCGAATATGTCTAAAAAGCTCCTGCTGCCCTGGGAAATGGTGGAGGCTGTGCAAAACCCTGGAAAAGCTACGCAATTCCCACCGCTGCGGTATGTGATGTGTCACAACTTCCAATGGTGGTGCCTGGGTGGCCACTGTGGGCCAGATTAATGATGTGTGTGGGCCAGATTGGGCCCACAGGCTGGGGGTTGGCCACCTCTGAATTAGAGAATCAAACCTGAGAGGATTATTCAACAGAACGGACAATGTACTGAACTGAACAAAACAGAAGAAGCTGGATCAGACCCATTGTTTTAAGTTAAAAGTAGATATGCCCATTCAGTCTCTAGCCTAATCTCCATGCCTCCACAAGGCTACTTGCCCTGTGTCAGAAAATATAGTTATCATATGGTAACTCTAGAACAAAGCATATACAGTCAAACCTCGCATAAAGAGTGTCTCGCTTAAAGAGTAACTCGCTTAAAGAGCAGAATTTTCTCTGAATGTTTGCTTCGCTTAACAAATAAAACCAACCCAAAACTTGCTTAACAAATAAATCGGGGTTCTCAATCCCCCCCCCCATGGGTCACTTACATGGTGTTTTGCTTAAACAGCAAACTCGCTTAAAGAGCAATCCTGTGGAATGCATTATGCTCTTTAAGCGAGGTACAACTGTACAGAGGGTTTTTTTTTTGCAATGGTGAGAGACACAGTTTATAATAAACCGATCTGATTAGCACATTAGCTCTTCCCCTGTGACCGCTATTAACATTTTTAAAGTGAATGATCTGCTTATAGGTCTATTAATGTTTTATCTGTTTGTGACCCTCGAGGTCCAATGAACTTTGTGGGACTTAACCTCTGAGAAAGTTAAGCACATAATTACTTGGAGGGAGTATTCATAGGGAAATGAATATTATTTAAGAAATAATTTTGCATTTATTCATCTAATCCCACAGAGGATGATAGCTAGAAAGAAGAAAAATATTCAACTGTGTCTTGTTAAAGAAGTGAGGAAATTTTAAACTAGGTATAGAAACTGCTCTTGATATGACCCTTCACATCCAGTAATAATATGAACCACAGCTCACCTTCTTCAGTCATGCCTCCATTGAGTATACATCTCCCATTGTCATCCCGGACTAGACCCATGCTGTTCGTCTTATGTACCAAGTAGAATTTTGTCTCTTTATCATAATCCAAGACACCAACATCAATCCATTTATAGATCAGCTTGTGACTTTTCGGGTCCTCTAAGGCATACATGACAGACATGGTTTTACACTTTCATGTTTCTCTTTAGTTAAAATGGACAAAATCACAATATACTGTCATACAACACTTATGATCTCTATTTCAATCCCGGGCCCCATATCTGTCTTCTCTAATATTCTACCAATGCACAGACTTCTCGCTAAATATTTACTCCAAGGTATCCAAGGTACTATAATACAGTACATATATTTATCATAGGAAGGTGACAGACATCATTATATAACATTGTCAGGGAAATATTTCTAACTAAACAGCATAACTTTAAAGTGTTTTTTCAGAACTGTTGAGCATTTACTTTTTATATTAAATTGTGGAAAAACAAGAAATACTACATATTTTTGAAAGTTAGTTCAAAAGAAATCCATTTTGTACTTCCAGAAATAGAAGTATTAAAACCAAAGGCAAGTATCTCGCTAAAGCTACTACCAATACAAAAATGCTATGATACCTTAATGAACAAATATATTTTAGTATTGACTTTCATGCATTTCCATATACTTCTTCAGATACACTTCAAATCAATCCCACAATATCCATTTCTTTAAAAAATTTTATTAGGATTTTAAACAGAAAATAATGAAAAAAGGAACAATAAGTACAAAACTACATGACATAACAAAAAAGGAAAAACAACAATTATAACAAAAGAAAACCTTAAAAAAATAATTCAAATCATTTCAATACACCCTATCTCTTAACCATTCTACTTATATGTATATATGTATAAATGTATATATATACACACAATAGCCATTTCTGCCAAATGCTGCAAACTGCTTATACAATTACTACTGTGTTCATGGATACAGGATACTAGTCAAAAGCAAATTTTAATTTTTTTAATATAATTAATAAGCTAGAAAGCTTAATCATTTTTAAAAAATATTAAACAATAAAGCAGACAATAAAACATATAAGAAAAACACTTAGCACAAAAATACAAGGAGACATGAACAACAACAAAAAAATCCACATTAAACAAAGCATGCCTCCCCCCAAAAAATCTCCACCCATCAACACACAACACTCTCCCCCCCCCCCGTCAAATGTTGCCTGGAGGCTCCCATTAAGGACTTGTGGGGGAGGGAGAGCCCAGCCCTTCTAAAGACGGGTTTCACTTACCAGTAACCGTCGTTCTCTGAGTATGTTGTTTGGGAATTCACACTAATGGGTTTTGCGCCTGCACTGAGCCAATGTCGGAGCTGAAAAGCTGATTGGACAAAGATTTGAAGTTAGGACCGCCCACCATCCCCAACTGCCTCTGGTGCCATTTCATGCTTCTCCCTCAGTTCAATACTAGAGCTGCCCACGAGTGGTGCGGAGGGAGACCTCCGACCGTGCCGTCTCCGTGCGACGCCTCTTCGCTGGAGCAGGGCCCTCCTCACGAAGTGGTGGTGCCTCCAGAGCAGTCTCACGGAGCCGTGGGGTCTCCGGAACAGTCAACGGCTGAGGCTGAGGGGCCCTGAACTGGTCGGCCATCTTCTGCATCATCGCCTCGAGAAGAGGGGCAATGAGGCTCAGTTGGATGGATGGCTCGGTGGCCATAGGTGCAGAAGGGGCCGACAACGACACCAGTCTCCGCGGTGGTGGTGGTGGCGAGTCTCTGGAAGAGGCGGAAGACTTGGGGCTTTCTCCGGGGAGATGACGACCGGAGAAGCCATCGACGAACTGCCCAACGAGATCGCGGCCCTGACGACAGCGGAGGATGGCGATCTGGATGGCCACGGGCACGTCGCGCAAGGAGTTGGAGGGAGAGATGTTGAAGAAGACTGGTGGGATTTTTTCTTCTCCTTCTTTCCCTCCTCCTCCTCCTCCTTCTCCTGCTCCTTCTTCTTTTTGAAAAGTTCAGCGGCTGAAAGCCGCGGAGAAGGAGCAGAGGTGGAAGCAGCGGTCGTCTCCCGAGAGCGAGAGGGTTGAGGTGCCAGGGCCGCCTCCATGAGGTAAACTTGGAGGTGGTTTTGTTGGTTCTTCAGGGCAGCCTTGTTTTCCAAGACGGTGCAAGACTGCACTTGATAATGTTCCCCGAAACACCGCAGGCACCTCACGTGTCCGTCCGAACTGGGGAACTTGGCGTTGCAGGACGGACACTGTTTGAACGCCGCTGAGGCCATCCACCGAAGCAGATTTATTTATTTATTTATTTATTTATTTATTAGTTCAAATTTAGATGGCCGCTAAGAGAAAAATTGTCCTGGCCGGGAGGCCCCGACACGAGATCTTGAGGTAAAATTACCTCACAAAGGCTTTTTGTGTGTGTGTGCGGCGGCTGAGGGAGATACCCCCAGCTGCACGAGGACCAAGAGGTAGTGAGCCTCCTGGTCCGGAAAAAATTGAGTTATTTACGAAAAAATTGAATATCTGAGGTAAACCTCAAGACAAAAGACACAAGCTCTCTTTTAAGGCTCCTGCTCGCACAGTGGAAAAAAGAGAACTGAGGGAGAAGCGCGAAATGGCGCCAGAGGTGGTTGGGGATGGTGGGCGGTCCTAACTTCAAATCTTTGTCCAATCAGCTTTTCAGCTCCGCTCGGGCTCAGCGCAGGCACAGAACCCATTAGTGTGCATTCCCAAACAACACGAAGGAGAATCTAAATTCCTTCCTTTGCTATTCCCTGTCTCCTTTTTTAATTTCCCCTCTATTTTAATTCTATTGGTCCTTATTCTATTTTTATTCCTACATTGTTACCGCTTTATTGCCTATTTCTGTATTATTTTTACTTTTTGGCTTTTGGCTTTCTCTTTGCACTAGACACTTCTACATCCTTCTCTTCTTCTCTTATTTCCCCTCCACTTCCATGACTTAAAGGTGTCTCCCTTTGTTTCTCCCTTGAATGGTCTCTCCCCTTTGCTTGATACTCTTCTTTCCCCTTTGATCCTTCTAAACCTTTTCCATATAGTTTTTTAACCAGTTTTTCCCAGGTCTGGTCCCCCACCTTTATTATTTTTAATAATTCAAGCTGTCTCATTGCCCCCTTTGGGTCCTCTGCACTAACCATTTTCCCATCATGAAATATCTTTAAGAAGATAGGGAAACCCCATTGATATCTTATATTATGATTGAACAAAATTTCACTTATTGGCTTCATCTCTCTTCTCCATTGAATAGTCTCATGACTTAAATCATGATATACTTGTACTTTTACTTCTCCTATCTTTAATGCAGAGTCGCCATGCTTCCTCAAATAGTCCATTACTTGATTTTTTAATAACCTGATAAAAAGGTGAATATTCAATCTCTTCTTGTTTAATTGGCCCAGAGTCCAAAACAAAGGTTTGTAACCATTTAACTACTTTAATTTTTAAATTGACATTGTCCATGTCGGGGAAGAACTTAATCCTGATGTTTTTCTTTTTCAGTTGATCCTATAGCTTCACCAATTGCTTAAATCTTTTGTCCATAATATTTTCATGTCTTAGTGTAGTCTCCACCAAGTCCATAACCTCTGGGTCCAAGGCATTGGTTCTCATATTCATTCCAGATATTGATTTTTCCAAAGATTGCACTTCCTCTCTGACCACCTCTTCAACCGCCTCTTTGATAAACTGTTTAATTTCTTTTTTTATCTTCATTAGATTTTATAATCAAAAGGTCTTTTAATTCCCACAGAGTCAGATCTCCACTCAGTTTTTCCTTAGAGGGTAGTCTTGCCTCCATATTTTCAATTACTTCTTTATTTATTGGACTGTCGTTAGCGCTGCCAAGATGTCTATATACTTTTATCAGATACAGTCTCTTTTTTCCAGACTCTCTTCTTCATTTGTTTTGGACCACTACTACTGTAGTAACCCTTGTAAGCCTCTCAAAGAAACTGAGATTAGAAAAAGAGTCTCTTACTGTTATCTCTCTTCTGGTAGACGATACTATTTGCTCAATAACATGCAGCTATCAATAGTCCACAAATATTTTTTTCAGAGGCTACTAAGAGACTTGGAAAGCAAAGCTGCAGCTTTGTTTTAGTTTACAACCACAGACCTTTATCTTATCATGACAAGCTCCTGGGCTTCCTCGAGCTCCACCGGGTTAGCCCAATATGGTGGTTCCTCCCTCTGAAGTTAGAACAACAACAAACAGCTTTAGTGGATGAAATGTAAACTGTAGACACTTTTTCTCCAAACCAATCTTGTGTCAAGCCTTTTCCTCCAAGATTGTATCAAAGGCAAAGAGGTGGAAAAATAAGAAAGTCCATACAGCAACAAAAGGGAGATGGCAGTTCTATTGCTTTAAAAAGCCTTGCAGCCAAAGGCCTCTGCTTCGTTGCAATTTTCTCCCCAGTCTTTTTCGACAAAAAAAAATTATATATATCAGCAAAGAGTTTGTCAACAAGACCTTCAACACTTCCCACAATACCTTATCATCCAAAGGAATGCAGTAGTTATCTTTTGGCAAGTTCCATGGTACTTTTTAACACATTTAGGACTTTTTTTCTTTGTCTGAAGAAGGAGACGACAGAAATCATTCCAGCAGCTACCTTAGGCTTCTCTCTTCCCCCAATCATAAAAGCATTGTGCAAAAACATTTAAGTTTTTAAAGCAAATTAAAAACAAAGCAATTGGCTCAAGTGGCTAAGACGCTGACTGGAAGGTGGGAGGTCAGCAGGACAGAATGAGCTCCTGTCTTTGTCCCAGTTCCTGCCAACCTAGCAGTTTGAAAGCAAAAAATTGCAAGTAGATAAATAGGGACCACTTTCGTGGGAAGGTAAACACAATTCTGTGCACTCTAGTGTCTACCACATGCCCACTGAAATGTCTGCAGAAGCAAACAGTGCTAAAATTTAGTCCTCAAATAGAGGATGTATCAGATATTAAACTGATAAGAACAGATACAGTACTACACTTGACTTTAGCCAAAAGACAGAGGAGCAATTTTTAACTTCATGAAGGTGCTGAAAGTGTGGAACATAACATTCACCCATCATAAAACACTCCCAAATCCAAGAAAACAGATTACATTTTAATCTATTTGGTTTCATACAAATACAGTATATTTTAATCAGGAAAGTCTTGCATATCTTGGGTGGACTGTCCCCTACCCCAATCACAGGAACTCAGTTCCACATCATCACCTATACTTTACCGTGTCCAAGCACATCATCTGTAGGTAGTAGTGCTTTTCCTGGAATTGGTTTCCGATCTTCAGACCCAGGCTCCACCCCCAACATGAGCCACTCTTCTGGAGTTCGGCAATCACATTCTTCATCATCAAAAATCTAAACAAACAATAAGTAAGAAGTTAAAACAACTGGATATGGAATCCACAGATATCCCTTTCCACATCCAAATCCATTGCCACCATGTCAATCACATTCTTCATCATCAAAACATCCATTTTGTAGTTCTGACTGGAAGGAGTTTTCAAACACAGACATGCGTACACACACATTGTTGTCTCACCAAGGGTTTTATGATTACCTCAAGTCCTTAAAGAATGTTGGCAGATCATTGAGAGCAGGTTTGGTACAACACAAAGAACTACACTTAGCCGATCATATCTCTTTTAGATCAAATCCCTCTCCCAGATATCAATCCCTTTTCAAAACATATTCAGCTTCTGCTAAGATCCATGTTCTCTGTCATCCTCATCTTGGTTCAACTCCATGGGAATTTTTAAATCAGCCACTACAATGCTAGACATAACATACCTACAGATAATTTTGTATCCATCAGCGTACATGGAAAATGTCATGGATAGCCACATCTTGCTAACAAATGCCATTGGTTGTAGGAGGGAGGAAAATAATTTTGTTAAATGTTTGGGAATTCCTGAAGCAGAGGACAGATATCACTGAAACCTCTGTCTTACCTGTAGTGGGAGATAGATGGGGAAAAGAGGGTCTTTATTCTGCTCAATAGTTGGCATATTGTCAGGGTCCTGGTGTCTTGGCATCAACTGATTGGAATCTATCCCTTGATTTGCTAAAAGTTGCGAGATATCTAGGCTGAGATATAATCGTCTTCTCCTAGTTAAATAAGATCAAATGATTCAGATTTACATGAGCCCATTATTCATTTCAATAAATGACAAATATGCAAAGAGGACAACAAATCAACATCAGGATGATAACTAGACCACAGAAAACATAATGGAGTTATGGGTTAAAAGTAAGCATTGAAAACTACACACATGTACATATCTTTACCCCCTTAATAAAGTTACATTAAGCTATTTCTGCTAATTTGTTCCTCTCAAAATCTTACTCACAAGTACATATAGGATGTTATATTATTAATTTTTCTCTGATTGCAATTAAAATGTTTATATCAACTGTAATGATTTATTAATACTTTGATTAATATATGCATTACTGTTAACAGAGGTCAGGTCTGATATTGCTGTATTTTTATTGCCTCTTCAGTAGCACAGGCTAACATTACCTGCTTCTGGGCAGCCCAGGGCTGCCACTGATTGGCAAATCTGGGGTTCCTTTGTTACTCTGAAGATCATTCCAGGTTCACTCACACCTAATCAGTATGAAATTCTTTCTAAATGAAGCTGCTTAAGAACAGAAGATGAAATGTTGCCAAGTAAATGGAAGCTTATGAGCAGGACATCAGCAAAGTAGGGAACTCATGTTCCCTAGCAACTGACCTACAGAAGCATACTGCCTCCAACATGGTTATAATTAGCTATAATGACTAGTAGATATGAGACTTTTAGGTTAACACCAATGGGAAAAACATGAAAGAAGCAGTTACTTTCCTTTTTGGATTTTTAAAATTAATTTCTGAAAGAAAGCCTCCGAAATGTAAATGCTTTGCTTTAATAAAAAGTTAAGAACATGAAAGATTTGGATTCTTCTGTTTTTCTCTTTCGTTTGCCCCTTCTTTCACCTCTTGTCTGTCAAACTACTCAAAAAAGGTTTATTTAAATGGCACAGTGAGAGCTTCTATCAGGTGCCAGTCAGAATGCCCAGGTAGAGAGAGGGAATTTTGAGTTACAGAAGGACCTGGATTGATTTGAACCCACTGAATAATTTTATTTACTTTAATTTTTTTCTTCTTTTCCTATATAAACTATAGATTGCAGTGTAGATATACCAATAGGATAATCGGAAAAGCAAAACAAGAATCCTGGGAATGCTTTGGAAAATCATTAGCAGATAAAAGAAAAGCCCCATGAACTTTTTCAGTGTACTTAAAAGTATGCAGAAAAGAGAGAATTATAACCCCACTGAAATAGTTTATGACAAGAATGGAAGACCACTCCGTTTCCTATTCTAAACCAATCAATTGTTCCGTATCCTGTCCTAGCTGTTGCTTCTTGACTCACATGCAAATTTCTCAGAAGAGAGATGAGGTGCTCTGATACTCCCATCTCTTTAAGGACTTGCCACAGTTTATCGTGGTCCACATGATCAAAGGCTTTAGTGTAGTCAATGAAACAGACATTTTTCTGGTATTCAATGGTATAATAATACCACTGTGGAAAAACGAAGGGAGCAAATGAGAATGCACATAATACCGAAGCATCTCACTCTTAAGGCATGCAGGATATATGTATTCCAAAATAATAGAAACAAGATTGAGACCAGTTATAGAACCACAGCTAGCAGAAGAACAGGTGGGCTTCAGAAAAAACAGAAGCTGTATAGATGCAATTGTTATGCTTAAGCAACTAATAGAGAAAAATATAGAATACAACAAGAATCTCTATGTTGCATTTGTAGAACAAGAGAAAGCATTTGATAGAGTTGATAAGAAACTGCTATGGCAAGCATTGGCCCAATATGGAGTAAGTGAACATCTTACTAGATTATGTAAAAACATATAGTGACTCCAGAAGTGCAGTTAGAAGAAGTAAAGGAATATCTGAACCCTTTACAGTAAAATCTGGAGTGAGGCAGGGATGTGTACTATCACCACTACTATTCATCACCTACATCAGGGGTTCCAACCTACAGCCCATTGTACCATTTCATGTGGCCCACATTGCTGCTGCTGCCACCACAGGAAGCGGAGGTAGACGTAGACGCCTTTACGACAGCCGTAAATGCATCTGCGGCTGTTGTAAACACATTTACAACAGCTGCGAATCCATTTTACGGCAGCGTTTATGGCAGGGGGAACCACCAGCCTGGCCCACTCAGCTGTCTGAGGGGGCATAGTCCGGCCTGCGGCTTTAAATGGTTGAGAACCCCTGACCTACACAGACAGCATAAGCAAAAAAGCTAAGTCCATGAACGGAAACAATATCAATGAATTACTTTTTGAACATGATCAGGCATTGATAGCAGCTGCAACTAAGGAACTACAACAACACCTTACATCCATGAAGCAAGAATGTAAGATAAATAATATGAGAATCAATAAAGAGAAGACTGGGGTAATGACAATTGGAAGGAAACAGCATACTCTAGATATTGGGATAGAGGGTACAAGTATAAAACAAGTGGCAGAATTCAAATAGTTAGGAAAAACATTTACAGTACTGAAAATGGACAAAGAGATTAACATACCGTGCAGTAAGACAAATCAAACATTGGGACAGTTAGCTCTGATGTTACAACACAAGGAGAAGGGTGTGGTATTTGTCGCATTTTATTTTGCCTTTTTCTCCTTTGTGTTTGTAGGAACGAGTGTTTTCCCTGTTAGGGTCTTTAAAAAAAAATGTGTAATTTGGTTAATCTAATGTGGACTTGCCTCTATTTTTAAAAAGTCATTTAAAAAAGGCTTTTGGGCCTGTGAATGGATATTCTGTTGCCTACATTACCACAGGTTTGAGGTTTGTTCTTTGGTAGTATTTTAAGGGTTATTTACACTTTTGGACAAATGTCTGACAGAACACAAATGGGAGCAAACTAAACAAAAAGAACCCCAAACTAGGAGACCCTTTTGTGTTTAACAAAAGGTCTGGTAGCCAAGAGACCTGAAAAGAAATGAGGCAACTGCTGAAAAACCTGAAATGAATCAGATCTTTCACCATGGATATGCCTAATGATCACTTCACTGGTCACTGATAGTAACCATGCTCATGAAGTATTAGACATACCAAAGCCCAGTGGCTTCATGTCTACAGATAACCACAGCTGGATAACATGATCCTATGTAGCAGCAGGGGTCAGAAACTTAGGGCAAGGGGGATAGATCTGTCTTACCAGCCCTCCCAAATCATCCCAGCAAGGCCTCTGACATCTCACTGAGGACTCTGCCACCAATGAGGAAAGGAGAGGAATGAGCAAATACAGCTATATCAGGAGTCACCATGTCAAGTTGCCCAACAAGAACACATGGAAACTGCAGCTCTCAGACTTTTGTTCAAGATGAGAAAAGAGGCGAGCAAGCCCTGTTTTGTCAAGAGATGAGCCTCACTAGGCTGGCACAGCTTTTATTTTGTTACTTTTCAACTGTTCCCTGGGGAAATATTATAATTTAAAACTATCTTAGTATAATTTAGTCTCATCTGTACTATGCACTTAGCATGCCATTAGAAGCTAACAGATTCTAATTACATGCTAAGCCATTATTACCCCAGTGATGTAGTTTGTTCAAAGCAATAATGCCTGAGCAATCAATCTGCCAATAAAGCCTACACTTCCTTCCTGATGATCAATACAAAGCAAAACCAATCTAATTTGCAGAAATAATCTTGCGTTAAAATAAACAGATCTCTTTTACCTCTTAAGGTTGCTCTGCTTAAAATTATTGGCAAATGTATCATTATAGCCATAGTATAGGCACACACAATGCTGAGAAGAACTAGGCTACCATTTATACAGAGGCAGTTGGACAGCCAAAACTAAAGTCTAAATCTTACTCGATCATGTTCTAAATATTTATTTTCTCCGTCTCCTTCAGCAATTACCTCTCAATCTCAATCTTCCGAGGGCACTGTCCTGGGAGCACCTCAAAGGGTGTTTGTACTTTAGGTTTATATGCTTGCAGTGGAAAATCTGACTCTTTGATAATTTCTGTAGTTGCTCCAATCTGTTGGCTCTCCAAGAGAGCCCCAAAGTTCTCAGGTGTATCAAATGTTGTGACTGGCAAGACACAAATTTAGAAAATATCAGTTATTTAAAAATCTTACTTATTCAATAAAATAAGATGAAAGAAAAGTGTGGCCTTTGGAGACAGATGGTGCCAGAGGATCCAAATATTTTAAAACCATTTCCAGCCGCTAGACAGTGGAAGGGGGCTTTTTGGTTTAAAAAAAAAGGAAAGAAAGAAAAATATTTTGGGGCAAGGGTCTTGGAGTCTGAGGTACAAGGTTGTCAATATGTAGTTCTGAGTTTTTCAGATGTTGTCTGCCCCTCATTTAAGCCATCACATCTTGGAGTCACGAAAAAATTGGAATGCATACGTTTAGAACAGTAAATATATGCCCCAGTAACTTTTCTTTTGGCAATAAATGTGATTTCAAATAAATTGATTTCAAATAAATTGATTTCTTTTGGCAATCAATGTGACACATTGATTAAAGAGTTGGACCAGAACTCAGGTGACTGAATTGAAATCACCACATAGCCATGAAGCTCACTAGATGCCTTCTTGCTACTATACCCTGCAGATAGATGGATAAATTAAAAGAAAGTACTGTAAACACATACAGTGCTTTGGAAGAGAGGCAGGATATGCACGTAATATGCACAGCTTGGCTGTAACTATTTTGAAGGAATATAGCTCTGGAACAACAAGCAATATTATTGTACTTAGATGTAATTAGGAAGAGTTACTTTCATAATGTATTTTTAAAGAGGGTTTTAAAGAATTTTCAAAGCTTTTTGGTAGGCCATATGTCAGTGAGTTAAGAATCCAGCTGCAGAGCTAGGGTTTAGGCATCAGATTCCCAACTGTGCCTCTCAGGTGAAAAGCCAGATTCCCTTCACGGTACCCTGAAGAAGGGAATGGCAAACCACTTCTGAGTACTCAGTACCTAAAAAGCCTCAGAAAGACTCGTCATAAGTCAACGTCAAATTGATGGCAGATAATATTATATTTTGGCAAGAGAAATATTTTTGATTTTCCTTTTGTGTTTTTATAAATATCTCCAGAGGATAATATCTGAATTGGCCATTAGAAAGAACCAGATTATATTTTTCTGGCTTGCAGAGAATGATGATACATGGTGTTAATAACAGGGAAGTACAACTAATTACTTGCATGACTAGAGCAACATAATAGTCACAACCATGTTGATATCCAAAGGCAATGAGTAACCCAACAGGTTCCTCTTAAAAATAACATTCTGAGTACTGGTAATAAGTAAGCATGTAAATAAATAATGAGGAATGAATAGAAGACAAAATCAAATGTCAGTGCTTGGATAAGCCATTCTCAATCATCAAATTCCCAATTTTTCAGACCATATGGATATGCAAAAATACACAAAGTTGTCTGAAGAACATGCTTTTCTAGATACAGTACTATATTTTTCTACCCTCTCAAATCCTTATGAGAAAAAGAAAAGAAACAAAACCTTTTCCAGCTGTCTCTTAATATCAAGTTCCTTGAACAAGTGGAACTGCTAGCCCTTTTCAATTTTCTTTCCTCTGCCTCCATCTCTAATCCTTTAAGTAGGGCTATACACTTTGCTAAGATGGTTCTGCTACAAGATACCTGTCATTAAATCCACAGGTATTCATTCTACCTCCATTCTACTTGGTTTCTCTGCTGCTTCTAGCCTGTCAACAATTAATCACATCCTTTAGTGTTTTCTTTTTTTTTTTTTAAGTATAGCAGTTCAATTTATTCCTTGTTTTTGGTTAAGAATGGTAATGATGGTGTCCTCTTCTGTACATTTACCTTTTGGTGTGTGTGCCTCAAGTTCCGATTGTTTTAATAAGTCCCTGTATACACTGGGACCAGCACATACATCCTGAAATTAAAGATAAGAACAATTTCAAGGAGAAATGATAGAACCTGAGATTCCTATATGTTCAGTGTATGACTAGTATGGAACAATAATAATATACTTGGAGGGCTGCAGTAGTCATGGAATGAAATGCCTCTTCACATTCCTTACATTGCAAAAGAATGACTACTCATTTTTCTAGTAATCTAAATTACCCTACTTGTTACCAGCTTTAAAAAAAGAAATTAAAACCCACCAAACAAAAACAAAACCCAAAAAGACATGCAAGAATTGAGAAAAAACTGGAGTACGGAAAATAAATAACTTCTTTACAGTGATGAGATCGATTATCTTCAATGCATATTAATACCTGTATTTTTCTAATACTGACTGATGTCATTTTCATAGAAACTATTTGTAGTTGAGAAGTAAGGCACTGTCATACTACTTACCCCCAAGAGATCTGTGACTCCTGGTGAAAGGACATCAGAGTAAAAACCCCGTTCTTTCATCACAGGGTATTTCTTATTGGTTGCTCTGTTGGAACTGTCTGCTGGAGTCGAGCTGTGTCCTGGAGTAGAGTCTGATATCTGGCTATTGGGATGTGGGGGATAGGGACTCCTTCCCAAAGCACTTGTCAGTTCCTTCTTGACTTTGTCCATCCTCCTCTTCAGTTTCACATATGGAGAACTGACACGTGAGAAACTCCTTCACAACCTGCTGACAAGAACCTCCAACCTGTTATTCAGAAGAAGAGATAATAACAATTTTGTGTCAGAGATTACTCTGGGTTGAAAGGATTTTTAGGGGGCGTCTGAATGAGGTTCCTTTCATGTCCCCAAGTGCAGCTCTCAGGTATCGAAACCCAACCTCCCAATCTCCAGCTCAGAGTCTTAACCACTAAGCCACTGGGAGTTGCAAAAGAAGTGATTAAGAGACTCATGTATGTGTTAAACTACATAAACCAATTTTACATTTTTACATGTAGATGATACAGTAGTTATCTCAAACTACAGTGGCTCTGTCATGACAGTGGATTCATTTGTGCTATTAAGCAGCAATACATGCAAAAAGCAGGCCTGCTACATGCAAGTAATGGAAAGAGTTGAAAGGTTTAACAGCTGAAGAAAGGTAGTTAGTCATATGAGTGGTAGTAGCTCACAAGGATTAACCAATCAGATCGATTGAGTGATTTTTAACTATCTGGCAAAAGTGTTCTTTATTTTCTGTTAGGTCAGGAGTTCTCAACCTTTTTGAGCCGGGGGCTGGATCACACTCCCTCAGACAGCTTCGGGAGCCGGATGGCCATTTTGCCCTTCCTATACCACATGACACTTCCTGGTGTGGTGGAGGCATGGGGGGGGGCACATGAAATGGCGTTGCAGGTCGCATCCAGCCCATGGGCCACAGGTCAAGAATCCCTATGTTAGGTGCTTCCTCTCTCTAGTTCTTCATGAGAATCAGCTGATCCCCAGGACAATGGGAGGTGTCAGACAATGAGATACTGTGAGTAGAGTCAGGGTTGCAATTAACTAGGGGTTATGATTTTGTTTGGATGTGCTAACCATCCAAAAGTATCTACAAGTTGTTTCTTGTACCATTTTGTAATTTTTAAATTGCACACAGAGACCTGTTAATTTCTTGTATTCTTTTCTTTTGATATATAATAACCATTTGATATATAATAACCTGACCATTGCATTAGGCTTGGTTCACATGCCAGGAAAACCCTCAGTTAAAGAGAACCATGCCACTAGACTTGAAGTATTTTTTCCCTTGACCCTAGACCCAGGGAAGGAGTCAAATCCTGAACAGAATTCCTCCTATCTGTGGTAAACAGGGGCTCCATTCAGGGATGTGGCAGCAGCTAATAGCTTAAAGTTTGATACCAGTAAACTTGCCTGTTGTTCTTTTCATATAGGCTGGTTAGAGATTTAAGCTTTATAGGGCCTGAGAAAGCTACTAAGATAAGAACATCTCTAGGTTATTGTTGGAAATAATATCTAGGAGTGAATTACAACAAGACAAAAATAATGGTACTCTTACACAGACTCTGTAAATGGCTCTTGGGTGGGCATGTAATTGAAAAAGTTGAAAATTTCAAGTACCTAGGTGAGAATTCTCAAAAATTGGGGAACACTTGCTTTCATTAGTACTTGTGGATCATTTTAGAAGAATTCTGCTAAATGTTGTGAAAAATGCTTCACAGAGCATCTAAATCCTGAGGCAATTCCCCCCCACAAGTTTTTAGCCCTAAAAACGAGCACTCAAAAGGGGAATTGGCTTATACTTGGGTCAATGACCACAAGGGTCCCAGAACCATGCTGGATTGAGATGTCCCAACAATTTAATTAATTTTACCATATTTTCATGTATTATTGATTATAAAAACTCACTAGCAGCTGCTGCATTTCCCACCCTCGGCTTATACTTGGGTCAATCTATTTTCCTGGGTTTTCAGGTCAAAATTAGGTACCTTGGCTTATATTCGGGTTGGTTTGTACTCGAGAATATACAGTAATTTGTCCTTTGTTGTTTACGAAGTCAAACTGCCCATCTGACTTTTACATATAAAAGTTGCCCCTGCTCTGCCTCCACCGCTGCCACCTCCCCCCCAACGGGTGCCAACCGGGACTTGGCGAAAGTGGGCGGAGCGAGCCAGGCAATGGGTGGGAGGGCGGCTTTGCCCAAGCATCATCCAGGAAGGCAGGCAGGTAGGCAGGCAGGCAGGCAGACCTGGCTTGGGGACCACCGCATTGAGGGCCACCCCAGGCATGGCAGCAGGGCAGGAAGGGTGGCAGCAGGAGCAGCAGCCCAATCATCTCCCATGTCCTCCTCCTCCACTTCTTCTTCATCCTTTTCTCACCATTGCTGCTGCCGCCTCTGGAGCCAGTATGCTGCTTTCCACTGTGTTTGGTGCAGGCAGCCCAGAGTTGGATGTACCCTTGCCACTGTGCCCCACTGGGTGTCCTTGTCTTGACTGCGTCCCCAGCGCTGGAGGTGTAGCGGGCACCCAGGCTTGGCCTCGCTTCACCTGTCCAACCCCCACTCACCCACCCCACCATCAGGGGCTCTCCCTGCCCTTGGTCCAGGCCTGGGGGTCTTGGCACGGGCAGTGAGGGATTAACTGGGTCCTACAGGGTGACATGGTGAGCCTAGATTGAGGGGTGGCGAGTTTGGCCTTCTCTCCAGGTGGCTGAAACCTGTGCTACGCAGCTGTGTCCATCTCCATTTAAGAATTCTCAAGTAGCAGACCTGAGAAAGCCCTTTGTGCATAAGCCCCAAGAGAACTATCTTTAAATAGAATTAGGGTTCAAATAGCAGGGTAACCATCTGTCAAGCACAATGGAATAAATGGCCCACAGAATGTAAAACAAGGAATAGGTATAATGTATTCTAAGGGCAAAACGGAAGAGCTGTTTTCATGAAACAGCAAGAATATACTGTACTTGAATTGAGGCCACATCCACTTAGAAGTGGTTGCTATTAATATGACAAACAGTGAAGTAGCTTATTGTGTTTCAAGTGTCAGTTACTATTTCTTTTTTCTTCTTCTGCCATATCTGAATCCGAATACTGTATTGGCAATCCTCATGGTGATCAGCAATGAAGACTGTCCTGAGAATATACCTGTACCACTGATCCAGTTCCATGAGTCACTTTCTGGTCCTGAGCCCTTTTGGCATGCAAAGTTCTCATCAGCCCCAGGCCAGTATTGACAAAGTTGTTGCACACAGTAGTGGGCTTAATTTTTTTTTTACTACCACACTGTGGGAGGGGCCAACTCTGTGGGTGTGGCCAACTCTGTGGGCATGGCCAGGTGACTGGGTGGGCACAGTTAAACTGCTGTATTTTAATGTGAGCTTTTGTGGAGTGAGTCCACTTCATCAGACCATTAGTTAGCAATTACACTTTGATGCTCTAATTTTCCTTTAAAGAGTAACTGCTGG
This sequence comes from Furcifer pardalis, assembly GCA_030440675.1. NCBI lineage: Eukaryota > Metazoa > Chordata > Lepidosauria > Squamata > Chamaeleonidae > Furcifer > Furcifer pardalis. The sequence continues at coordinate 109,631,837 of CP126893.1, forward strand.
CTCAGGCTCACCCCACTCTGGGCACCCGGACCCAGCAGCAAGAATGTTGGAGTCACATCCAGAGTGGGGTGAGAGGAGGAGGAGGAGGTGGACGGGGCAGGGCAGGGCAGGGCAGGGCAGGGCAGGGCAGGGCAGTGTCAGCCAGTTTTACTACCGGTTCTCCCGAACCTGTCCAAACCTGCTGGAGCCCACCACTGATACTAAGCCAATTGAGGATCATCTCACCCTTTGCAATTTTATCTTCACTATGTTCTTATTCGCCCACTCAACTATTTAAAAGCTATAGAATCATCTAGTCTACTTCCCCCCCCCAAAAAAAACAACAACGATCAATCAGATTTCTCCTCATATTATTAATTCGTCAAATTGCACTGTGTCTTTGGCTGTAAGCCATTAATTACTTCATAAAATATTAAAGATAACTCTGTTCCACAATAAAATGAAATTAAACTCATAATATTGCCAAATATAATATAAGATAAAATAAACAGAGCTTTAACAAAACACTGGTTAGCTTACCAACACACAAATATGAAGACCATAAAAATTAAAACAAAGGTTTTATTTAAAAACCTTCACAGCGTGGAAAACATTGAATTGTTTGGTTTTAGCTTCCTTAATAATTAAATAGGGAGCTGAGAAATTAGCTCTAAAATTCTTTTTGTTTAGTTGTCTCACTGTTGCCTTTTTAATGGGGTGTCACATCTCACAATTGCTTTTCAGCAATGTTTAATGCAAGCACAAGTAATTATTATGAGCCTGAGAATCCAAGCTAGATAAGGATACTTATGTAAATGACAGTGTTAATTAAACATTGCCCTCAGCATTCTGGCAAGATGCTAATGCAGCCTTTTGTTGTGCAAACTGTAACCCCCCAAAGCTATACTTTCAGTGCCCCAACTAACCTCTCACAGCAAGATCGTTTCTGATTGGCTGCAGGTACCACTCATGGATGGCTGCATCCTAGTGGGATGGCATCAGTGAATAAAGCTTGGTGACCGGTGGCTCAGCAGATGCTGTATTGTAATTATGAAGGTGAAATGGCAATAAAATTCAAGACATGAGCAAAATCTACATACCTTAGAGAGGTCAGCCTAATCTATTCTGTGCTGGCTCAGCAAATTAACATTTTCCCCAAGTAACTGTCATGTTAGATTCTTCCTTTAAAAATGATTTAAAATTATTTTTAAAATTATTAAAAAGCCCCCCCCCCTTGCACACATAGACCATTTAGTTCCTTATGCCAGGGTTCCCCAACCTTTGGGTTTTGGACTCCAATTCCCAGAAGCCTAAGTCAATTCCCCAAAGCACTGATCAGCCAATGCACTGGGGAACCCTGCCTTGTGTGGTCATTTCAGTGTAAAGTCTGTTGTACTATCTCTTTTCCTGAAGAAATAATAGGAAGATGTTGAAGACAACATAGGAAGCAATATGAACATTCTAGTGTCAGAGGGGGATACAATCAATTAAATTAAATTAAATTAGATGAGATGCTTAACATATGTTTAGAATCAGCACTCTTTCCAGTAGTGAAAGACATTTACTTATCGCAGCAGATACTAGTTTTTCAAGTTAGTACTGTATGTTTCATTTAGCCATGCTTTCTTCTGTAACTGATCTTTTGATGGTAAACACAGGCTCATATGCAAATGAGGTTGCCAACAGAATTTGATTGGACAGAAAAGATTGTGGGCTCTTGGTTCAAGATGGCTACTTAAACTTATGTTTGTTACCAAGAAAAGCACCCCACAAAGCAATAAGTTCACACTGATTTCTCTGAACATGTTCATTATTCACTGTCAGTTGGTTTCTTAGCAAACTGAAACAAAGTGCCTGTAGTAATAGATTATTTCTGTCCAGTATCAACTGTAGGCAAGGCAGAAACAAACATTATGGAGGCTATTGATGAGGGACACTTCCACTGAAACAGCAGGAAAAACAATTAATGAAATACAGTCAAACCTCGCTTAATGAGCGACTTGCTAAACAAAAAACTCGCATAACAAGCGGTTTTTTCAAAAAGCGTTCCAATTCGTATAACGAAAATTTTCGCTATGTGAGTCGGACTTTTCCTATGGAAAAACTTGCATAATGAGCATTTCTATGGGGAAAACTTGCATAATGAAACATTTTCGCTATGTGAGTTTTTCCATATAAATTTTCGTTATGCGAGTTTTTCAATAGGAAATTTCGCTATGCGAAAAAAACTTGCATAGCGAAAAACTCACATAGTGAGCAGCCTTGCAGAACAAATTAATTTTGTTATGCGAGGTTTGACTGTAGAAGGTTTGAACTTTGGGAAGAATATTGTTAAGCAGTATTAAATACAGAAATAGAGTTAAAGTCAAACTGGAAAGTGGCTCTGAAACTCATTGAAGGCTGAAAGTTTGAACAACATAGTCTCAGAGACTATGGGTCAAAAAGAGAATAATGCCTTAGAAGCAAGTATATCTAAGAGGTGTTGGAATTCAGATCCGTCAAAAACCCTATCAGACAACAGTTTGGCCAAACTTCTTTTCAAAAACCTACCCAATCTTTCTCAGCTCAAATTCAGGGAAATTTATTAAATTATCATAAAAATGGTACCGAATACTTCAAATTTCTAGAAGGACTCAAAATGAAGTCTACATTGGAGGGATTGTGGGTTCAGCTGCACCCACTGGCATTTATCAGGCCCTTTTGGCACTCAATAATTTAAGCACTCTGTACTATTTTGAAAACCCCCAAAACAAAATAAAAATATATCCTAAACTATGCTTATTAGGAATTTTTTTTGAGAATGATAAGAATTATAACTGAATGGATTCAGTTTCATGTGCAAGTAAATTTGCACGTGTACATAGCAAACATGGAGCTGTAGGTATCTTTTTGTTTCTAAAGTAGATTTTATAAAGCACATCTATTTACTTCACTTCAGAGAACTGCAAACACTATATTTCCTCATCAGTCATAATCACTTAGAGACCTGCCTTGGTTCCAGGCTATCCTGGCCCTTATCAGCTTTGGGACACAACTAGAGTAATCATCTAAAATCAAGATATATTGTGGTCTTCAGTCCCATTCATGGACTGATGCAAGTAAGGTTAGAGAGGATAAATGGCTGGTTAAGCCATTACTTAAGGACATGCAATCTCTACAGAGCAGTACAGAAAAGGTTTCAGAAACACAACTTGAAACAAAAAGCCATGGAACAAGGTTTCTCTTTGATTTCCACTACTCCAGGGGAAAACAATTGTAGAACAAAATATGGAATCTTATTGAAAGAAAATGAGGGGTAGCTAGTTTATTTGTGTTTGTGGCTATTTCCTAGACTTTCAGTTTGCCAATCAAATCACACCAATGAGGTTAAATCCTACAATTTATTTATTTATTTATTTATTATTTTATTTATTAGTTCAAATTTATATTATCCCATTAAACCACCACCACCACCAGAGATGGTTACCATACAAATTAAAAAGGTAGACTCTTCTTCTCCCAGAGTTATGTTTTTTAAAACATAACACCATTTATGGTCAGCACAGCCTACAAATGTAGCTGTGTATGCAAAGTGGAAATACTCTTTACACATCCCTAACAACAAGCAACCCAGAATGGGTGAACTCATTATGAATGGATTCTCTATTGGCCCCAAACCCATTGTAGGTGGGCAGCCATCCTGCAATTAATATGTTGGGCAAAATTCAACAGTAGGCACTGCAATGGTTTAAATTTTATCTATGTAAAGAATAGCTATCTGGGCATATGAGGCAGCAAAGATAGAGGGACTCTGAACTTGAAAATGTACTTCAGCAGAAAAGGGCTAGGTTGTGTCAAAACATACAAAGTTCAAGCTACATGGTTACCAAAGTCATTGAGCCTGAACTTCTCAGAAACTGTGAGTTGCTCTATTGGAATCTCTACTGAGAAGGCTCCAGATGGCTGATGCATATACAAGAGGGCCTACTTCAAGGATCTTAACATAGAATGAGATGTTTGAGAAAGTTTTCAGATAGGTTACTTATTTTAAGACATAGCTTGACTGACTTAAATGTCCTGCAAGAAATCAATTTTCAAACACAACTTATTAGTATATATGATACAGTTAAAACTAGTTTTCAGTTAAAACTAGTTTTCCCTAGTTGAAACCAATTTTAAGCAAACACCTTTGTTAGTACAAAAATAAACTTCCAATTAGGTATGAACGTCAGTTAAAACCAATTTCTAGTTCTAACAGATGCGGTCAGTGACAACTGGTTTTACCTAGGGAAAACTAGTTTAACTGAAAACTAGTTTTAACTGTAACATATATACAGTACATTACTAAAACAATCTTATTAATAGCCATCACCTGCTATGAACTACATGTAATTTGCAAGCTCTTGGTGCAGAAGTGTTTTCCATGTAGGATTTCTGTACTACTGTATTTGAAGAAGCTCTAACAGAGAAGGTGGTGTCACTATATCGGTTCATTATTCAGGTCAAAAAAGTAACAAAACTATGAATAGATGCTATGATTCTGTGAAATTGTTATTGAATGAGAATAGTAAGTGAATAGTTAATGTTGGAACATTTCTGAGTAACCTAGACAGGTGACTAGTGGCAGAATGATGGGAGACTGAAATAGAAATACAGTCTATTCCAATAAATATCTTTTTAAAAATGACGTAACAGAATGGGTAACCAACTTGACTTCCTAGTCCACCAGCTTGCACATCCTCCTCTTTACTCATACTCTTACAACCATCTTGTGAGAGGGTAAGTTGTGGTGTCTCAGAGCATGCCTTGATCATAGTGTCCTCCACAGCCTCTTTGGAACCTGACTAGGGGAGAGAAGTCTCTGATGCTAACCCATCTGTCAATTCTGGTGTTAGGGCTTTACCTGAAATGGTACCCAAGAGAGGTGGCAACAACTGAAAGACTTGGTAAGCGGTTGAGTGGCGGCTATACCTGGAGCAGCAGGAAGTATATAGAGAGAAGTGGAAGCCTGGACGGAAGAGAATGGCATGAAAGGAAGCTGTGGAGAAGAGTGGCTTGATCTCCCAGCTGGAAAACTCCTACATCCAAACTGTACCCTCATATTTCTTTCTAACTGCAACTCCAGGAACAAGCATCTGGAATTACCACCTTGGTTGGGGACCAGGATTCCTCAATCAGCCCATTGTGGAGAAGCTAAACCATCCAGATGTGATCTTGGAGACAAGTCCCATGCCAAACCAACATACACACCCAACTACAGTGCTGGCAGAGGCAGCATCAGTTCAAATGCCTCCAGAAATTGATAAAGGAAATGCAGGCCCATCAAAGGGGAAAAACATGACTAGGAGCTGGGGAACCTGGTATGGCTGTATAAAGATGTACCCTTGTATGGACTTCACATGTTGGTGGACCTTGGCAAAAGCCACATGGACTTGAGAACACAGACATGAAGCTTAACTGCCCTGCCTGGACTATTGAGAAGAGGAAGCCTACACAGAGTTATCTTCTTCTTCTTGTGCTGTATCCAATTCCAAATATTGGTGACCATCATGGTGATCAGCCATTAAGATTGTCCTGAGAATATAACACTGTGGTCTTTCATCTGCCTTCCACATCGCAATATGACACCCATATCACTGATCCAGTACCGTGAGTCACTTTCTGGTCCTGAGCCCTTTTGGCATGCAAAGTCCTTCTCCGCCTTAGGCCAGTATTGATGAAGCTGCTGCCCTCCATCAAGATGGATTCAAATGGGATTTAACCCACTCGGGCACCATCACTTTTCCCTGTGGACTTCGCTAAGGCCACTAGTCCTCAGGGTTGTCAGGTTAGTTAACTGCTGCCTTACGGGCACGTTTTACTTCCGCGTCCAGGAGCAATGAGGGCTTCATGGGCCGGATGAATTGGTGTTGGGGGCTGCACCCGGACCCCGGGCCTTAGTGACCAGTTCCCTGAACCACATGATTGACCCACGGCCCAAAAAGTTTGGGCACCCCTGCTTTAAAAGGTTGAGAATTCCTGGTTTAGTCTATTACGATAGCAGGATAACCTGGCCAGACCTGCACAGAATTTGTATTTTTCGACTTATATGCCGCCCCACTCGCATAGTTATGCTTCAGGACAAACAGCCTGACCATAAACAGTCCTTCATAAGAAGTTACTTAGTTGAAGAATAAGTTGCTCTGTATAACAATTCCAAGGTTGGTTTTTGTTTTGTTTTTGATGTTTCCTCACCTATGGAAGGCCTGGGGACCAAACCACATTTTACTTAGCTGTGAAAAGCTCATGCTCAAGAAGAATGAAGTTTTTATTAGTTAATGTTATATACTTTGTGTTTTGGCTACACCTATTTTTGCAGGACTCTGGCTGACTTTTATCAGCTAAGATCCAAGATAAACTGATGAATCATAGTTGGTCCATGGGATCGTGAAAGGTCAGAATTGACTGTGTGACTGAACAACAACAACAACAACAACAACAACAACAACAACAACAACAACAACAACAACATGCTCTGCTGTGCCTTTCTTTATGTATCTGCTCAGCGTTCTATTGGAGAGACAGGAAAGATCATGAGCTAACCTTTAACCAGCCAAGTCTTGCACTCCACATCTACTCTTCTGAGAAAGATATCCGAAAGAAACATATAAGTACCATCCTGTCTTCTTTATGAAAGTGACAAAACTCCCAAGTACAATGGAACCTCATACAACAATTACCCCGTATAGCAATGAAATCTCATAACAATTAGGTTTTGGGGGGAAATGGTGTCTTGCATAACAACTTTCCCTGTGGAAAAAATTGTACAATTTTTCAATGGGAAAAACCACTTAGCAAAAAAAATAAATATTGTATGATGCATCCCATACGAAAAATCGCTATACGATGCATGCATCGTATAGCAATTGTTTCGTACAACAACGAGCCCCATGGAAAGGATTAGAATCGTTGTATGAGGTGCCATTGTAATTATTTTTGTACAAATAGAGCTGTTGCTGCTGCTGCTATAAGATTTTTGTTCTCCACATCTAGCCTCCACTGGCATTAAATAAAGAAAAATGTTGTGGGCAAGGAGGGGATGGAAAATATGCTATGAAAAAATGAAAATGAAAAAAGCTTCATTTTTTAATTCAAAAAAATTTCAATAGCTTTATTTTAAACGAAGCCTTCTCACTCATGGGCATCTTGTGAACATAAGGAAAAATACCTTCAAACTGCAGGGGAAAAATTTTCCCCAATGATGGCAGCTCTATGGAATTGATGTAAACATCCTATGGAAATACATTCACATTGAAAATTCAAAACCACTTACTTCTCTGGTTCCTTTTCATATCCTTCTCTTCTATAGCCTTTCTGCTAATAAAATATTCATTACTGTACATGTTTTGGTAATATATTTAATATGAACTCACCAGGTTTGTAGAGTTGTTATGGGAAACTTTTGTCACTAAATGAAGTGTGCATGGGAAGAGAGCAAAATACTACTGCCACTTCATTTTACTCTTGGAACCACAATAAACCTTTCTAAATTGTAAAAATGAGCTGAGGGTGAAAAGTATTCAAGCTAGGATAGTGCACCAAGATAAGAGAGGAAAGGATATGGGTTTCATTCTTGATTCAATGTGCTCTATTTATTTATTTATTTTATTTTTATTTAATAGATTTATATACCGCCCTAATCCAGTGGAGTCTGGGCAGTGTACATAGACCAGCAAGCACCTCACTGACCATATAATGAAACAAGTTAAAACCAATATAAAAACAATTTAAAATTCTTAAGAACATTTGGCAATATTGCCCACCACTGTGCCATTTTGCTATCTACAAACAAATATAAAATCAATATAACATTAACATTAAAATTGGTTACAGGAGGGAAGGAAGCCTCAGATGAGCCAGAAAGGGGAGCTTGTTAACAATCCCAGCCCCCAGTCCCATTTTGCCAACCATGTCTTCAGCTCTTTCCTAAATGGTAGCAACTGGGCCTGGCGGCGTAGTTCTACCGGGAGGTGGTTCCATAATGTGGGGGCTGTGACTGAGAAGGCCCTTTTCCTCATGCTGGAGAGGCGGGCCTCCCCAACAGATGGTATCTTCAAACCAACCAACCAACCAACCAACCAACCAACCAACCAACCAACCAACCAACCAACCTACCTACCTACCTACCTACCTACCTACCTACCTACCTACCTACCTATTTAATCACAGGCCTGGTTTGATTTAAAGATAAGGCCAGGCTTGTCCAGCAACTTTAGTCAATTTGCCAAGAGTTATGTTCAGCTAACATATTTATGTCTAGTTTAGTTTTCAGCCAGTGGTTTGGGAATGACTGCAGACTTGTGCATCACTTGATTCATATTTGTGATTCATGTTTCACTCAGACTTTTAAAAAGTTCCTGTGACTTTTTGACAACTGGGTTTTCAAAATATTCATATTTATAAATAAATATAACTGTTTTATATTTTAAATTAATATTTCTCTCACATCAATATCCACAGCATGTGGTGGGAAGGAGGCCAAAACTTGAAATATATCTGCTCTGCCTACCACTAAACCAAGAGCTGCTACCATAGGACAGGTTTGCCTTCCAGTGACAGCTGTGTGGGGGAAGTGAGCAATACACCCACCCACTATGGACCTGAATCTTCACCACTGTGTGGCTCATACAGTCGCTGGCACTTCACTGAAGTTCTATGAAATCACCAAAATCTATTTAGCAATTAAAATAAATTCTTGCTCTGTATCCTGATTAAAAGCATGCCCATCTGTCAGATGCACATGAGGAAATACTCATGTTAATTCTTGACTACTGTGAAATTGGCACAGCTTCCTTAGAACAGAGAGAAAGAAAAGAGAGCTTAAAAGAAATTTACCAAACATTTATTCACGTCTTAATAATTTACTCATTACATCAATCACAAATAATCCCGTTTTTAAAACAAACAAGACATTAACAGAGGCAATCAGCTCAACTCTTCTTGACCTATTGGGATTACTATTGCTACTGCTCTTATAGATTGGTTGGTAATTTCTTCTTGGAGAAAGGGTAAGGTAAAGGGTAGAGAAATATAAATTTGTTTCTTTCTCCCTGTCATGCAAGCTTTAAAGAAGTAGAGCCTGAGGCCAGTTAAGAGGTGGTAACCTTCCTGGAAGTTTTTTGTTTTTAAATTATTTTCATATTTCTTTGTATTTCCTTCCAAGTCCTAGGGCAAAATTCTCCTTCTGATGTAAAAGAAAGGTTTTCACTTCTTGATCTTGCTTCTATTACATAATTCTGTTACTTAATTCTATTTCTATGAAGTAACTATAGTAATAATAATAATAATAATAATAATAATAATAATAATAATAATAATAATAATAATAATAATAATAATAATAATAATAATAATAATAATAATAATAATAATAATAATAATTCAATTTCTAATTAAGTAATTTTGATGCTTAAATAGGAATGAAGGAAGAAAAGAGTTCATTCCATTTTTTTTTGTAACCCACTATTTTGGAGGCTACACGCACGCACATGCACGCACATTATGGAATTGCTCACAGACACCTGATGCATCTGCGATGCAAATCTCCAGAAGAAATACTACAGAAGATAAAATATTCTAAATAAACAAATGTCAAGAATGACACTTCATAAAAATGCAAAAGGAATCACAATGTTTGCATTCATTCTGATATTTCAAAAGTCTGTCCCTCATCCCTTGAAGAATAAGACCTAGAATAGTTTTGGAGGAGAGACCAATTTCACAGGCACACAGTACAGTATATTGACTTTCAAAAACAACTGGTAGCATAATTCTATTTTACACCATTGAAAAATATATTCTTCCAAATATTGCTGATCATCTTAAATGAAAGATACAGCTTACTGAAAGTGTCTCCCTTACTGAAATAGAATAGTGAAAGTTTAAATTCTTGATGGGATCGAAGATGATTTTACCCAAAAGAAACAAATAGCAAAATAGCAAACTGATGCTGAGACACTATATTTGCTGCTACTGTACGTCGATCCATACATAACATAATGAAAGGCATTCATTAAGATCTCACAAGTTCTTCAACATCTTAAAAACACATTCTCTCAATATTTATGGAATTATTATTATAATTTTATTTTGTTTTTTTTTAATGGTACCAATAGAAACTAGATACTGTACTGCTCTAATAGAAATGCTGATACAAAGTAGACCACAACATATGTTACAGTGGCAAAACTGCAGTTTCAATTCTCAGTAAAAGATAATTACAGTACTGTATTAAATATCAAAAACTTTACACATCCATTGCCTTGGCATGGGCTTTTATCTTGTGCTCAGTTTTACTTCTTTGATCCAAAATTTTGACTATTTAGGCTAAGAAAACAATTGTTTTTAATGAGGTTCAAAATAATTGAACAGCTATGTAACAGATAAGGAGAAAAGTACTACAAATCAATCCAAACAGTGATAAAAGACTAAAAGGAAAAGTGTTAAATTAGCTGACAGATTAATCGGAGGGAGAAAAATATTAACTCTGCCTACTAATACATTCCTAAAGTCCCATTCATCTGAGAAGGAAACAAAATGCTCTAGAGTTTTAAAAGAACATTGCACTGACAACTCTAAATACTGATTAAATACTGCAAAACACAGCACATTTTTCTAAAGATGTCAAGGGTAATCTTTATTCAAAATCCAGCTTTATATGTACATAAATAATGGGGAACACGGCATCTAGATTTCATTAAATAATCAAACTACACTGCCTTATATTTTTGTGTTTCTCTCTATACTAGATATGATGCATGGCTGGATTCAACTTACTTTTTATATTAGTGTCAAAGCCTAAGGACATGAAATAATCAAAGCCAGGTCTGATGATATTCAGTGTATCTTTCTTGAATAGCTGAGCATCTGGACCCAACCCTCCTAAATATCTGACATTTGAGAATGGAGCTTTCCAATGGCCTGAAATCCTTTTTACATGCGGTATGAAACACTTAAAAAGAATACAAACTCAAATATTAAGGTATAGTACAGAGCAGACATATTGTGAAAAGTGTCTCCATTGAAGCCTTCCAAACTCTAGCACTATTATGCCTTTTCAGTAGCTTTTAATTATCTGTACTGTTATTCTCTAAAGTTGCAAACTATGACTTTTGCAGACATGCAGGACTAGCATAAGATCAATAAGGACAACCATAACACTGTCCTGGGAATATGAAATACTGGTGTCAGAAACCTTTTATTATCAGCAGCTCATACCATGAGGAAGGGGGAGTTGGTTTGTGCAATTTAAGGCCTGGTGGCACTACAGAATGGTGGCTATGATTTTAGGTGTTAAAAGGTATAAAAAAGTATCAGTGGTTCCTCTGACTGTCTCAGAATTGTGTGATCCAGCTAGTGGAAAATTAGTGGAAAGGCGACAGTCTGGCCAGGTTGTCCTGCTATGGTAATAGAGTAGACCATACTACCAGTGTCTCAATGTCAAATGTCAGGCGGTTTTAGGCTGCATTAACAGAAGTGTAGTCTCCAAAATCCATGAGGTCCTTTTGTTGTTGTTCAGTCGCACAGTCGATTCTGACCCTTTGCGACCCCACGGACCACTGTCTGCCAGGTACTTCTGTCCTCCAGCATCCTCCTCAACTCGCTCAGCTCTGTGCCCATTGTGTCTACAATACCATCTAGCCATCTCATTTTGAGCCACCCCCTTCTTCTTTTGCCCTCCACCCTTCTCAGCATCAATGCTTTCTCAAGCAAATCCTCTCTTCTTATTTGATGTCCAAAGTACTTTTGCTTCATCTTTGCTATTTGACCTTCTAAGGAGCAGTCAGGATTGATTTCTTCTAAGACTGACCTATTTGTTCTCCTCGCTGTCCAGGGGACTCTCAAAACTCTAGTCCCCCTCTATTGAGCACTATTTAGACCAATTATAGAATACTGTACTGTGTCCAGTTCTGCAAGTCACTTTCTGGTCCTGAGCCCTTTTGGCACGCAAAGTCCTCCTCAGCCCTGGCCAGTATTGATGAACTGCTGCCCTCTATCAAGATGGATTCAAGTGAGATTTAATCCACTTGGGGACCATCACCCTTCCCTGTGGACTTCAGCACCCCAAGTTTGTTTGTCCTCAGAGTTGTCAGGACCTCATGAGTTTTGGAGACTATACTTCTGTTAATGCAGCCTAAAATAGTGTTGGTCTTTTTTTTTTTTGCAGCCACATCACACTGTTGACTCATTTTTAATCTGTGACCTACAACAATTCCAAGATCCTTTTCACTTGCAGTATTACTGAACCAAGTATTCCCCATCTTGTAACTGTGCATTCCTAGGTAGAAAACTTTGGACCTATCCCTGTTAAATTTCATTCTGTTGGTTTCAGCCCAGTGCTCAAGCCTATCAAGATCTTTTTGAATTCTGCCCCTGTCTTCCAAGGCATTAGCTATTCCATCCAGTTTTATGTCATCTGCAAATTTGATGAAAACTCCTTGCACTCCTTAATCTAAGTCATTTATGAAAATGTTAAAAGCACAAGGCCCAGGCCTGAGCCTTGTGGTACTCCACTTGTTATCCCTCCCCAGCTTCAGAAGGAGCCATTAATAAGTACTCTCTAAATATAATTCTGTAACCAAATATACAGTATTTGACACTTGTACTATCTAGGCCACACCCAGCTAGTTTGCTAATCAGAATATCATAAGGCACTTTGCTAAAGGCTTTGCTGCAATCAAGATATACTACACCAACAGCATTCCCACTGTCTACTATGGAAGCTACCTGATGGAAAAATGAAATCAGATTAGCTTTGTGGGACTCCACTTGTTACCCCCTCTCAGCTTGAGAAGGAGCCATTAATAAGAACTCCATCTGCAAACACAGACAGCGCTGGCTCTTCGGCTATGAAACAGAGATGAGCACTGAACCCTAGAGTCACATATGACTGGCTTTCAAGCAAGGGTGACCTTTACCTTTACCCAACTGTATGGGATTGCAGTGGCTTAGTGGTTAAGACGATGAACTTGATGAACGGAAGGTCGGCAGGTCAGCAGTTCGAGAGCCAAGTGCTGCATGATGGAGTAACCTCCCATCTCTGTCCAAACTCCTGCCAACCTAGCAGTTAGAAAGCATACAATTGCAAGTAGATAAATAGGGACCACTACGGTGGGAAGGTAAACGGCGTCCCGCTAGTTATACCTGCCACATGAGCACAGAAAAGTCTGCAGATGCAAGCAGCACTGGCTCTTTGGCTATAAAGAGAGATGAGCACTGGGCCCTAGAGTCGGATGCGACTGGCTTTCGAGCAAGGGAGATCTTGACTTATTTTTACCTAACCAACCTGTGACACTTGTGCTATCCAACATAGCCGAAACCCTTCCCAAAGCAGGGCCCTCACACACCCGTCACTCACCCTACCGGAGGGGGGGGGGCAACCAATGGGTCTCCCCCACAGAATCTCCCCAATTCTCCGACCCAGCCTCGCCAACAAAGCGCTTTCTCTCTCTCCTGCAAGCGCTCCGTCTCCAAGCCAAAGGACGCCCGAGACGGTTGCTACGGAGACGAAACCATTCCAGGTCAGGATGGGGGTGGGATGGAGGGATGGTCACGGACAGTGGGGGTTTTTTTTTATCCAGACCGAAGACTTGCTAATCGCTAGGATTTCTTTTCTCCTTGTTCTCCTCCTCAATGTAACTAGTTTTTCAATTTGATAATCTTTTTCTCTCAACGCCCCCCCCGCCCCCCCCGGGACAAATGAATTGGTTGCTTCCAGGTAAAGCGCGCGGTCTTCGCAGGTAGGAAAGTAAGGCCGAGCAATGTTGTTGGGGTAGGGGGTGGGGAAATGCTCGGGCAGGTTGAAAATGTTGCTCCCCTCTCGTCTATTATGTAATGAAGCTCGGTTATTATCCAGATAACTGAGTAAGGGTATTTTCCTTGGAATTAGGAGACCAACTGAAGCATGGAACTGCTGGAGAAGGGCTGAAGATGTGAATTGTAAACTGCGATTGACCACACAACAACAACAACAGTCTCGTGTCAGCAATTGTTCTGGGTTGAAAGGGTTTTTGTAGAAGGAACTCCGCTCTGGGAACGCCCAAATGAGGCTCCTTTTCATGGCCCCAAGAACTGAGATGGAGACAGATGCTCAATCTGTCATGCAGTACCTGGGTCTCGAACTGCCAACTTGCCAGCCTTCCAGCTAACAAGGCGAGCTTTTAAACTACTGAGCCACCACAGGCCCCAATGCCCACACTGAAATAAAGCTATTGGTTGTGTGTCCTTGAGAGAGTTTGTTCTTGCCATAAAGCTCTTCCTGGATCTAAGTCAGCAGACTTAAGGAAATTTTAGTGGTCTCATAAAGCTACTGCCTATTCTTGTGTTCAGACTGTACAACAACTACACAAATTGTTTTTTGTGAGCATTTGTTAAGTTCATTGGGCATGCATTTGTCTTTTTTGCATAGGGAAAACGGATTTGAAAATATTCTTGCTTGAATAGGTCAGCTTTTACAATGGATACCTAACTGAAACCTTTGCTCCCAACCTTTGCTCCTAACAAGGGGACATAGCATCACGGTAGCTATGATTTTTTGCAGCTTTTTCTTTCCACACACCAGCAAGAGCCCAGTTGTCCTCTCAGCCTAATGGGGGCCCTTCAAGTGACATAGGGGAGGGTTGAGTTCCTCAACCATATCCTCCTTTAATGTGAGCTCCTTCCTCCATCTTCTAGTTTGGTTTTGTTCTTGTGTGTCCTTGAGAGAGTTTGTTCTTGCCATAAATTTCTTCCTGGGTCTGAGTCAGCAGACTTAAGGAAATTTTAGTGGTCTCATAAAGCTACTGCCTGTTCTTGTGTTCAGACTGTACAACAACTACACAGCTTTTTGTCCTTGTGGCTTTAACCCCATGTTGTGGAATTTTCGCACAACAAATTTGTGGAGTTGGGAAAGTAGGCAGACATTTTGTTTAAGTATAGGGGTTCAGAAGAGTATTGAACAAGAGTTATGCTGCTACACCCGGCCTTACTCTACTATTGGTAAAGGATTTGAATGAATTAACTGCATTAATATGTTTGTCCTGCAGTATAAGTGCTACTTACTGAGGCAGAACAATAATGGAAAAATTCATTCATTAGAGCAAATTCCAGAGAGACAATCTACATGTTATAATATGAAAAAATTAAAGGACAAGGGCATTTCTGAATGGTCAATTCCTTGCAGTGCAGTAATACCTCGCAGAATGAATTTAATTTGTTCTGCGAGGCTGCTCGCTATATGAGTTTTTCGCTATGCGAGTCAGACTCTCATACCGGTTAAGGGACTGGATGCAGCCCGTGGCACCATTTCATGTGGCCCCCACTGCCTCCACCACACCAGGAAATGCCATCTGGTGGAGGAAGGCAAAATGGTCATCTGGCTCCCAAAACTGTCTGAGAGAGCATGACCCAGCCCCCAGTTTAAAAAGGTTGAGAACTCCTGATCTAAAATAATGGGTTGATCTAATCAAAACTAGGGATCAGCATCTTGGCCGCAAGAGGGCAGTGGAGATCACCCAATGAACCGTGAAAAAACACCATTTTATGTGGGGTGAGTTGTACTTCTCCAGAAAATAGTCAGGAAGTCTGAAAGAAATTCGCAAGGAGCAATAGGTCCAGATGTTCTTTAAAAGAGAAACCTGCAAACCACTGTATCTGGAGAATAAAAACCTCCTATACAGAAAAAATTCCTTCCAAGAATGCAAGGTTACGATTTTATAATTAGTTTACCAGAATCAAGCAGCATCCTAGAGGCTACAGCTAATTTCTTAGTTCCAGTGCAGTCTGATATAGATTCTCCTCTTGAAAGGTAGCAGACATTGCTTGGATGACCCCTGACTGTGTGCATTCCTTATAACACATCTAGGTGATTTATCTGTAGCTCTTCAAAGCCTGAATTCACAGCAAGCCTCCTCTATCTATGTGGTTCATCTCATCTGATTTTTATTGTGTTTTTCAAGGCTTGAGACAAAATGCTTCACTGAATAAAAAGATTAAAGCATAGAAGTTTAACTAGAAGGGAGTTCAAGAAGCCACTGGTCCATAGCAGACTTAACAGGTTTGAGATAGACAGGTTAAAAAGTGTCTGTGTCTATGATTTTATTCTCCTACTGACTGGCCTCAATAAGGAGCTGAAACTTTATGTTCCACACCTTTGGTCAGGTCTTATAAGACTAGTGTCTGAAGTGGATCCTACAGAGAGATGCACTAAGAATCAAGCTGTGCATCTCTCTGTTATCTCCAAAAGGGACCGAACTCTCCCTTTGTTATAACCTATAACACTACTCCTCATATACTGGTAAATCCATCCACCAATACTGTACTTTGAAAGCAATATTTTAAACTCAGTTATTCCTGAAACTGTCATTGTGGCTTAACAAAGGCTATAGTTTGAAGGTTAGACAGTGTGAAATTATGTGAAGCCTGGAGCTCATTCACTTTTCATCTTACTTGCAATGATAATGTTCATCATGGGCAGCTTTGGACTGAGCTAGGGCTACTCACTCCAAATTTTGGGAGAACATTTCTGCTTCTTCATGACCTGCCTATGCAATTTGTTGTACTTTTGAAGGTAGGTTACTGGGAGGAGCTGCTTGGAACATATCACCCATGGTTACAAAGGCGAGAGATCTGTACAAAAGTACAGTAAAACCTCGAATAACGTTAAAACCTGGTTCCACAAGTCTTGGTGTTATCCGATTTTTAGTGTTATCCGATGCATGTTAGAATCCTATGGGATCCATAGAGATACATTGTAACCACACAGGCTTTAGCGGTTGTTATCCGATGCATCCCATAGGATCTTAATGTTATCCGATGCAATTCTTCCCCCCAGATTGCTTAATGTTATGCGATTTTAGTGTTATTCGATACTAATGTTATCTGAGGCAGTGGCGTCGCGCAGTCTTCAGCCGCCTGGGGCGAAGAACAAACTCGCCGCCCCCCCAGCTCGCCGCTGCCGCCGCCCCCTCCCCCTGACCCAGGCAGAAGTCAGCCCCCTGCTGACTAGCGGCGCGCGCGCGATCTCGTGCGCGCCACACATCTCCGTCCGCTCGCACCTCGGCAGATCGCTTGCCCGGCTGGGAGGGCTGCGCAGTGCTTGGGCATTGAGCAGCCGGAGAGGCGAAGAAGGACTGGGCCGGCGGGTCCCGCCTTGGCACCGCGCGTAATGGCCCTGCCTGCGCGCCCTCAAGGGGAAGGCGAAGAGGTGGCTTGCTTTCGGAGGTAAGATGGGGGGGAATCCCCGGGGGATGTTTGCCGCCCCCGGAGAGCCCCCGGGGATTCCCCCCATCTTACCTCCGAAAGCAAGCCGCCTCTTCGCCTTCCCCTTGAGGGCGCGCAGGCAGGGCCATTACGCGCGGTGCCAAGGCGGGACCCGCCGGCCCAGTCCTTCTTCGCCTCTCCGGCTGCTCAACGCCCAAGCACTGCGCAGCCCTCCCAGGAAGCCCGAGGCGGAGGAGGAGGCGGAGGAGGCCCGGGCCGGGCCAGAGGTTAACGGGAGCCAGAGGAGCCCCACGCCTCCCCAAGGGATGGAGCGCGCCCGGGTGGAGTGGGCGAGGCGGCGGCGGCGGGCCTCCGCCCGCCCGGCTGGCCGTCGGGGGCTCTCCTGGCGGGCGGCCCGTGTGCGCGCGCACGCTGCCCACCTCCTCCTGCCCAGCCACCCACCAGGGGCTCCCCGCCACGGCGCCACCCACCCCCAATGAGCGCCCCATCTCACGGCAAGCTAGGTGGGTGGCTGGGCGGGCAGAGGCGAGCAGCCGGGCGGGCGGGCCCCTCCTTGAATTGTCCGCCTAAAAAAAACCCTTTTTCTCCTCCTCGCCTGCAAGCGGCGAAGCGCACGCGGGGCGCTCGCCAGCAAAAGGGTGGGGAGGGGACATTTTGCCGCCCCCTGAAAGCCGCTGCCCGGGGCATCCGCCCCCCCCGCCCCCCCACGCTACGCCACTGATCTGAGGTATTACTGTATGTTATAGATTTATACATGTGCAGGGTTTGAAGACTATTCAACAACAAAAGTTGATTTATGGGGGGAAAGTAGGAATAGCCAGCAGTATTATGTTTTGATATTTCTGGTAGAAAATGATCCAGATTATCCAGATTAATCAATAGTGTTATACATTAAATGACAAATAACAATGCAAGATGTAGATAATTAAGGAATTCAGTTAATCACTAAAGATACAGAAGAGGTTTCAAGAGCTCTGCAAAGTTATAGGAGAAGAAAGAAAAATAGCTGTTTCCCTACTCTTCCTTCATATGCTTAAAAATAGACAAACTGATATTGTGGATTATATCTTGTTTCACCATTTATATTGTTTGTAGTAGGAGTAAAACTGTGCCAATGTGAATGCTGACATTTTAGGTCCACAACACTATTCTCTTTGCAGAGGTGTGTGTGTGCGTGTGTGTGCGTGTGTGTGTGCGTGTGCGCGCGCGTTTAGGTTATGCTGAATAGCAAGCCTTCCATTTTCATCTATACACCCACAAAGTTACCCACAAAATAAAGTATTAATCTGGAGTATGCATCATGTGTTATGGCAACTGTCTTAAAATATATCTGGCAAAGATGCTTAATATTATAACAAAAATAAGACAGTGTTATGAGACAGAGAGAGGGGGCTATTTGTAGAACAGTTCACTTTTCTGAGTTGACACCCTCACCCACATCATATTCTGGCAAAATCATAACACCAGGACAAGATAATGGTGCTTTCAAAACACCCCTTCCTGAACACTAAGCTGGCACTAGGACTTTGCCTTCCATTTCTCAGTCACTTTGATTTTCATCCTTCTTTGTGGAGTGTTGGTCATGAAATCTTTTGCAGAAAGCTGTTAATCTCTTAAATGGCATTAAACAGTTATCTACCTCCTTAGAATATAAACCTGACAATAATCTTTGTAGGGTGCTCAGGAGGGTTCATTGGGCACTAAGTAAATGCTATGTTATTTATTGCAATATGACAAGTATTAATAATAACTAATAATTGTGTGCCATCAAAACAATTCTGACTTATGGTGACCTTTTTCAGAGCATGTTTTTTTTAAGACAGAGAGTACTCAGAAGTGGTCGCCCCATTAGAGTTGCCATAATTCTCTCCCACAAAACTGGGACAGAAGTATACTTGACAAAAATAGGTGGGGTATCTACAAAATAGCCTTTTTAAAAACAAACAAACATAATATAATGACAGCTATAAAGCACTTTCACATTACCTATATCAATGCATAAATGAATGTATTTACAACAGTTAATTCTTACTGTAAGATGATCTGTTGTACTTCTGAGAAGTTGCATTGTGGTCAACTCTTAACGTCCTCAGTTCCATGAAACACACTGGTCATACTTATCGGGCGGTGGTGTGAGGCGAGGACGTTAAGATTTGTCTCCAGGTATACTCCAACTCCAATGTGGCATGAAATCCCTCATTTGATGGTGAGAGTTTGAATTTATTTTAATGGTGTGTTATAATACACAATCAGTAAGTTTTAAAAACCCAGGACTTTAACATGATTTTTTATTGAACTGGCTGAGACAATTTTTCCGACCTTGAATCCGGGACAATCCTGGTTTTCCAGGATGTATGGCAACCCTATGCCCCATGGAATTGTAAAGCTTGTCCACGGGTACACAGTGGGGAATTAAACTCCAATCATCTGGCTCTGCAGCCAGATGCCTAATTCATTATTATGCAAAATATTTAGTATTGACTTATTGTTATCATTCTCCCTGGAAAAGTGGAGGATTCTGGGAACTGTAGTCCCAAAAATATAATCTGTCCAAGCTTTGATTTATCAACCCATGGGTATATAGATTCATATGCTGAAAACTCTGTGTTAAATATTCTGCCTGTATTACACTTATATTCATTGATTCCTTGATTGACCAGACATTCAAGGAACGAGTCCCTGCTGATTGCAACTCGTTTTCCATTCATTTTGCTGCTGTGCTCTTCTTCTCCAGGTTCGACCAAAATTTTTCACAGTTGGGTCTTCCCATCTTTTGGGTGGTCTGCCAAGCAGTTTTTTTATTCCTTTGGGATACCACTCGGTGACTGCTGATGTCCAATGCCTGTCTGTCTAGCCCAGCACAATTTCCAGTATACAGTGTGGGCGGAGCTAATGTCATGATGTCATGGGTGGGGCCAAAGAAAATAAATAAATAAAATAAAATAAAAATAAGCACACACACACACACCCCTCAACCCACCTACCCACCCACCCCAAACACAAACCCGTCACTTACCTGTTAATATAAGTGCTTGGGCAGCACCATGTTGCAAGATGGATATGGTCATCATACTGGTTCTCTAGGATAATATGCCTTAATGTAAATGTAAAACAGCTGTACCTCCTTAAGGGTTCTCCAACTGGAACAGCAATTGGAACAGCACAGGTGTAGCTTATTGATGAGGTAACTCCAAGACTTTGCTTAAAACCCCCAAGCCAGGCCTTTTTAGGAACTGTGGTAGTACATCAATATAGGTAAAGGTATTAAATACACATTAAAATACACACAGACACACCACATTCAAAGGTGAGTCACTTACACTGGGGAGCAGGCTATAGGGAGCTTCAGGCTAGCAGCTTCTCTTCCTCCTCCCCGCTTGGGAGGACAGCAAGGAGGCTGTGCAGATGCGCCAAGCACTGTAGGTGTGCATGCACACCGAGTGCTTGGCACATATGCGCAGTGGGGGAACCAGTGAAAAGGTGAGCCCTGAAAGTGGTTCCCCCCAAAAGCTGCTACCGGTTCTCTGGGACACTGGGAAAAGTTGCTACTGTTTCTGGCAAACTGTTGCGAACCTGTTACATCCCATCACTGAAATACTACTATATTGTATTAGACATAGATATCATGAACCTTATTTATGAATTGTCTTATTTCTAGCAGAGTTTCAAGAAATTCTGAATCTGTACTGATAGGCTTCTGTTTTTTGAGCAAGTGGGTGCAAAGATCTGAAGAGGCTTTGGGATTTTGGTACTTAAAAGATTGTCTCTTCCATTTGATACACTGTAGGGGCCCTTAGTAAAGCTTTGGTCAGTAGGGTGGTTGTTATTAAGTAGTTAGGCAGAGAGGCAACAAGCAAGCAAGCAAGCAAGCAAACAAATTACTACTATTGCTATGGTTCTTTTCATTATGAAAGTAGCCAGCATGGGTATTGCTCAGGGCATAAGAAAGAGACTGCAAGTAGTAAATGAGGCCCATTATTTGTTTTTGCCTAATTCCTAAGTGTTAGGAAATTACTAGCACTAATAAATTATTGGGGAGCGAATAATAAATAATTGCATGTCACCAAGTTTTATGCATACATTTTGAAAGTGTTCTGGATATAGAGTGTTCAGAAGTGGATCACCCTTCCCTTCTTTTGGGGGCACTATGCGTTTGTTCAACTCGCTCAAGACTATACAGTCAAACCTTGCATAAAGTGCGCCTCGCTTAAAGAGTAACTCGTTTAAAGAGCAGAATTTTCTCTGAATGTTCGCTTCGCTTAACAAATAAAACCAACCAAAAATTCACTTAACAAATAAATTGGAGTTCACAATCCCCCCCACAATTGGTCATTTACAATGATGTTTTGCTTAAAGAGCAAACTCGCTTAAAGAGCAATCCTGTGGAACGCATTATGCTCTTTAAACAAGGTACAACTGTATAGACTGGCTCTTTTCCCAGAAGGTGCAGTGGGGAATTCAACTTCCAACCAGCTAGTTACTAAATTCACTCAGCTACTCAGCCAGCATTAGGGAACTGATATTACCTTTTATACCAAGTACTGGAGCTTCTCTTCAAAATTATGAAAAGAGAATGTTTGCCCATCCAAAAATTGTGGGTTACAAATCCCATCTGTCCTAGCCAGCATAGGCTACAATGAGGCGCAATGGAAGTTACAGTCTGACAACATCTGGAGGGCTACTCATTGTCCATCCTTGGCCCCAATGTATCTATTTAAGTGGACTTTCAATCTCTTCAGGAGCCAAAAACTTTGCTAATGTATTTGGAACTTTCACAAAAAATAAAAATAAAAAATCAGAAAAGGCATTCTGGTCATTGATAATAAATTTCATGTCAGAAATTACTCTGGGTTGAAAGGATTTTTGCTGGAGAAACTCCACTCAGCAGACTCCCAAATGAAGCTCCTTTCATGTCCCCAAAATCTGTTGTGCAGCACTTGAGTATCGAAACCCGACCTTCCAGTCTCCAAGCTCAGCGTCTTAACCACTAAGATGTTCTTGTGTTCATTAAGATTACACAAATGCAAAGAATTGCTTACTCTTGCATTAGGAAATGCAAGTGACAGCACTTAGAGATGGTATCTTTGTGACATACAGTACTAGCAAATGTATAAATCTGTCTTGCTGAAAACACAAATGTGTTATAAAAAAAAGGACAGTGTTGCTTTTCTTCCATGATCAAGACGTTGATTTAGTATCCAATCTGCTTATACAATGTGCCCTGTTCCTGCTGTCTTCCCCACTGTGAGGAGCTATAGTCCCACATAATTAAAAGCAAGTATGCTTATTTTCCTTAGGCAAGTGCTGCAGGGTATGGCGTTTGAGCTTTTCTCACATTTCCTATTCCTCTTCAGACACAGCTAGATTAAGATGCAAAAGAAGGTCTAGTGCTAGAGAACTGTTCCCATAGGCCATAGCAGGGTAAGAACATGCTCATAACATTGTACCATTGGGGAGGAGGCAAGTTAACACCCACCTGAGTCAAATCACACCTGCCATATGAGGCAGTTCTATATAGTTAATGTGTCCCAGTTGGTTTTTGGGTTGAAGATTTTGCATCAGGCATCAAGCAAGCAATGAAGGATGATCACCACCTGTTAATTTTCTGTTTGTCAACTCTTGGTTCAGTTAGACATGAAATGTAACCCCTTGAAAAATCTAAGACTTTTTATTCACCTTTTTTGTCAGGTGCTTTTAAGTGTATTTCCTGTCTAACTCAGCTGGTGGTATTGCATCCGTCTTGCTCCTAGATTCCCTCATTCTGAATTTGAATGCATGCTAGATTAAATTACCTTGATTTGTACAGCCCCTCTATTTCCTGTTACAACGAGATTTGGTTGAATGTGTTATGAGAACCGAGGCTAGAGTTCCAGACCATCAACATTGGTGAAGGCACCTTATACCCCAGGAGTATGTTGGCATGAAGAAGAATGCTGAACACTTTAACCTTCCACCACCACTATTGTGCTATATGTCTTTTTCACCATCTTTTTTTTACTGAGCTATGATGAATAGGCATCTGGTAAATCCCAGAGGGATTATGGGGACTGCGGTATTTTTGTGGTTAAGATGTTGAACTTGAAGACTGGAAGGTTGGAGCTCCCGTCTCTGTCCCAGCTCCTGTCAACCTAGCAGTTTGAAAGCAAGAAATTACAAGTAGATAAATAGGGACCACTTCAGTGGGAAGATAAACAGCGTTCTGTGCACTCCTGTGTCTAGGCATGCTTGCAACATGTCCATGGAAATGTCTGTAAACACAGACAGCCCTGGCTCTTCGGCTATAAACAGAGATGAGCACTAAACCCTAGAGTCAGATATGACTGGCTTTCGAGCAGTGATGGGATGTAACAGGTTCTCACCAGTTCTCAAGAACTGGTAGTAACTTTTCCCAGTATCCCGGAGAACCGGTAGCAGCTTTTGGGGGGAACCACCTTCGGGGCTTACCTTTTCACTGGTTCCCCCACTGTGCATGCATGCCAAGCACTTGGTGTGCATGTACGCCTAAAGTGCTTGGCGCGTATGCACGGCCTCCTTGCTGTCCTCCCAAGCGGGGAGGAGGAAGAGAAGCTGCTAGCCTGAAGCTCCCTATAGCCTCCTCCCCAGGGTAAGTGACTCACCTTTGGAGGTACAGCTGTTTTACATTTACATTAAGGCAGATTATCCTAGAGAACTGGTTAGGCAAAGACTTAGTACCTAACTTCTTTAACTGTTGAAAAGTGCCAAAATGAAGCCATCTTGTGGTGAGTTCATTCTGTAGTTCCTTCCGACCTAGTATTTTATTTTTAATTATTTTTAATTATTTTTATTTTTTTTCTTTGGCCCCGCCCACAACATCATGATATCATGATATTAGCTCCACCCACACTGTGATGATATCACGGTGGGTAGTAAAATTTCTGACATCCCACCACTGCTTTCGAGCAAGGACAACCTTTACTTGTTACCTAAATCCCAGAGAGGGGGATAGGAGTCAGCAGGAATTTAGAAAGGGACTACTGGTTGAGGAGGAGATTAAGCATCTATCTTGCTGCCTGCCATTTCTACATGTCAGATTATCTCATTGTCCTCTGTTTTTTAGATGATCAGTAGACACCACATCAAATATCTGGTTTGGCCCTTTAATATAGAGGCCAGAATCTTAACCACCTAGCTAGGAATTTGTCCTGTGAAGGACACGTTTGATGTAAATCCAGGAGATGGAAGTAGTGTGCACAGGATTAATAATAATAACCATGTGCTGTCAAATCAATTCTGATTTATGCCAATCCCTTCTAGGTTTTCCTAGATCAGCAATACTGTACTCAGAAGTTGTTTACTTTCTCTTCTTCTGGGGGTGCCCTGGGGACTGTGCAGCTCACCCAAGGACAAATGGGCTGGCTCTTCTCCTAAGATGCTCAGTGGAGAATTGAACTCCTCACCTCTGAGCTATCAAATCAGTGATTCCTTCATTCACATATCACATAATCGTGCACGGAATTAGCAGTATTAATTAGGACTGTAATGGGAGTTTCCCACTGTAATGTCAAAATAGGTACGCATGTATGTCACTTTCTCTTTCTCCCATCTCCAATCCCTGTGCAATGTAACGCTGCACT
Source organism: Furcifer pardalis (assembly GCA_030440675.1). Lineage (NCBI taxonomy): Eukaryota > Metazoa > Chordata > Lepidosauria > Squamata > Chamaeleonidae > Furcifer > Furcifer pardalis. Next base: position 109,656,628 of record CP126893.1, read on the forward strand.
GAATTATGTCTTTATCTTTCTCCACCTAATATAAGGCTGAGGCTTCAGTCCCCACTTCGTTACCTGCCAGGGCCTCTTAAAGAGATGACATTTCCAATCCTGACATTTTCCACCGCTCCATCTGGGAATTAATGGCCGGATATTAACAGCAATGGGGCTGTTTATCATAATTAGTCTCATGAAGCTATTGAGCATTCAGTGCTCCCTCTCCCTTTCCTTCTCTTTTTTATTATCAGCTCTAAGGAAATAACTGTAGAATCTAGCCATAGAGATGGGTGATTTATTTATTGATTGATTTATTTTGGTCTGTCAGGTTTAGTCTTTAAAATTTGCCAAACTGAGCATCTCTTCGTAGTGATGACGCCAAGGTTGACCTGACTTGGGCACGTAATTGGAATTACTGAAGCCATTTGGTATTTTGAAAAGACATTTATTATTCTGACATTTTCTGTAATTCAGACATTGCCCAATGCAAACTAAAGAAGCAGTCATGACAAGGATATATCATATACTGCAGGTATTATAGGGATGTTTCACCAATAGGTGTGTAGAGAGAAATCTTCAGTAAAATACAGTTTCTATTTCTCAGCATTCATAGACTAACATTTTTTTAAAAAATACAAGTACTTATTTCAACTAACAGGCATTTCTCCCTACGGACATATGAAATGTGGAATAAAGGAACACAGAGTTTTTTTTTGGTTGGGGATGATAATAATGAGTGATGTATATAATATCTTTAGTTTCAGTCTAGGAGGACCCCCCAAATGGGTTTACAAACTAGTGTCAACTTAACTATATCTAAGATACTAGCAGATGCATTCATGTTAAACTATAGCATACCTCTGCCTGGGGCCTTCTGGATGGACTGGACCACCACTTCCAGTATTATGAAGCAAGGGGAAGGGCATTGCAGCGCAATACATTTGAGTAGCTCTTGGTTAGAAACAGCTGAGCTACATCAGTTCCCTGTCCACTGAATTTAAGCTGCTTGTGCACTGAGGGCCTACATATGGACCACATAGATATTAGAATTTTTTGGATTTTTTTTGAGTCACCCAGAGCTAATCTGAATAATCTATTGTTGCTAATGGCTGTGTGAAGCTGTATTGTTGTGCTTGCTTGTCTGTCATCTTGCTTGACCACACCCTTCTCCCTTTGACCCCTTTAATTTGGTGTATAAAAACCATGCCTAATAAGTTTCACTCTTTGTCTGAAGAAGTGGACTTGATCCACGAAAGCTAACAATAAAAATATAGCAGTTACTTTTTAAAGTGCTACAGTGTTTTTTATTTTATTTTTATTTTGTTTTGTTTATTTTGTTTTGTTTTCTGATATAGATATTAGAGACAGCTTACTGCTAGAAGAGAGAATTCTCTGTGTGTGTGTGTGTCTGTGTCTGAAAGAGAGAGAGAGAGAATTAGCCCACAGCCGTTCTAGATGTTCTTGAGTTGCCACTTCCACCACCCTTGCCAGAATAACCAGTGGCATAGGATGACAGGGATTGTCCATAGTCAACAACATCTGGAGTGCCGCTCATTCCCTGTCCTTGTTCTTAGACTAATTTAGTATTTTGCAGTAGCAGAATTAGACTAGAAGTTTCCCAGAGGAAACTAAGCAGAGAGAAAGTTAAGTTGTACTTACCAGTAATAACTTTCGTTCTTCGAATATGTATTCTGTGAATTCACACTTTTGGGGTTCTGTGCCTGCATAGAGCTGTTACTGGAGTTTTCAAGCTAATTGGATAAAAGGTTGAGTGTTAGGACCACCACCGTACCACCCACCCTTTGACGCCATTTCACACTCTTTCCTCAGATAGTACTTAAGCTGTGCACAGGACAAAATAAGTTATTTCATCCGTGCAGCTCAAGTGTGGAGGAAGGGTGGGAAAGTGTGAATTCACAAAATTCTCCAGAATTCTCCAGAAAAGCAGTGGAGGTGGTAACAGCTCTGGTATAATGTGCTCTGACGTGAGGAGGAGGAGATAGAGAGGCAATCTCATAGGTGAGATGGATGACCCATGAGACCCATTTGATGAACCTCTGTAATGTGATGGGTTCTCCTTTATTTATTTATTTATTTATTTATTTATTTATTTATTTATTTATTTATTAGTTCAAATTTATATTGCCACCCACTTGCCATAGCGACTTCCCTGGACTTCCCTCTATACGCCACAAAGAGACATTGTGTTTTTTTGAATTCCCTTGTCCTGCTGATGTAAAACAATAAAGTCCTCTTTACATCAAGTATGTGCCATGCTCTTTCTTGGCCCAAAGTTGGGTTTGGAAAGAAAGTTGGCAGGGAAATAGACTGTCCCAAATGGAACTCAGAGACAACCTTAGGGAGAAAGGTGATGTCTGGATGAAGAACCACCCAGTCGTTAAAGAATTTGGTGAATGTTGAGTCTGCACGAAGTGCGGTGAGCTCACATGCCTTTCTAGCAGATGTGATGGCCACCAGAAAGGCAGCTTTCCATGTCAGAGAAGGCGAAGGCCCGTAGTAGCCATAGGTTCAAACGGAGCTTTGGTAAGCGCAATCAGAATAGTGGATAAGGACCACTGTGCAGCTGGAGTTTTTACAGGTGGAAAAGTGCAGAGGCCTTTTAGAAACCTTTTTACTGTCTGGTCCCTGAACGCTGTGGAGGCTACGGAGCCTACCGGAGAGTGTGCCACAATGGCTACCAAATGGACTCTGATGGAAGCAAGTTCTAAGCCGGTCTCTGCTAGATGGAGTAGATACTCCATAATGCCCTGGAGGCTGTCATGGTTTGGGCTTAGTTGTTTGGATTTGAGGAAGGCACGAAACTGTTTGTGTTTAGAAGCATAGGATCTCTGTGTGGAGGGTCTCCTGCTCGTGTTGAGTATTCTTGCCAATCTGGGGTTATCCTCCACGCAGTAAGATGCAGGCTGGGCAGGTCGGAGTGGAAGAGTCGACCGTTCTCCTTTTGGAGAAGTGATGGAAAATCCAGTAGCGTGAGCGATTATAAAGACAGCTGCAGCAGATGAGGGTACCACGGCTGCCTGGGCCATGCCGGCGTGATGAGAATCACTTGAGCTTGACGATGGAGCTCTCAACGGTCTCCTGCTGCTACAGCGAAGAGAACTGAGGAAAGAGCACAAAATGGCGCCAAAGGGTGGTATGGTGGGTGGCCCTAACACTCAAAGGTTTATCCAATTAGCTTGAAAGCTCTGGTAACGGCTCCGTGCAGACGCAGAACCCCAAAAGTGTGAATTAACAGAATACGCAAAGGAGAACCTGGGCTTCTTCTTCTTCTGTGTCTCAGCCAGACGTGAAACTGCCACAATGAAAGCACCATTTGGTGTGTTCATTCTGCAGTTCATTGGACCTAGTGTGAGTAAGATTAGCCAGCAACACAAGGTTGCCGTTACCAGGATACACCTGATTATGGCTCAAAAATACCACAATCTTCAAGGAAAGGGAAAAAATATCAAGAGGAAGCATTGAAATTTCCAATCCCAACTTTGGAGATCCCCAAGTAAATTGCAATAGCACATTAGAAGATTTATCCTTGTATAGGTGGCTGAGAGAAGATACTATGTATTTATCAAAGGTAGAAGTACCGTACCTTATAAGTGGTAGAAGAAAGGGCAACTGTTGCAACTACACATAAGGCAACGGACATGTTAATACTGTATGTGCAACATATGTATTTTTATTTGATAAAGGAATAGCATCTGATTGGTTCACTGTGTAGTGAGCAAACCTGGGCTCTACCCCTCCCCTCACAATGCCTCATAAGGACCAGAATCCTTTTCAGTCGGCCAAAGTCTAAAATGTAACAAAACCTAGAAAATAATAATTTAGCCATGTATGTCAAGAGAAGGATGAAATCTGCAATGGGGATTGGTTTATTTATTGACTTGTCAAATGGTACAGCAGTAAATATACATAGATAAAGCTCAATAAATATATAAAATACATCAAATATATAAAAGGTAAGCAAAAGAATACAAATAAGGAATACATCTTTTTCTTCAGGTGCTGTATCCGTTCCGGATATTGGCTATCATCATGGTGATAGACTTCCTGTTCTTAACTCCTTGGAACAGTTCTTCCGAGGACATGCCATACCAGTCTCTCAGGTTCTTCTGCCATGAAGTCTATGTACGTCCAGGGCCTCTTTTCCACCGAATATCTAACATCTCACTATTCTGACATTACAACTCAATCCTCAAATGTCATAGCCATTCCTCCACTGGTAATAAGGAGTGTTGCTCTCTGACATCACCAGTATATCTAAAACTCTCACTTTAGTGCTTAAATGAAACTAGAATATTTGAGGGTTTTTTTTAAAAAAGAAAGAAGGGTAGCTTTTCTGATACAATACTTGAATAGTTGCTGTCTGGAACTGAACTAGATGGGGAAAAATACTCCACAAGTTTTCAGAAAAAGAGCCAGGTGTTCATTAAACCAAAATGTACTAAAAGAAATTCAATATAAGGAAACTAAAATAGTGCTCTTTCAAAAACTATTCCCCAAACAATGGGAAAATTCAATGAATTCAAACCTTCATTGATCTACCACAGAAACAAGATTAAATGGTGATAGGGGTTTCAATTTTAAAATACTTATTTGGTATGGAACAAAAATAATGACAGTGTTCACTAAAGAAGAATGAAGAGAAATTCATATTCCAGTAGATTTACCGATAGTTGAAGAATAGATTTTATCATAGAAGATCACCAATAAGAGCTGGTGTCCAAAAAAAGGAATTGGTAAGTAAGCAGAAATAGGAGAAAGATTTAAACAGAAGAATCACAAATGCTGTGTACTTATTAAAATGTGTTGTGGCTGGGAAATTGTTAAAATTTAAGTGCCAACACCATTTTAGGGCAAACAGAAGAGGAAACTGGTATGAAAAGGTGAACAACTGATACATTGTTACTATAGCAATTAAGGAATAGGGAGAAGTTAATAGGTTACCTTTCTGGGAGGGTGGGGTGTAAAAAAAAACTTTGGCAACCCAGAAATGTGGGGTAGGGGAATGCCATACATTACTATTGGCACCCCAAGGCACCAGAGGCAAGGGCAGGGCGGGACTAAGCCTGATTGCCCGATATACCAGCCTGAGTAAGTCATGCAAAAATTTACATGAACACCAATGGAATCTGGCCATAAGGTACTAATGGCTTCCCTTGCTGTGGGTTTTATTCTGCGGGGTTGTTTGTTCCCGGTTTTTACTTCTTGTTTTTATGATCCTTTTTACAGTTTTAAAATTTTAATTATTAGTATTTATTGGATGGGGTTGGGTTTTTGATTGTGTTTTGTCTTGTAAGCCGCCCAGAGTCGGGTATACCCGATTGGGGCGGGATAATAAATGTGAACAATAAATAAAATAAATAAATAAATAAATGAATAAAACAATTAAAGGACCTGGACCAGAGATAGTAATGTTATACATCATATCAAGAAAATAAAAGACCTACCAAAACATCCATATTTCTCTGAATAGTACAAATGGGATAACAAAGACCAAAGGAGTACTGATGCTTCTCATAGAAAAATAAACAGTAATAATAACTGTGTCCCTTCAAGCCATTTCAGACTTATGGCAACCCTTTTCAGGATTTTCTAGGTAGAGAATACATAGAAGTGGTCTACTATTCCCTTCTTCAGGGGTGGGGGTGTCCTGGGACTGTGCACCTTGCCCATGACTACAACAGGCTAGTTGTTCCCCCTGGAGGCACAGTGGGGAATCAAACTCCCAACCTCTGGCTCCATGGTCAGAGACTTAAACTACCGTACTGAGCAATCCAGCCAGCTTTACACAGGAACAGCAATTGTAGCCTTGAAAAAGCGAAGAAGAGCAGTTAGATACCAATGTGAGATTTACATTCATGTGTTCCTTGACCATCAGAATTCAGAGGATAATAGTACTGTATATAGATACTATGCACCTGGTAGCTTACATTTACCCTTTGCAAAAAAGATGAATACCAAATTAATATAATGTTTCTATGGTCATATCCTAATGAGGAATGAGCAGAGTCAACATTAAAACATGATATATTTACCTTCCTCCTCCTCCTTCTAATGCCATATCCAATTCCAAATATTGTCTATCATCATGGTGATCAGCCATGAAGATTGTCTTGAGAACAATATAATGCAATGGCCTTCCATTTGCCTTCTGCATCGCAGCGTGATACCCATACCACTGATCCAGTTCTGTGAGTCACTTTCTGGTCCTGAGCCCTTTTGTCATGCAAAGTCCTTATCAGCCTCAGGCCAGTATGGATGAAGCTGCTGCCCTCCTTCAGGATGGATTAAAGTGGGATTTAATCCATTTGTGGACCATCACCCTTCCCTGTGGACTTCGCCACTCAAGGACATTAGTCCTCAGGGGTGTCAGCTTAGTTATCTACCGCCTGATGATCTGGATTGAGTTGATGGTCTTCTCTATCACCATAGCTGGATAACAAGGTCAGACTGGTATATATTTACTGGAACACTTAAAAACATAAAGTGCTTTCCAACACAATTAAGGTTGTTTATGTCTTGGAAGAATAGGCATCTCTCCTTTCCCCTTTATTTGTTGACAGACAAAATATGAGTTGCCTTCAAACTAGGAAATCAATCTGAACCTATGCACACAGGTGCATTGGTAGCATCAGGTCACTGACCCTCCCCCTCATATCATCTTAGATGCTAAGCTCCTGACAGTTGGACAATATCATTGGAGTCTAAATTCTGCCTTGCTAACACAGCAGAATTTGCTGAGGGGGAGAATAAAAGAGTATATAAGCCAATTCTAGGAAAAAATACAACCCTAAAAGCTATAAACACACTTTGATGGGACACAATGAAAAAAAGAGCTAAAGGGTTATTTAAACAAAAAGAAGCAACATTTAAAGTTACAAAGAAGAAAATCAAAAGGCAGTTATTGAACAAACAATCTCATAGAGCAAGATAAACATGAAGAAAATTTTAAAAGTAGAAATACAATTGGCTATGGGGGGAAAGCAGAACTAAACATGTTAGATATAGGCAAAAAGCCAGTCTCATTGCTTCTTCTCAATCGAATGTATTCTAAATTACTATCAAATGCTCTTAACCAGAACAAACCATCTCAAAATTAAAAAAGAAGGGGCTGTAATTACATTATCGAAGAAATAAATTCAGCTTTTGCAGACATCTACAAAGACTTGTACACATTGGAATTCTAAGGAAAGAATAAAACATTGAACTGCATGAAATCCTACCAACAAAAGAAATTGCAATTGAACATAGAAAAATACCCAGTGTACCAATATCAGGAACGGAAATGTAAGAAATTATTGAGCATTGAAGAGCAGGCAAGTCACAGACTATGGATGGATGACAAATTAATGAATGTAAAGAAACTTTCATCCCTTGTCTGCTGATTCCCTTTAACAAAATACTTTCTTCACTGTGTGAAGAAATGCTACACAGTTGGAGTCATCATGAAACCAGGTGGAGAACCAGACCAACTGGGACCAAACATGTTTATGCTTGTTAATCATATAGAATGTATAGAATACTAAATTTAATACATGAATTTTCTCTGAATTTTCCATCTACTCTTTATGATTTATTTCTTCCTAGTGCTTTCAGAGTTGCTTTCACTGTACTTTCTGGAACTGCAGAAGTCTGTTATCCCTTTATCTCTTCTATATAAGTCTTCAGTGTACTCTTTCTACCTTTTCTGTATTTTCTCCTGGTCAGACATGGTGCTTCTTTGTCAATCATTCAGTATTCCTAATCTAGGTTTACATTTCCCTTTGATTTCTTGGATCCTCTGAAAGAGAGCTTGCGTTTCTCCTTTTATTTCTTTGCACTGGCTATTGTAATAGTTTTACATGGGGTTATAGTCTGCTCTTTCGGGTGGTTTTGGGGTGGGGATGGACAGGTTGGTCAAATCACATGCACATGTGCTGTATGCTTTGTATGCCCCAAAGTCCCAACATGCCCCAAACTCACCCCATTTTGAAACCCCATCGGGGATTCTACTAAATTGCCTGCTGTATTTTATCCAGCAGGAAAACCTAGGCAGATGGGAAAATCTAGAGTGTGGTTGAACAAGCCACTTCCCTGCTACATCAGTCCTATCTTGTTCCTCTGGAGGAGCAAAATGTTGTTGGCTCCTCCTCTCAAGCTCAGACAGCTTTTTAAAAGCCATGCTATGATGGTTTGGGAGGTAAGTGTAGACAGGACCTTCGCCTTTACGTGAACAGCTGCTGAAAAACTGTATTCAGGATTCTGACCCTACTTCTGTAATATTTTATTATTGCTTTGGTCCTGTCCTTCATAGTTTTAAGGCTTTGTTCCCATTGATCTAGGGAGTTCTCAACCTTTTAAAGCTGGAGGCTGGGTCACGCTTCCTCGGATAGTTTCAGGGGCCAGACAGCCATTTTGCCCTTCCTCCACCACATGGCATTTCCAAGTGTTGTGGAAGTGGTGGGCCCCCACATGAAATGGCATTGCAGGCCGCATTTGGCCTGCGGGCTGCAGGTTGAGAATCCCTAATGTAGGTTTTCCTTTTGCTTTAAGTATAGGAATTGTCTTTTTGCATTCATTCCTAAGAATGTAGTAATACAATGTAAAAAATTTAGAACTGCAAAACCTGAAGGTATCCTATGGATCATTGAGTTGTCAAGGAAGACTATAGAGAATTGAACTCCCAATCCCTGGTTGCACATGCAAATACCTAAACCAGTGAGCTATCTATTCACAGCACTTCTAGTTCATGGTCAATATAGTTTAATAGTGCAAATCTCTTATTTATGTGATCTTTAAATACATCAGGGATGTTGTTTAAATTATATTTTGGCACTACAGTTCTTTTGATGTACATTTTCAGCTTTACAGTAGTGTTGGCTCTTAACAGTTTATGATCGCGCCAGAATGCACCCCGGGGAAGCCTCGAACAAAGAGCTGGATGGAGCTGTTTATGTCTGAAGTACGTCCCCCAGCCAGAACGCACCCCGGAGAAGCCTAGGACAGAGCGTAACCCAGCGGACATGCCCCCCCCACTCCACCATATCTCGTAGAGGCTGCAGGGACTGCAGCAGTGGTGGCAGCACTGGTGGCGGTGGTGGTTCCCGCTCCCCCAACAGGCAGGTGGAAGCAGAACCAGCAGCATGCAAAAGATAGGGAGATCGCTCAATTTAAATTCCATTTCTTCTTCTTCAGTGCATCCCTATGGGGATGCCTCCATTTGCATTAAAAAAAATCAAGTTATGTAAATTGCTACGGAACAGACTTTTTATGTAAATCGGGGTTTTACTGTACATACTAAACAAGTACATTCCATTCCATTCCATTCATTCATTCATTTTGTATCATTTCTAGGTTGCCTTTCTCTCCTTGAGGAGACCCAAGGCAACCTATAATGTTAAAAAGATCATACCAAAACCACAATAAATGACAAATTAAAAAGCAATTAAATTACAACAATAATTAAAAGCGCATTAAATAACTGAAAACATTTAAATCTTTAAAAACAAACTTAGAATAGCCATAGACCAGCATATATGAACTCAGTCATAGTTAGTAAAAGCCTGTCTGAAGGGGTTGGTCTTCAGCTGTTGGCAAAATGATAAAAGGGGGGGGGGGGGTTTGCTAACCTAACTTCCTAAGGGAGAGCATTTCAAAATCTGGGAGCTGCCACAGAAAAGACCTTCTCCTGTATCCACATGAATCATGCTTGCAATGGCAATGGAGCAAAGAGGACAGTCTCTTCTGCTTACCTTAAGAACCGGTACAGTTAAAATGGGAGAGATATAGTCCTTCGGATAACTTGGCCTCAAACCATATAGGCTTTATGAGTGAGCGCTTTTAATTGGGCCTACATGCAATTTCTTGCTTTCAAACTGCTAGGTTGGCAGGAGCTGGGACAGAGACAGATGCTCACTCCATTGTGTAGCACTCGGGTCTTGAACTGCTGACCTTCCAGTCATCAAGTTCAGTGTCTTAACCACTAAACCACCAATTCCCTATAACGTTCACCTGCAAGAGGAAGAAGACTAGGATGTTCACTTTCACCACTATTCTTTGCACTGGCAATTGGACTGTGAGCTACACTAGTCAAAACAAACCCTGATATCAAGGAAGTGAAACTTACAAGAAGAAAAATGTCACAGATATGTTTAAGTCTGCCATCAACCTATATATAACATTATTTAAAGCTTACACAGGTTAAAAATAAATCAATCAAAACCACCAAATGTATGATTCAATGCCTCAGAAAATGTTCAGCGAGAATTATAGAATTGGGAATTCCTGTTAATTCATTCTGGCATTAAATTTTCAGAATATGAAAATAGCTGCAAAATAGAAACTATACATAGTCCTCGCTTAACCTGTCCTTAGTAAAACTCCAGCAGTAAAAATGAGCCTATTATCTGTAATTTCTGTTTTTGTTCCAGTTTATTCCACTGAAATCAGGCCTCTCTCTCTGTTTCTCTCTCTCTCACACACAAACATGTGTGCATGCACACACACACACACACACACACACACACACACACACACACACACACACACACACACACACACACACACACACACACACACACACACACACATGCAAAAAAGAAAACCTGAAACTGTCCTATATTGTTTCACAAAACAAATGGCAAAATATATTAAGGTGGCAAACCTTGGCTCTCCATGTGTTCTTGGACTTTAATTACCAGAAGCCCAAGTCAGCACATCTGGGAATTGAAGTCCAAGAATAGCTGGAGTGCCAAGGTTCGTCATCAGTACTGTAATCTAGAGTTAGAGGCAAAGCTGCAGATGTGTTGTTGGGATGTCTCACTTAATAAAATGTATAAAAAGCATTAAAAGAAATGTGATCATCTGTCCTTCTAGGAAATGATCTCCACAAGGCTTCCATGGATATGAAGCTTGGCTCCATGCTTGTTGCATTTCTACACATTAATGTATCATCCAAATTTTTACCATCCTGAATAAACTGAATCTGAGAGTAAGAGGCTGTCTACAAGGGTATATAGCTCACTGTTGGAAGCAGGTTGCAAGGGGTTTGTCAATTTGTGTGCACACATCATTTAAAGATGCTACATTGGGGACAGGATAATAATAATAATTTTTGCTGGAGAAACTCTGCTCAGATGATGCCCGAATGAGGCTCCTTTCATGTCCCCAAGATCTTTTCCCACCAAAGTGGTCCCTATTTATCTACTTGAAATTTCTTGCTTTTGAACTGCTAGGTTGGGAGGAGCTGGTATAGAGATGGCCATTTAAACTGTCATGCAGTACCTGGGTCTTGAACTACTGACTTGTCATCCTTCCAGCTAACAAAGCGAGCTTCTTAACCACTGAGCCACCACAGCCCCTTGGGACAGGATAAAAGAGGGTGACTGTGAAGGCAGTGGAATTAAGATGAACACTTCATCTGAAGATCTTAGGAGCTGAGAAGACTCATATGGGGAAATATGGTTGTAATCCACAGACCTTTGGCATTCTTTGAGATGTCTGATCTTACTATGGAGACATATGTCTTACCGTAATTACATCCTGCATGGTTTACTATAATGTTCATGACTAGAGCTGCATTTGGCGATGGCTTGAAAGCTTCAGTTGGTCTCAAATGCTATAGCCAGACTGTAGAGTAGAGCTAATTATAGCAAGCATATAAATTCTAAAAGACCTTCAGATTTTCCAGTTTTAAAATATTCTGATATTTCTCTCAGACTCACTGCCCTCACAGGCCTAAATGATTGAAGTCACAAATGGTGACATTTTTCGTGACTGCTCCAAGACTGTGGAACTGCCTCCTACTAGAGACTAGGTTGGCCTTCTTTCCTTTTTCTTTATTTTTCTAGACATGTTTTAAATAGTTTTTGTTAGGGCATGTAAGTCTTCGCCTCACACCCTAACTGGTTGCAAAGCATATTGTGTCTGTGATGCCTTTAAGACTCTACTACAGGGGCACACAGGTGCTGGGACTTTTCCCTGGTGTCCTCTATGGGCCAGTGTATTTAGGTCAGAGCAGGATTGCAAACTTCCAGCTACAATGCTCAACTTGCCTTTGCTGACAGTTTGGACGAAGATTCTAGAACCTGCTATGAGGACTGAATCTTTGCACTGATCCTAATTATGGCTTTTGTTTGATATGCCATCTATGCTTGCTGGATAAAGAAGGACTACTTGGGGTAACCCTCCACCAGGAGGACAGAAGCTGTAGAACTCTTTGGCTTTGTCTATAATTACAGCTTGCATTTACCCTGCTGGGCTGGACTGTTACTGAACTGTATGGACTTCTATATAGCACAGCTGAACTGTCTCAGTGAGGTCAACTGAGCAGCCCAAGAGAATATATCTGTTTTGTGTTACAGTTGTTGTACTGTATATACTTGCACCTTTTTACTTCCTGAGTAAACCTACTTTGAGTTTTCTTCTGCACCAAGATCTATCTGCCTGTTTTAATCACAAGGGACCACCTTGCCAGGTGCGAACCTCTTGCTGGCCACTGCATACCACTCTGCTAACCATTTACATTAACAGTTTTTGATAGTCTTTTTATTTATTGTGTGTTCAATTTCATTTTAACATCATAACATATGTATCATTGTTGTTCTAAAGTTACCGTATATGCCGGTGCACAAGGCGACTGGGTAGATAAGACGACCCCCCAACATTTCCACTCAAAATATAGAGTTTGTTATATACTCGCTATATAAGACCACCCCCTCTTCCGCACACCTTCCACACATGCAAAAGAGCAAATACAAGAGTTACCGTAGTCTTTAAGGTGCCACAAGTTTTTTGATGTTGTTTTGTTTAGTCTCTGATATGCTTTGCTCAGAAAATATTACGATATATTTTCGCGCAGGAAGACCTGTCCTTTCCCCTGATTGGGTGAAGGGGAGCTTGGGGCGGGATCTTCCCGAAGAGACGGAGGAGCCAATCAGGTTGCCGCGGGCGCGAGTTTAATGCGGGCGAGTTTGAATGCGAGTGAGTTTGAATGCGAGTGAGTTTGAATGCGGGCGAGTTTCAATGTGGTCGTGCGGATGGTTGCCGCGGGCACGAGAAGCAGCCCCAGCCGTGTGGGCGGTTGCTCCGCCGCTGCACAAGAACCGCGATAGGGGAAAGGACAGGAACCGCGCAGGAAGACCTGTCCTTTCCCCTGATTGGGCAAAGGGGAGCTTAGGGCGGGATCTTCCAAGAAGGTGGCGGGGAAGGATTCAACGGTCTCCCCGGAGCTGCTGCCCAAGCCCCGGTAAGTATTTGGGAACCCAAATGACATGCACCCGATAGACAAGACGACCCCCCACTTGGAGGCATTTTTTGGGGGGTGAAAAAGTCGCCCTGTATGCCGGCATATACGGTATGTAATTCATTTGTGTCCCTGCATTGAAAGGAGGGATAAAAATAAAAGGAAACATGTATTTCTAGATCCACATATTATGTCTTCCATTGCTTAACAGCTACATTTTTGTTGTTGTTCAGTCACACAGTCGATTCTGACTCTTTGCGACCCTATGGACCATTGCCGCTAGGCACCTCTGTCTTCCACCATCCTCCTCAGCTTGCTCAGCTTTGTGCCCATTGCATCTACAATACCATCTAGCTATCTCATTTTTGGCCACCCCCTCTTCTTTTGCCCTCCAACATTCCCAGCATCAAGGCTTTCTCAAGTGAATTCTCTCTTCTCATTTGATGTCCAAAGTACTTTAGTTTCATCTTTACTATTTGACCTTCGAATGAGCAGTCAGGGTTTATTTCTTCTAGGATTGACCTATTTGTTCTCTTTGCTGTCCAGGATACTCTCAAAATTCTCCTCCAACACCACATTTCAAAGGCATCTATTCTTCTGCGCTCAGCTTTCCTAATGGTCCAGCTCTCACAACCATACATTACTACCAGGAATACCATTGCTTTGACGATGAGAATTTTGGTTTGCAAGGTGATGTCACTACTTTTAACTATGTTAAAGTACCTTTCTGATCCTGAAATCCAGTAGTACATAGATGAGATTCCCTTGAATCAATGGAACTTACATAGGTGTTGACTCACCAAATCCCTCCTGATTTAATGGGCTTACTTTTAGTGGTGACTTTACTATTGAATTTCATTTGATACACCACAACTAACAGGTTGTTATATGCCGCTATATATCTTGTATGTTATATGTTGTTATATTATACCCCCTTCACATAACCTACTTGAATAGAATTATCATCCATAGCCTCAGGCTACCTCACAGACAAAAGAACTTGGTGATTGGCCCGGACCACACAATTGTCAATAGATGCTAGGCCTGAAGGGTAAACTCATTAGCAAATGTGTAAATCCACAGTGTTTGTCTTGCATCCATATATTAACCATTTGCAATTCAACAGGGCGAAACTTCACAACTAATCTGAATAACAACCAAATATATTCAGCTATTACCAGCTGTAAAAGGCCACATTGATTTGTATACTTATCTGTTATGCTAACGAACCATTGTGTGGCTCTGTACCTGATGTGTATAAATTGCTGCCATGAAGTCTCACTCTTATGTCTGATGAAGTGGACTTGCTCTCATACCTGAATCTCTTGGGTAGGGTGGGGTGGGTTTGCCTACTTACAGAGGCAACTCTCTTTCCTTGAAGTATTTGTACCCCAAGGTCTGGATCACCATGGTGGGAAGGTGCCATTACCCTGGGGCATGTGTTAACAATATACAAGATACATTAGAAGAAAAACATTTCCGAATCAATTTATTTATTTATTTTAGTTCAGATCTCTCTGGCCGAGAGGGAATAAAAACCAATAAGACAAAGAACTGTGAGTAACATTTCTACAGTGACTGCCCAAAGGGGGGCTAGCCCAGAACAATTCAAATACTGTACTAGGCACGTACAGTAGAACTCCGTGTAATGATTTTAATCTGTGTCACAGAGCTCATCGCTATGCGATTTTTGTCATACGATTGTCCCTATGGAAAAATCTGTACAGTGATTTTCCCTATAGAAAAAACCATACAATGATTTTTGGCACTAAGCAGTTGTTTCCATTGAAAAACCGTTGTATGGATTTTTCCATAGGGACGATCGCTATGCGGAACACCCCCCCCCCAGCCTAATTGCTATGTGATTTCATCACTGTATGGGGCGTCGTTATACAGGGAGAACAAAAGGGAAGCTTGTGCAAGCATCACATTGGTCCAGGGGGTCACATGGTCCAAGTAGGAGGAGAAATCTCATTGGTCACGTGGGAGGAAGAATCTAATTGATCCAATGGGTGTCATATGGATTATCAAGTATTGAGGAGGAGCTGGCTGTAGCTACCTCAAGAGGAAGTGAGCAGGAGACAAAAAGCACATACAGTATCATAGTCCATGTATGGTGTTGATTTCCAAACCCAACTTGCAGGGGTTATGATGTCATCTCAGAAAGCCAGGCTCAACTCAATGTATCAGGAAATAGCAGATGACCCCTGGGGTTCTGGATGTTGATAAAAATGCAGACAATAATTTCCTTTGCCAATTGAGGGTGGGGGCACAGCTGGGCTTGTGTGCTCCCTGTGGAAACTGGGACATGTAGTGTTTGTGTGAAACATGTGAAGGGGCAGGAACAATCAGAAGGGGGAACTCTTTATTAAAACAACAAAAATGGAGTTTTTTATTTTCACCAAACAGATCCACGAAAGCTAACATTAAAATACAGCAGTTAAGTGTTTAAAGTGCCACAATGGTTTTTGTCCTTTTTTGTTTCCTCTCTGAGATCTCAAATTTCAGCCTTAGTTAATTCAATTTTAAAAATGTATTTGAACAATAGATATTATATTGTATCTTTGTATGGTAATTGTAGTATATTTAATGTAATATGTAATTCAATTTGAAAGTGGTGTAATCATTTGAAGGGAAGCAGGTGTGAGACCTGGAATCCTTTCTTAAATCTGCCAATCAGGAAACCATGCTCCAAATATCCTATCTGGTCTGGCCCTAAAAGCGACCCCTAAGCACTCGAGCCAGGGTGTTTGGGCTATCTGAAGAAAATCGCCAAGAGTCTGAGGTGAAGGTGAGCCAAGATTGTATACACTTGCCACCTCACCTCCACCTGGCCAGCAGCGATGCAAAGCTTGCACTGTTGAACCTGCCTCTTCTTTCATGCTGTGGAAGGAAAAATTTCCCCTTTCCAACCCATGCCTAGTATAGGCAGGGTTCAGGAGGGCACAATATTAAAGCTACCAAGATGTATTAGAGTACTGAACAGAAATACTCAGGGCAATAGAATTACTGGCTGGACCTCCCATTGAAAACAGAAGACAAACACAAAAGACAACAAATAATTGCTAAATAGAATGACTAGAAATAGAATAACCTAGGTTTGAATCAAATGGGAAAATGGGCGAAAAGCAGATTAATGTAGGCATCAGATGAATGGTTGGTTTTTAGCAACTATTAGCATTGGTGAAGGGTAAGGCTTAGAGAATTACTTTTAAATGAATGACTACAACCACATACTGAAGTCTTCAAAATGAGAGAACTGATAAAGATAATGCTCTTCAGTCTAGAAAATCATCCTACCATGACTCAATTATGGATGGCTTCACCATTTCATTGAATTCATTCTTGCTAGGTAAAAATGACTTTCTAAAATTTGTTTTGAAAAGTACTCTACGACAAGGATGCCACATCTTCTATCCTGGTTCTAGAAACCTTGTACTCACCTCCCTGCCAGCAAAAGAAAACAACATACTGTGTGTGCTAATGGCATATCTTCAATAAATATAGATTTGAATTAATATACTGTATTTGGTTATTCCCAGTAGTAATATGTGACTGTGAAAGCTGGACCACAAGGAAGGCTGAGAGCAGAAGAATAGTTGCCTTTGAACTCTGGTGCTGGAGAAGACTCTTGAGAGTCCCCTGGATATCAAATCAGTCAATCCTAAAGGAAATCAACCCTGACTGCTTGTTGGAAGGACAAATACTGAAGCTGAAGCTCAAGTACTTTGGCTACCAAATGAGAAGAGGGGGCTCACTGGAGAAGGCCCTGATGCTGGGCAAGATCGAAGGCAAAAGGAGAAGGGGGCGGCAGAGGATGAGATGGCATGGTTGACGCAGTGGACCTATACCTGTGTGGACTACGGAGGATGGCAAATGACAGAGGAGCCTGGTGTGCGGTGGTTCATGGAGTTGTAAAGGGTCAGACTCTGACGGTGTGACTGAACAATAACAAAAACTTTGGTTATTCCATTCTTGTTTTTCTGGTGGCTGTTGTTCATATGCTTCATTTTTCTTTCTATCTCAGCCCTTCACTCAATCAGAGCTCTGTCAGTTTCCTTCTGCTTTAGCTCCCAGTAATTCCATTAATGCTTTTCCAGCCCATTCTTAGAGATTATCCAAAGCTTTCCATCCAGATGTTTTCTAGATAAACATAAAAGATTCTGTGTTTACATATTACCCATTAACACTCTTCCGCTGATGTGAAAGTAGTAATTATGGAGCCAGGTGGGGCTGTGCATACAGTTGTTGACACTGAGCCTGCACAATGCTGGGTGGCTTTTTTGAGTGAGAGGCCAACCACCAGCAGGAAGATCAGCAAAGCAATTAAAAATGGAATTTTTAAATCGATTGCCTGGCTTATTCCAGGTGAAAATTAAGCACTTTTGGCTACCGCATCTGGCAAAATCAGTGCAGTACATGGAAATCAGCCTGAGCTAATGTGCTTCAACCTAAGATTTCCTTATGTAACAGCATGATAGTAGCAGTAAACTAATTATATACCATCACCTGCAAGAACAATGCAAAGACACTGTGCCCATTCTAGAAATTATACCTTCCCCACAGAAGGAATGCATTGATTCACATCCATTTGCTACACAGATGTCTCTCACTGTGGGATACTGGTATGGAAATTTTCCTATCTACTTTGATTCCTTCCCCATATAGTAACTCTCTGATAGCCTTTGTATGCTGCTTCAGTAAGCACAGGTATTTTCATGTCAATCACTAAAAGGACCATAGGATTTGAATCAGGCCAAAACTCTTAGGGCCATTAGGAATATAGTTAAGTGGAAAATTCTTCACTTCCAATACATCAGGGGTGCTCAAACTACGGCACCCTCACCACTTCCGGAAGTGGAAGTAAAACGTACATGCATGGGTGCATTACACTGCCATAAATGACCCATGGCTGTCATAAATGTTTTTATGACAGCTGTGGGTCATTTACAGCAGGGTTATGGTGCATGTGTGGGCATGTTATGCGCATGCATGGGCACGTTATGCCTCTGTGCCTGCATGTTTTACTTCTGCTTCCATGTGGGAGGAACCATGTGACTGGCATGCTCAACCACATAACTGGCCCACAGCCTGAAAAGTTTGGGCATCCCTCCAATACATAATGGGCAAAATCCAATCTCTGATCTCTGCAAAGGTCAAAATGGTCTAAGATAGGCAAATTGGAGGTGTGGGGTAGTAATGTACTTTTCACCTTTAAGCCAGGGATAAGAAACCAAGGGTCCTCCAGATGTCATTGGACCTCAGGGCTCATTAGCCTCAGGGAACAGGGAAGCAAGAAATTGTAGTCCATCAACATCTGCGGAACTAGTAACCTTCCACCCCATTTTATGAACTGCTTAAATCTTTACATTTCAGTTTCAGGATTTCAATTTCAATCAGTTCTGCAAAAGGGAGAATAACTTACAATTCAGGTTTCACAAATGTCCAGGGGAAAGATAGAATGGGAATGGAGGAGAAAATACATCCATGGCATTCCTAAACAGATATTGGAATAAAACCAAGAACAGCATAAAAACTGCTAATACTTTAATTTAATTTAATTTTTGCACTTGTATGCCACCCACTCAGGGAACCCGACTCAGGGTGGCTCACATCACAGTTAGACAATCACAACAATTACAAGCAATGCAATATAATAATTTTTAACATTATACTAATAATTCTAAAAACCCTATTAAAAATAAAACCAAAACTGACCAAGTTAAAAATACATTCACTTAAGTGGTCCACATCACACATTTTGGAGCAATAAAACCAGAAGAAATTAAACTATAATCACATGCCGTAACAGCTTTCAATATATAGTTAGTAAATGAGAATGAGCTAAATTGATCACTTCTGAACCAATGCAATTAAGAAAGATAACAGCTGGTATTTTTGATTTCAGATTTTTATTTTATTACTTCTTCAGAGTGGGATTTCTCTTCTTTTTCATTAGGTTCAGAAGTAGGAACATGTAGGCTAGTGTTCTGCTCTGGCATTCTGCTCTTACAACAGTCCACTGTGAAAGGACAATGACATCTGTGGAATGTGGCAAGGAAGTGTCTCCTAACTTCTGGAACTAGTGGAAATGTGGACAACTTGTGGATGGAATGGGGCATTTTATACCAGTCATCAGTAGTCACTTTGAGGAAGCCCTGTGAATTTGAATGCTCACGATCATAATCTCCACATGCACAAACAGACTTGGCAGAACCACAGAGGTGGTGCCTTATGATTGATTAGCAGTCAACAGAGGGTTTGGAGATGAACACTGAACACAAGGCAAGGTATCTGATTTCTCAGAAAAAGAAGCACATCTCCACAAAAGGCTTCAAGGGGAGCAAGGGGTCAGACAAGGAGAAACAGGAGTTGGAAGAGGAGAAGGTGTGATACAATTGGGGACCAGGCACCATTTTGAACTATGATAAGCCAACATTGTAGACGCAATGGGCACAGAGCTGGGCAGGTTGAGGAGGATGGAGGAGGACAGGGGTGCCTGGAGGTAAATGGTCCATGGGGTCACAAAGGGTCAACTGTGTGACTGAACAACAAAAAGCTGAGATCAACTGCATGTGTTTAAGATTTCACATTCTGTGACAGTAAATGGGACTTTTGACCCTCCAGATGTTTTGGACCCCTCCCCCCCAATCCATTGCCATTGTATCTTGGAGAGAATGATAATTGCCACACACCTCCCAAACATGGAGGACTGTCTGATCTTTACTCAGTGTTTCCCAACCTTTGGTTTTTGGACTTCAGTTCCCAGAAGCCTAAGTCACTTCCCCAAAGCACTGATCAGCCAGTGTACTAACCTAAGCTTCTGGGAATTGAAGTCCTCCCATGGGTGTAGGCCCCATGTTGGGAACCACTGCTCTACAGCTAGCTTTATAAAAGATCCCACTTCCAATTTCAAGCTTCTCCTTTCAGTTTACGTAACAAGAAGCCTTTGGACTGAAAGTATGTGTATTTGGGGTGGGGGATATTTCTCATCCCAAAACGGTGGAGTGATGCATCCTTCTGCATAATTTATGAGGTGCTCACAGTCCAGATGCTTCATAACAGATAGAATCAGGGTGAACACATTTAGCTCTTAAAACAACATTGAAACTAAACAGCCTAGTATGCGCTACCTCTGTAATTCTGCCCAGTCTGTTTGTGCATGTGGAGATTATGATTAAAACCTGCTACCTAACTTGCATAAATATTTCCTCAGGAGAGTGATAACTTGATTGTGACGTTCCGGTTCTAGAATGTTGAAGCCTATGCAAGAGCTCGTCTCAAATCAGCCATCACCAGTGAAGGCCTGGAGTACAGTTCATAGAATCAAAACTTAGAAACATAAGGGTTTTTCTTTATTACAACTCCCAAAATCCCCAAGGATTATTGGTTTCATACTGCTAGGTTGGCAGGAGCTCTTACAAAGACTGCATTCAGGGTATTTTTGATAGTTACCGGTATGTTCAATTTAGAAATGAAAGTAAGGTGGGACATAGATCAAATTATCAGCCTAATTCTTTATGTCTTTACTGTGTTTCAGGGTGGCATTTTCCCAAGAATCTAAAAAAGAAAAAGGAAAAAAGAATGGTTATTTTATTTCTGCCATGCTTCCTTCTCTTCCCTGTTAGAAACAGGGCCCCAGAGTGGTGTACAAAAGAAGACTCTTGGTAAGACTATAGCCTCAGTATGATATTCAAGGAATTATAAAATAAAATGTAATTATCCCTAGATAACTGTATATATAAAATGCATAGGCATTGTCAAATGTTTGCCCAAACAACCACTTAACTAATGCGAAGAAATATGATGATAAGATTGGAAATTGTTTGAAGAGGTATTGGTTATAGGTTTTTTTTAAAAAAGATAAAAGCCACACCTACATTCAGACAGGTTTAGGCAAGGATGGTATTTTTAAAAGATACATGTATTAGTATGTATTAAGAAAACTTAATCTACGCTTAAAAGGAATTTGCAGTGATAGTGACTTAACTGTTGATTTACAAGAGTGGAAATTACCATAGAACCAAACCAGAATTAATCAATGAACTATTGTCATTATGTGCCATCAAGTTGGAACTGTTTTATAGCAACCCTGATAGGGCTTTCAAAGTGAGATATGTAAGGAGTCATATTATCCGTTCCACCTCCAGAATGTTTCCATGGCAGAGCTGCGACTCAAACTCAGGCCTCCTAGTCATTCTAGTCACTACACCACACTGGACATCTCAGCTAATCAACCAACTGCATTCACAAAAACAAGCATCTGAGAAACAGAAAATACTCCACGTAATGATAAAACTAGTCTCAACCAAAATGCTATTATGGACATCCACCTATTAGCTGTATTCATCGTTTCTCAGTACCATGGCAAACCATCCTTAAAACCTCTAGAACCCACTGGGAGGAGATGGATCCATCACAAGGATATTAATACCTTATTCTTGAAACATGTTATTGTTGTTATATGCCATTAAATTGCTTCTGACCTATGGGAGCCATATGAACAAGTGACTCCCAAAACACTACAGGATGTGTCTTTTGCTAGAACTTAGAAGCTGGATGATCTCCCAGTGGTAAGGAAGAAACCTCCCAAAACTCTAGGAATGACAGACGATTTTGCTTCTACCCCTTGGTGAGCAGGTCTCTAACTGAGTAAGAAGCCTTTCAGAGTGTCCTTTGACCAACTACCCTACCAATATGTAAATAGGAAATGGACATTGTAACATCGTCACACTTCATTGGTTACTGTCTGTTTGTTTCAGTCAAGGTGTCATAGTCATAATATGAAAGGTGGGGGCTCAGCTATCTACAGCTGGTTTCATTTATTCTGTGCTTTTAATTTCAGAACTTGGCCAAAATGACCTAATTACAGTATCTTGGTTTCATCAAACAATGACTCCCCCCCCCCCCCAATTGATTACTTTCCTTACATGAAACCACCTCATGCTACATCATATGGCACTGGGACCTATGATCCTTGGGACTTCCACTGTTTTGGGGGATTTGTTTCTGTTCCAAGATTTTTCTTATTTTGAGCCCTACAATAACCTGAAGTAGCAACTAAACAATAAATCATCTTTTTCAGGCAGAGGCACATCTTGAATTATGATCTTGACAATGAAATAAGCTAACTAGACTGAAGATCCCTTTCAAGATTGGTTATGAAGAATATGGTAGAAAGAGGAGGCTGGATTTCTGAATCTCTCAGACATTTTAGTGTTACTGTACTGACCATTACAGAATATAATCAGTTGCCTTATAGCAGGTAAGACCATTTGTCCATCCAGCTTCCTCCTCTTTACTCTGACAGGTAGCAACTATTAACTATTATCTCTAGTCTTTTTAACTTGAAGGATGTGAGTGGATTGAATCCTCAATTTTCTAAAAAGAATGCTTGCACAACTGAGTACAAAGCCATAGGTGATGCTAGCTATTGGGTAGCCAAGAAAGAGAGCTACCAGTGAAGACAGAATCTAGGGCACATTATTCCCTTATTATTAATGAGAAGAAATTACATGGCCAGTGATGCTTAGAAAAAGAAAGCAATAGGCCAGATCTCAAGGTTATTATTAACAATAAGGTTATTATTACCAGCACTGGTCGAATGGTAAGATGAAGCTTCAGTGAACATCCTCCAGGTTTCCAATGTATTATATAACAATGGGGCTTAGGGCAGCAAAGTATCTATGTGGGTATATTTGGCCTGAGGCTGGTGTGTCCTGAAACTCTGCATCATCAGTATTCCAGCTCGCATCAGGCTGCTAGCAACATCTTACTGCCAACTGTAGGCTCTCTCTTCTTCTCTAGAAATGCCCAATTGATGAATTTCTGGCAAAGAATCCTTTTTCTAGAGATTCCTAAAGTTGTACATGGATTATGGATATCAAAAAGGATCATGATGATTTTGGAGAGAATGACATAAGTGCAAGACCTAATTCTCTGGGATATTACACAATTCAAGGTAAATTATTGTAGAATGTAGGCGTGAGAGCTCTTTTTCATTATACATTGTCTACTGCCTAGAAGCCATATGATATTGTTGTGGTAGAGGCAAGGTTCTCTTACACTGTGAAGAAAATGCTTTATGTTCTATAGGGATGTAATTTGGAAGTGGTTTGGGGGTTGATACTGTACATTGAGGTACCATTACTAGATGCTTGGATCTGTGCTCTATACATAGATGGATTCCTTCAGTTTATCTTACATACTACAGCAGAAGAAAATTTGGAAAAAAAATAATTAGAATCTAAGGGACTTCTAGTAGACCTACTGTGTTTTCATAATTTAATGTGTTTGAAATGTGTTAGAGACAGGAACAGTATCTTTTTGCTTTTCTAATACAACCAATTGAACAAGTTTATATGTTGGTTGTCTATGTTGTATTCAGTCACTATCTAACATGCTGAATTGGATGTGTCTTACAGGGTTAAGACACCTCTACGAGACACATCAGCTCAGTGATGCTACTCTGGTGGCAGAAGGAAAGCATTTCCCTTGTCATAGGTGAGATATATTTGATAAGATTAACACAAATCCTACTTCTGGTAATACTAGCTAAAATTGATATAAATTAAAGTTTATAGTAAAGTTCTATAGAGGTTTATAAAACTGTGCATACTGCAGAGAAAAGTAGACAGAAATCTTGTGTGTGTGTATCTCTCTCTCTTTCTTCCTCATAGTTCTGGAATTTAGGATCACCCAATAAAACTGATTGGCAGAAGATTAAAGACAAACAGAATAAAGTATTTCTTCATGCAACACATAATTAATTTATGGATTTATTTGCCACCCAATATGGTGATTACCACAAAGTTAGATAGCATTAAAAAGGATTAGACAAATTCTTGGAGGATAAGGCTATCAGTGGCTCTTGTCTGAGATTAGTAAACTTGAACTGTTACAGGTTCCAGACAGAAGTTGATAGTAACATCATCAGAACAAAAGACTGGGCCAAATTTTAACTGGTTGTGCCCTCTGGTATAATGCAATTGGTATGAATCTTATTTAACAGTTAAGAAATTAACATAAACATTTCCCGTTGCACAGCAAGTTGCACAACTCTTGGTGCAACAACAAATGCCAATGTTAACTTCTTAACTTGTGGCAGTTGACTAACAAGAGTTATAATGACTGCAAGATGCCAGGAGGTATAAATAAGAGGATTTGGGTGACTATTTATTATTAATCAAATTTATACCCTGCCTTTACTCCAATGATCCCAAGACAGTACAGATTATGCCTCATGGCCATGAGCAGTCCTGCAAGGTAGGTCAGGTTGAGAAAGTATGATAAGGCTGGTGTTTCCCTATGCCTGAAATGCTGAAGTAACCTGAAACTAGAGCTCTATGTAAGCTCTATTAATCAATAGGATTGCTCTAATTGTGATTTACTACTGGTTTTTAGCCATTGAGTTACATGATTCAGTAGGACTGGAAATTGGAATTCCCTAGGCTCATGATGGCAAATCTTGGCACTCTAGGTGTTCTTGAAATTCATTTCCTAGAAGCCCAAGTCAGCACTCCTGCTCATCAGTGTTTCTGGGAATTGAAGTTCAAGAACAGCTGGAGTGCCAAGATTTGCCATCACTGCCCTAGGCCAAACATTGACCTCGACATTACACATTAGGGGATTTCTGGAAGTATCTGGCTACACACTGTAGAGAAGAGAATACAAAACCCAATGGGTCTTGTCAGTGTGCTCTACCAATGTTTTCCTTAATTCTTGTAAAGATTTCAAAATACTGGTACTGATATTGAAATTAAAATGTTTGCAATGTGTGCCACAGTGTTACTCCCATTTTCCAGAATCAAACAGGTTCACATTAAACTGCAAGGCAAATGATTTTATCTCTTCTCCTTTTCAAATGAGATCACAGAACCTCAAAGGGATAGTTTTTGAAAGTTTAACATGATGAGCTCAAATTGTGTCTTGTCATAAACAAGTAAGATGAGCAATGATGTTTCAAACTGTGTGAGGCCTTCTTCACCAGGATACTAGGGAACAATGCCAGAACAGTCAATGGCCTGCTGTGAACAGTTTGCTGTGCTTTTTAATAGACAAGGATCTTCAGATTCACCTTTATTTGGAATGTGATACTGGGGCAAGTCAACACTAATATAAGTTTGGCAACCACTAATCTTTTTAGCCAGAATTCTTTTCTGCTTGTGGACCTTAAGGATGGGGACAGAGTGCTTGGAGTGATGGCCTGCCCTTGTACCAGAAGTTTTGATTAAACATAGAAAATTACCTTTTGGATAAGGTGGTTGAGAAGGTAGTTGCTGTGCAGCTCTGGGCACTCTTGTATGATACTGATTATTGGCTGAGATGTGGAACTAAGATTGCTTTGGACATCTTGGGTAGATGGCTTACTCCAGGAACTAGATAAAGGGAGTACATCCTTATTAGCTGTCTTGGAGCTATCAGCAGCATCCAGTATCATTGAACATGATAAGGGTAAAGGTAAAGATCGCCCTTGCTCAAAAGCCAGTCGTATCTAACTCTAGGATTCAGTGCTCATTTATGTTTATAGCCAGACCCAGTGCTGGGTAGACCAGCAAGATTTGGTACTGTGTGACAGTAGTTCTGATGCTTACTATCAGAATGCGGATAAAAGATGGTGTTGTGGGAGTTCTGTTTGACACCATGAACTGTGGTATAACTCAGTGCTCCAATTTAATCCTTATATTATTTAACACCTATTCCAGTTATGGCTAACCTTAGCACTCTAGCTGTTCTTGAACTTCAATTTCCAGAAGCCCTTATCAGCAGGAGTGCTGACTTGGGTTTCTGGTAATTGAAGTCCAAGAACATCTGGCATGTCAAGGTTCACCAGCATGGACCTATTCTAAATTAAACTGCTGGGAGAGGTCATTTCTAGCTTTGGAGTCAGGTGCCACTAATATTACCTCCAATTCTACTGATCCTTGTCCTCCGTCACCAAGGAAACAATCAGGAGCCTTGAAAGTTGGCTGAGCTCAGTAATGGGCTGCTTGAGGGTGAGTTGCAAAGTCCTTTCACTTTGTAAAGATGCAAAAGATGCAGGAAACAGGCGATCCTTTATTGGATCACTAAGAAAAACAAAACGCTGCATGAGCTTTCATGGTTCAAGACCACTTCTTCAGGCATGTATTAAAATGTTCATAGTGTGGTGGGCTGCCAGGATCTCATCT
Source organism: Furcifer pardalis (assembly GCA_030440675.1). Lineage (NCBI taxonomy): Eukaryota > Metazoa > Chordata > Lepidosauria > Squamata > Chamaeleonidae > Furcifer > Furcifer pardalis. Next base: position 109,683,022 of record CP126893.1, read on the forward strand.
TAAGAACAGCAAAATATTTCATGGAGTTGGGATGTCACTCCTGCAGGAAGCTGGGCATTTGCTCCCAGTCCATGTGACTCTCTCTGCAGCATTGTAGCTTCCTTTGGTAGCCAGACAAAGGAATACAGATGCCATGTGCTTCCCAGCAGGGGTCAAGGCTTCAATTTGGTATACATACTAGGCAAGTCAAATGCAGTCAAATTAAATTCAATCAAAATTATTACCTAGTGATATGTTGTTCCTTCAATTTCTGGTGCTGTCCTGGTGTCAAAAAAGTCCATGTTTTTTTATTTCTATTTTTAATTAATTTTTAAAACAAACATACAAAAAAGAAACTCAACTAATAATACAATACAATGAGCACAATACAATATAAAATAAAACAATACCAACAAATGAATAAAAATATAAATATAAATGAGAATAAGATACAAAATTATTATTATGATTCCCCGTTACATTTTCTCCACATATCTTCAAAGCAATTAACAACACCCTGTGTTATATACAAAGTCCTGGTAACTGCAGTTTTGTCACAATTTCTCTATTGTTTCCAAAAACCGATATACTGTAATCTGGTACAGTACTGGCTTAACACATTTAAATTCAACCAAGGTATGCTCTACAAAGGGTCTCCATATCTCCCAAAACTTATTTTCCACAATTATACCCTTCTTTTTTTATTTCCCATGTAAGTTTATCATTTAAAGCAATTTCCCACATTTCTTTATACGATTCTTCCAACCTTGTTGCAGAATCATTTTTCCAATTCCTTGCAATACATTGTCTTCCCACAGTCAACATTATAGCCAATAAGTCTTTTTTGTTCATATCCAAATTCATATTATCTATTTCTGTTAACAAAGCAGCACCTGACCCCAGTCTTAGGTTCAACTTTAGAATTTCTGACATTTCTCCTTCTATTTCCCCCCCAAAAAACCTTAACCACTTTACAACTCCACCACATGTGTTCACATGTCCCCATGTTATCATTACATCACCAACATTTTTTAGTTTTAGTATTATCCTTTTGATATAACCGAACTGCCTCCACAACATTTTATAATTATGTTCTTTTACTCTAACTGACAAACCTTCCATAATTCTTTTTCCCCCATTTCTTATTCCAATTTATTTCTGAAATATTTATATTCAAATCTTGTTCCCACATTTTTTGCAATGTCTCCTGTGGCCTTCTTTATTTATTTAATATTTGATAGGTTTTACACACTAAACCTTTTATTTTCATTTCACCCTTTTCTTATTTTCCAAATTAACTCTTCAAATTCCATCTTTTCCCTTTCTAAACTTACTTCCCCTTTGTATCTAGCATTCCATCTATTCATTAGAATAACCTGAAACCAGTTTAAATTCAATTGTCTATATATTTCCATTCTTTGTTCACTATTATCACACAACTTTATCCAATCTTTCAATAGGAACACATCATTCCTAAAAAGTATCTCCTTTACTTTTTCATCTACCCTCAGCGGAAATGTTCTTATATCTTCTATTTCAGTAATAGGAGCCAATTCTTTCTTTAAATTTTTCCAAATTCCCATCATTGCATCATCATACTATTTTTAACTTTCATTTTTACATTTTTATCTACAAATATTGCTTTACATAATTTGTTTTACTTCTTTCATCTCAATCTCCTCCCAAATTATCTCTTCCCTCATTAATATCTTTACAGTATACTTTAACTGAAATGCTCCATGATAATTCTTCATATTTGGTAATCCTAATCCACCATCCTTTTGAGATAAATACCATAAATGCTTTGCTATTCTTCGTCTTTTCCCTCCATTGCAAAATTTATTTAACATATTTTGGAATTCATTTATTTCTTTAACTTTAAGATGAATTGGTAATGAATCAAACAAAAAAATAATTTTTGGTAACAATTTCATTTTGCATAACGCAATCCTACCAAACCAGGACAACCTCAATTTACTATATTGTTTTATTTTCTCTTTAATTTCATTCCTTTGTTTATCATAAATAATAATAATAATAATAATAATAATAATAATAATAATAATAATAATAATAATAATAATAATAATAATTATTATTATTATTATTATTATTATTATTATTATTATTATTATTATTATTATTATTATTAAATTCAAATTTATATGCCGCTCTCCTTGCCGAAGCAACTCAGAGCGGCTAACAATGTTACAGTATGAAATATACATAAAAAACACCATATAAATATAACAATATAATACAATCAATGTGGTCAACAAATCATCATAAAAAATAAAAATAAAAATACAGTACAATCAAAGAGATGCAAAACAGTACAAAACAATGGGGAAAGTCCTTATCCCTTATACATAATTCAATTAGAAACAAATATACAGTACATTTATCCGTGGAATGGCTGGCCGCGATACAGCTGTGGTGGTTGTAGCGGTGCTGGCGTCTTTGGTCAGCCAGCCCGTCCGTCCAGCTGGTCCTCTTTCCCGCCCGACCGGCTGGGGAGAGCGTCCGGGGATGGTCTCGTGGCGGCGGCGGCCGGCAGATCTTTTTGTAGCTGTCTGCTTGGGGCTCCCAGCTGGTCCTCATTCTCCTCGCCCGACCGGCTGGGGAGAGCGTCTGGAGATGGTCTCGCGGTGGCGGCGGCTGGTGGGTCTTTTTGTAGCCGTCTGCTCGGAGCTCCCAGCTGGTCCTCATTCTCCCCGCCCGACCAGCTGGGGAGAGCGTCCGGAGATTAGTTTCTTAAGGTCATCAATTTTACTTGAAATATTTATCCCTAAATATTTCACATTATTCTTAACCTGTATATTATATTTCTTTTTAATTTTTTCCTGTTTCTCCTTCTCTAAATTACAAAATATTGTTCAGACTTTCCCCAATTTACTTTCAATCCTGTCATTTCCTCAAATTCTTTAAGATGTATTTGAACCCTTTACAAAACCTTTATAGGATTTTTCATTATAATTAAAGCATCATCTGCATACAGACTAATTTTTATCCCTTCTATGCCCTTTATTTTTTTTATCATTCCTTACGGCTTCTGCTAATAATTCCATGGCCATAATGAATAATATTGGTGACAATGGACAGCCTTGTCAAGTTCCCGCTTCAAGTCTTATATCCTCAGTAACCCCATCATCCACTCTCACTCTGACAAGGCGTTGTTGATATAATTGTTCAATTGTCTTTACAAACTTATTTCCAAAACCATAATTTCCAATTATTTCTTTAATTGTAATCCATTGCAAAGAGTCAAAAGCTTTAAATATATCTAAAGATAATAGTCCAATCTTTTCTTTAGTTTGATCAGCTATGTCCATCAAATCTATCACTCTCCTTGTAAGCTCTGCCATGTATCTTCCCTTTAAAACCCCCACTTGGTCTTTGTGTATATATTTAGTCATAAAGCCATTTAATCTATTTGCCAATATTGCTGTAAATATTTTGGCATCTTGATTTATCAATGAAATTGGCCAATAAGCATCTACATTTTCAAAATCTTTTCCAGGCTTTGGAATTATAGTTATTACTGATCTGTACCATGAAGTCAGTATTAACCCTCCATCTAATATATAATTATATAACTTTAAGAGTCTTGGGATTATTTCCTCCTTAAATTCCTTATAAAATTCTGCTGGTAGTCCATCCTCTCCCAGTGTTTTATTCATTTTCAATTTTGATATTACCTCTTTAATCTCATTTTCGGTTATAAAATCCTCCATTCTATCTCTATGTTCTTGAGTTATCTTAATTACTTCTTGTTTTTTGAAATACTGTACTCTTTTAATTTTTCTATTTTTACCTCTTTCTTTGAATATAAATCTTGATAAAATTCCCTTACAATTTCAATTTTTTCTTTTGTCTTATTACATCTTAAACCTTGTTTATTTAAAAAAACACTTATTTCCCTTTTACTCCTTTTTTCTTTAGCTGCTCTTGCTAATAATTTGGAATTCCTATTACTATATTCAGAATATTCCCTCTTTAAATAAATCAAATCTCTTTTTACTTTTTCTATATCTTTCCCAACTAATTCTTTTTTTAACCTTTGCAATTTTTCAAAAAAAAAATTGAATCTTTAGTTTTTATATGTTCTTCCTGCAATTGTTGAATTTCCTTCTCAATTTTCTCTTGTTCACATTTTAACAATTTATTCTTTATACTTGCTATTTTTATACACTTACCTGGCAGGGGAGACACCATAATCAAAAAAGTCCATGTTAAGCGGCTACTTTACAGTACAGGTATCCTTGTTTACAGTAGTTCCTTGTTTGTCTTTCTACTTTGACTGGTTTTAAGAAGGGAGTAAAAACACATTTTAAAAGACTAGCATATGATGTCTATCCTGTTCTGCTATGTTGTTTTAACCTGTATCCTTTGTGGATTCCAGTGGGTTTTTTTTAATATAGTTACTTGATCTTACTAGTATTATGGTGGGGCTGTTATATTATATAGGGTATGAATAAATTATAAATTATGTTTTTACATAAATGTTTTGTTGCCTCACTTTCTAGGGCCCTATTGGCATCATTCAGTCCTTACTTCCGGGCCATGTTCACCAGACCTTTTAGAGAATACTGGGAAAGGCAAGTTGTGTTTGAGGAGCTGAGTGCTTTCATCCTTCAGAGAATTCTAGAATATGTCTACACTGGGGAGTTGGAGATTACACCAGAGACAGCTCAAGATCTTTTCACAGCAGCTAGCAGGCTTGTTATCCTTCCATTGCTGGAGATTATTGGCAGGTAATGTGGACAGGGTTGGCTGAGCAGAATTCTACTTTGGAGCTGGAACAGGTCAGAAATAGAGTGGTTGGGTGGATAACATCCTTTGGAGATATGAAGGCAAGAGCTCCTTGGATAAGTAATCTCTGGAGGAATTGTTTAGCATTTACTCAGTGCATCTGAAATCAACAAGACATACTTCACATAGCAAATAGGAGCAAGCTAGCGGGCTGAGAAACATCTAGATAATGATTTATTATTATTATTATTATTATTATTATTATTATTATTATTATTATTATTATTATTATTATTATTATTATTATTATTATTATTATTATTATTATTATTATTATTATTATTATTATACTTCTATGCCACCCTACTTGGTAAAAACCAACTCAGGGCGGCTCACAGAATCCATCAATATCAAAGTTACTATGCAGGAAAAATACAGTGGCATACAGTGAGGGCGGCAGCGAGGTCTTTTATGGCCACCCGGGCCCTGCAGCTATTGCTCCCTTTAGGCTGTCTGGCCGAGGGAGCATCCAGTGACGGTGGTGGTGGTGGTGGTGAGGTTTTTTATGGCTACCTGGGCCCCACAGCTGTTGCTGCCTCTAGGGAGCATATTCCAACACCATAGAAAGTGAGTTTTGAGTTTTCCTTCCCATTTTTAATTTGGCAACTTTCTGCATCTTGGCCCGTCCTGTAGTAGACATTACCTTAACAGTTATTAGGTCCTTGCTTAAGTCTTGAACAGTTAATTTTATAGCAATCTTCGACTATGAATCTAATGCTAGATTGTTGTTGTTATAAAAATAGTAAAGCTGTAAGAGACCCTATGGATCATATGGTCCTGCCCCTACCAGGGAGGCACAGTAAGGAATGAAACTTCCAATAGCTTTGGCCATAGACATTTGTCAAGTAATGACAACCAACAAAGAATAGGAAATGCCCTGGTTCATACAGAACTAGTTCTTGGAGGTTATAGAGGACATCGTTTTCAAAAGCTACATTGTCCACTAACAAAAATGAAGTTAATGTCATCAACTGGGAAACACAGATTTTCCCAGGGAAATTTCCCAGTAGCTGAAGAGCTTGTTGCAGCTGAAGGAATTTTCCAAAGTTAACATGAAATGAGATAACTTAAATGTCTGATTAGACAATGGACTTGTCTGTTGCTTCTAATCCTAGTGTTCACAAAAGAAAAATCCTCCATAGCAGGAAAGCCGACATGAGATTGGATCATCTGGCACATTCAAGAATGGGGGTACCCAAACTATGGCCCGTGGGCTGGATCTGGCCCCTGATGCTAATTTATCTGGCCCATGCCACCCTTCCTTCCGGGAGCAATGAGGGCAGTGCAGGTCAGATGAATTGGCGTGAGGGATCCAGCCCATGGGCCATAGTTTGGGCATCCCTGGTTTAAGCAGAGAAAATGGCAGCTTAAAACCTATCTCATGCTGTTGCAAAACAGATTCTAAGGTGCATTTTACTTCCACTCCCAGTGTGAGGACCCACGTGACTGGCCCGCTGAACCATGAGCTGCTCATTGAACCACGTGACTGGCCAACAGCCTGAAAAGTTTGGGCACACCTGTTGAAGAAAGTCAAGCTTTACTTGACCTAGGATTTCATGGGCTGCAGTCCATCCCATCCAATACCAGGAGTGCAAACTCCATTGCCAGAATGATAATGTGTTCCTTTCTCCTTCCAGCCTGTGTATAAATATTATTCAAAAGATTTTACACTCCCTGCCGAAAGTGGGCCACTGCCCATGAAAGCTTATGCCAAAAGAAACAATTTAGTGTCTGTGGTGACAGAAGCTTCTTCCGTCTTCATCTTCTTCTTTGCTAAGAAGGGTATCACAACTTGAAAATAAGTTGATTTATACTCTTCTTTACTCTGGCTATCAGTATTGCAGGTTTCATCTCTCTACAGTCCTTTGGGAAATGTTGTTCATCCACACATATAGCTTGAGCATTGAGAACATTAGGCAGAGAGGAAGAGGTTCAAAGAACCCTGGCCCTGTTTGGTTTTTGGTCTCTGGTACCAGAATGAACCAGTGAGAGTGCCAGCAAACAGAATAATTTACTCTGATTGCTCTGTAGTGGAGAGTATGATCCCCAAGCAAGGATCCATTGACACTGGTTTCTTTTCTCCCTCTTGCCAGATTCCTTGCTGACAGCATCTCTATGGATAGCAGCCTAGGGATTTATGCTTTGGCATACGCTCACAACCATCGTGCTTTGCTGCGTGTGGCCTCACAATACATCACCTTGAACTTTGAGCCTCTTGCTGTGCATGAGGCCTTCCCAGGTTTGGATCTCAGTACAGTGGTCAGCATCATCTCCTCAGACAAACTTTTGGTGTCTTCTGAACTAACCGTCTACCATGCTGTGCAACACTGGGTAAGATCTCAACCAGCTGAGCACCTCTCCCTGATCAAGAAGCTTTTGAGACAGGTCCGCCTCCCCCTCCTAACTCCTGAGGAGGTTGCTACTGTCCAGCAGGATATTATTGAAGAATATGGACATGCACATCTTCAGTGGGAACATCTGGATGGTACAGGAAGACTTCTGAAGAGCGGGGGTCTCAGGCATGGCATGTATGATGACTGGATTGTAAGCTTGGGACTCTTTGTGAGCAACATGCAAGGGGGAGTGGTTGAACGTTTGAAAACTCACTTCCTGGGGTTCAACCTACAGATGGAAAGTTGGGAAGAGATCCCACCTTTGATGTATCTTGATTCCTCTGGCTTCTTGTCTGTGGGACACAAGCTCTATGTTTCTGGAGGGCAAAGGCTTAATGGCTCTGTCATGGGCAACCTGCATGAGTTTGATGCTCTTACGGGTCAGTGGATGCAGCTGCCTTCCATGTCTGTACCTCGTAGAGAACATGGCTTTCTAGCATGTAGGCAAAAACTCTATGCTTTGGGGGGGCGGAGTGGCAGAAGTGTGCTAGAATCTGCAGAAAGCTTTGATCTTATGCTGAAGTGCTGGTCCCCCATTGCCAGCCTCCCCTTTGCAGTCAGCCATTTTGCCTCTGCTACTTTGAAGAACAAGCTGTACCTAATTGGAGGGTTCTCCCACACAAGGACAAGTGGCCTTGCTCACAGGGGCATTTTGATCTACGATACCAGCTTAAATGTGTGGAATCAGGTGCCTCTCGCTTTCCAGTGTTATAAGTCAACAGCAGTGACCATGGACAATGGAATCTTTGTCATTGGTGGACTGGTGGAAGAGAGTAGCCGGCGGGAGACACCAGGCACTGTCATCAGGGCTCTGATCTCTGGCACCCATAAGTGCTTTTTCCTCAGTAGAGATGGCACCGTGAGCCAAGATGTTGCGATTCCAGAGCTCCCCATCCTGGTCTTGCCACCCTGCGCGGTGCAGTGGCAAAGAAAGATCCATGTACTGGTGGGGAACACAATTTACCAGTGGAAGCCTGGTGAATCAAGCTGGACTAGGAGCCGGAAAAATGCTCCCAACACCAGGGTAACATTTCTCACGGTCGTGAATGGTGTGCTGCTACGGGTACCAAAGAGGAATCTGCAGCCCCTTTTACAAGATGCCTCCGCCGCACTTACTGCAGTTTGGGTGGCTGATCAAAAGCCTTTTTGACACTTCAACAGACCCCTGGTGTCACCTTCTGAGCTGAATGGAGGATTACGGCAAACCAAGTTGCTCCTCTCAAGATCTTCAGTGCTGATTCCTTTAAGAGTAGATTATACTTGCACAAAGCTCCTCCTTGATGCCTTCGAGACAGGATATCTATGACTTGGATAAGTGGCCTCCCTTGTTGCCAAATAAATACCATTTCTACCACACCCAAGATGCCTCTTCATGTTAAGAAAAGCCACTTGTGCAAATCCCTGCTGTTTTTGTCATTGTGCATTTCCTCCCCACCCCCACCCCTACCCCCCACCCATTGTGTTATATCTTCTCACACAATTTTATTAAGTCTCTCTTTCTCTGAAGAAATGGAACTGGAACTGGATATGGTCACCAACCAATATTTTCTTTCTCTTCCTGTTCCTCTTCCCTGACTCTGTTTAAAACAATTCTACATCACACACTCTGTGGCACAGTTGGATCTACCAGCACAACAGTTGTGCACCAAAAGCCGGGTAGAAAGCAGGAAAGAATTGAAGTTACACCAGATCCAAACTTTCACTCACACTTCCAGCCATTATGCTGGCACAAACTTAGCCTAGGATCTAAGGTTGGAAAGGTTTATTTGCAGTAATCATTATTGTAAGCCAATCTTCGGCCATCTTGACTCATTAGTATTATACTCTTAATTTATGCCACATTTATATTTGGCTTTTGTTCCAAAGAACTCATTTTTACAATGCCCTTTGAGTTAAGTAAAGATTATAGACAGCATGACTGGCCCAAGATCACTCAGGGAAATTCATGAAAATGGATTTCCCCAGTCTTAGTTAAATACTCTGACTAATGCTTTATACTGCCCTTTCTTCTGTCTTTTCTTATTGGACTACTTCAACTAGATATAGAATACCATTCTTCTTTAAGCCCGGGTAATGGAATCAGCAAGGCAATAAAAAGAAGCCATAATACCAGCTAATTGAGGAGGGCTTCTAATCATCAGGTGAAACTCTTCTGTGTAGTTCATGGCCTCAGTTATCCTGCATGAAAAAATTGCTATGTTCAAATGTGACCGATCGACAGCCCATTTTAGATCTAAGATCAAAAGTATCCTTCAGGACCTTAATTTCTTCTTCTTCTTCTGTGTCCAGGCCAGATGTGAAACTGCCAAAATGAAGGCACCTTTGAAGACGCTTTCCTCCTTCAGAGAATTCTAGAATATGTCTACACTGGGGAGTTGGAGATTACACTGGAGATAGCTCAATATATTTTCACAGCAGCTAGCAGGTTTGTTATCCTTCCGTTGCTGGAGATTATTGGCAGGTAATGTGGACGGGGTTGGCTGAGCAGAATTCTATTTTGGAGCTGGAGCAGGTCAGAGCTAGGGTGGGTAGGTGGATAACACCCTTTGGAGATATGAAGGCATGAGCTCTCTAGGATAAGCAATCTCTGGAGGAATTGTTTAGCATTTACTCAGTGCATCTGAAATTGACAAGACATACTTCACATAGCAAATAGGAGCAAGCTAGCGGGCTGAGTAATATCTAGCATATTGATCTAGCACCATAGAAAGTGAGTTTTGAGTTTTCCTTCCCATTTTTAATTTGGCAACTTTCTGCATCTTGGCCTGTCCTGTAGTAGACATTACCTTAACAGTTATTAGGTCCTTGCTTAAGTCTTGAACAGTTAATTTTATAGCAATCTTCGACTATGAATCTAATGCTAGATTGTTGTTGTTATAAAAATAGTAAAGCTGTAAGAGACCCTATGGATCATATGGTCCTGCCCCTACCAGGGAGGCACAGTAAGGAATGAAACTTCCAATAGCTTTGGCCATAGACATTTGTCAAGTAATGACAACCAACAAAGAATAGGAAATGCCCTGGTTCATACAGAACTAGTTCTGGGAGGTTATAGAGGACATCGTTTTCAAAAGCTACATTGTCCACTAACCAAAATGAAGTTAAAGTCATCAACTGGGAAACATCGATTTTCCCAGGGAAATTTCCTAGTAGCTGAAGAGCTTGTTGCAGCTGAGGGAATTTTCCAAAGTAAACATGAAATGAGATAACTTAAATGTCTGAATGGACACAGACCTTGTCTGTTGCTTCTAATTATAGTGTTCACAAAAGAAAAATCCTCCATAGCAGGACAGCAGAAATGAGATTGGATCGTCTGGCACATTCAAGAATGGGGGTACCCAAACTATGGCCCGTGGGCTGGATCTGGCCCCTGATGCCAATTTATATGGCCCATGCCACCCTTGCTTCTGGGAGCAATGAGTTTATTCTACAGTTCCCTTTGCTTGACCTAGTGTGAGAAAACAAGGTTGCCCTTACCAGGGTACACCTGACTGTGGTTCAAAATTACCACAATCTTCAAGCAGGCTTTTTATGTACCCCAACTCCTTGTGGATACCAGAATATCTGATGATATGTCCAGTGCACTGCCTAGTCAGGATAAATTGAATCAATTTCAGCATGAACAGCCTGAGGATCTAGACAAGGCACTTGCGTAGCTCCAAAGCCACCACCTGTCTAGAGCCTTGCCCATCATGGCTCTTAAAATCAGGAAAGGAAATGAGTGAGGAATCACATTATTGACGCATCCCTCTGGGAGAGTAATTTCTCATCCCATCTAAAGGAAATATAAGGCCCATTCCAAAGATATTCAGTTTAGCATGTTAATAACTATAGGCCTGTAGCCAACATTCAATTCCTGGGCAAGGTGATTGAAAAGGTGGTAGCCGACCAGCTGTAGACATTCTTGGAGGTAATGGATTGTCTAAATCCATTTCGATCAGCGTTCAGGCCATGTCATGGGACATGAAGTGACATTAGTTGGTTTGTATGACAATCTACAAAGTAAGGCGGGGTGTGTGTGTGTCTAAATCTGTTTTCTTTCTTTATTCATGTCAGATGCACCACCAGCATATAATAACATACAAAGCTAAAATTAACACATCTAAAAACAAAATAGAATTAAAAAGGGCTATATGACATCTGCCCAATATTCAACAGCATTTCTTCTTGCCAACATAAGGTCTAAATCTGTTGGCCCTCCTGGATCTTTCTGTAGACTTTGATAATGCTGACTACAGTATCATTCTGGGATGGCTGTCAAGTCTACGACTTAGTGGTTTCCGTCTTTCTTCAAGGGCTGAGATGGTACAGCTTGGGGAGGTGTTGTCTACCCTTTGGGACCTCTTAACAGGGTCTCTCAAGGATTGGTCATTTTCCTGGTGCTTTTCAACATCTATATGAAGCTGCTGAGAGAAGTCATACAGAGTTTTGGAGTTCATTGGCACCAATACACAGATGACACACAGCTCTAGCTCTTCTTTTCTTCATATGCAGGTGATACTGTACAGGTCCTTGAGAGATGTCTGGCATCAATGATGGACTGGATGAGTGCCAACAAACAGAAACTAAATCAAGATATGACAGAGATCTTATTGATGGGATACTCTTTGGACTGGTTAGAGGGAAATATACCTTTCCTCTGTGGGGTTACACTCCCCTTGAATAATGAAGTTTGCAGCTTGTAGATTTATTTATTTATTTAATTGGATTTATATTGCTGCCTCCTCGTCAAAGCGACTCTGGGCAGCAACAGAAATCACCATAAAAACATTATCTATAAAACATCCCCACAACAATAAAATCACAAAAACATTTAATGTTTAAAAACCATTAAAATGCCCTCCCAGCCACAATAAGTTAAAAAACTGAAACTAGAAGCCCAAACAGCCTTCATATAAGCCAGTCCGGGGGAAGGGGGGTTGCCCCACTGGCAGCACCCACACCTGCTGTGCCAGCCAGGTTTTTAGACCTTTTCTGAAGGTCAGTAGCTCTGCCTGGAGGCAGAACTCGGTCGGCAGGAGGTTCCACAGGGCCGGAGCAGATGCTGAAAAGGCTCTCCTTCTAGATGGGACCATTGGTCTGACCTTTGGTCTGCTCTGGTGGGATGGGCAGATGTTCTTGGGGTAACACAGTTTCTTAAGTAACCTGGTCCACTAACCATGTAGGACTTTAAAGGTAATCACCAGATACTCTTGGACTCTGCTTTCTCTATGGAGGAGCAAATATCTGCTGTGGCCAAGAGTGCCTTTTATTAACTTCAGTTGATTGCCCAGCTGCACCCCTATCTGGATAAGAAATATCTAACAACAGTGGTTCATGTGTTGTTAATCTCAAAAATAGACTACTGTAACAATCCCTACGTAGGACTGCCCTTGAAGTCACTACGGAAACTTTGGCACGTCCAAAATACATGGCCAAATTCATTATAGGCACCAGTCCAGTTAGGCATGAACACATAACCCCAGACTTGTCATTCCTTCATTGGCTCCTTGTCAGTTTCTGTACTTAATATAAGGTGCTGGTCATAACCGATAAAGCCTGCAATGGTGGAGGAACTCACTATCTGGCCGAAGGTCTCTTCCACACAACAGCTTCCCATCCCATATGCTCCTTTCAGTCATTTAATGTTGAGACTTGTAACTCCCAATGAGGCCAAGGAAGCCAATGTTAGGAACTGAGGCTTCTCGGTCATAGCCCTTTCCCTCTGGAACAAACATCCTACAGAGGTTTGCCAGGCAGCCTCCCTCTCTGGTTTTGGGAAGTTAGTTTTGAACAAGTTGTATAAAGTGGCTTTGTACTACTATTAATATTGTCCTGAGATGTTTAAATAGGGTTAACTTTGCAGGGTTTTCTATTCTAGCTAGTGACAGGGTTTATTGTGTTTCATTGTATTTTTGTATTTACTGTATGGTGTTTTAGTGTATTGGTTTTATTGCATTTTGAACTGCCCAGGAGGTGGAGACACTAATAGGGTGGTATAGAAAAGTAAGTAAAGTAAGTACCATATATACTCGACTATAAGTCATCCTGAATATAAGTTGAGGTACCTAATTTGGACCTCTAAAACTAGGAAAATAGATTGACCCAAGTATAAGTTGGGGGTGGAAAATTCAGCAGCCATTAGTGAGTTTCAATAATTAAAATACATGAAAATACAGTAAAATTAATTAAATTAGGCATTTGTGTGGGTATGTTTTTGAGTTTTTTACGGTTGTGTTAGTGTTGTTTTTTACTGTATGTTTGAATTTGCACCACTGCAGTTTTGGGACCCTCAGGGTTGTTGACCCGAGTATAAGTCGAATCCCCTTTTTGGACCTCATTTTGGGGGCTAAAAAACTAGATTTCTTTTTCTTTGATTCCAAGCTTGCCTTTGTGGATTGGCTTTGACATGTTACTGCTCAACTCTCAGCCACTCTTCCCAACCTGTCTCACAAAGAAAAGCACAGACTGCCACAGTAGTAGCAGCCCTTAACAATGTGCCCCAGAATCCTGGCTAACAACCTCAACCCTACTTATTTGCCTTGGTAAGTGGAAACCTGATTCCCCAAGAAAGATGCCACAATGCATCTCCCCAGGTTACACTCTCTGGCTGTATGCAGCCACCTGCATAGCCTAGTAAGGACCACCTGCTCCCCCCTTGACTTTCAGCTATATCTGCAGTACTCCCACATTAAGCTGCTCAGTGGAGGCCTCCGTCTTTATGGCATTAGAAAAGGACAAAACAGCAACAGGGAGACCTTCTGCTTGGGGAGAGAATAAAAGTCACCAGAAACCGAATTCCAAAACCCCGAAGGAGCAGTATCTTACAACCTTAAATGAAGCATTACATTCTGCTATGCTATACTCTCCTTCTTCCCAGCAACACACTTTTAGCAAAGAATGCAAAGGAAGCCAATGTGTGCATTAGTTATCTGTTCAAAACATGGAATGCCAATGTTGTTGGGTCGAGCGATGGTTTCTTCAGGAGGGGGCACACCAACACATGTTTCAATGGTGTAGGAAACACACCCTCCCGCAAAGAAGCATTAACTACCACCCCAACCTAGCTACCTGTCATTGCCTTGGTCATTTTAACCAACCAGGAGAGGCATGAATCTAACAGACAGGCAGTAGTGTGAACAGATCCAAGGAGCCTGTCCACTTCCTCAGGGACCAATGAATCAAACTGATCCCACAGCTGCCATGGTAGCCATGAACTCCCGAGCTACTTCAGATCCCACCCCCAATGGTGGCAAATTGAAGTCCCCCCAGCACCATAAGTGTGAGGAGTTCCAATGCCAACATTGTGATAGCCTCAAGGAGCTTGGGCAGGGAATCTGCTACACCACAAGGGGACAGATACAGGAGCAAGATTCCCAACTGACCCTTAAGGCCCAACTGAAGTAGCAGAGTCTCACAACCCTGCACCTGTGGAGCTGTGGCTCTCACGACTCCTAACGACTCTCTGGCTTCAATGGCGATGCCACCGCCTCAACCCTTATCCCCAGGATGTTGCCAAATACCAAAACTGGCTGGACACATTTCTGATAGAGGAACAGTGTCCTCCAGTGCCAACCAAGTTTCGGTGATGCATGCCAGCAACAGCCTAAGGGAGGGGGCACTCTGGGTTAGCTGTCTAGGAACCAGAGATGTAGCTATGGGGCTGGAACAGGGGACAGATATTAAACATCGGTCCCATGTTTAAAAGAATGTTTTTAATTGAGAAAGACCATTTGACCCTTTAGAGAGTAAAAGTATATACAGTGTATACATTAAAAAAATAACAATGTGAACAAGGAGTTGATGGAATGCTGAGGACTCCTCAAACATGGTAAATTTACCTCATGGCCCTTAAAGGGGACAAGGGATATTATGAGGAGAACAATTAAAACTTTGGGGTATGTGAGTTGTCCCCACACAAATGGCCTTAGGGGACATTGTAACCTATGGGCAGCAAATTGCTTAACCCTTGATATAGGATTACGACAATGAATGGGACTGGAATTCAGTTAACATGAACCAAGGGATGAGAGCACTGACCTCCCTGCATTTACATTGAAGTGGTTTTTCTGATTTTTCCAACCAGACATTGATTAGCCATCATGCTGTTGTCATTCAGTGGGCCTGCAGACCTGTCGAGGCTAGGGGATTGGCACTGGTAGTGTCAACTGAAGAGCCCATTTAATTTATATTCAACAGTCACCAAACCTGTTCATATCTGAATGGTTGTATGGATTATTTTCTATATTTTTACATTGCTACAGTACACCTCTTCACCTCCAAAAAGATAACATATCTTGTTCTGACTTTGTCCCGTTACCTTTCACTAATACATAATTCAAAAATTCTCTGAATATTTTTCTAAAATCATTTTCTTTCTTCAATCCAGTTAGTTTTCTTTTCAGCTATAAGGGAAAAAATAGTTGTGTTTTCCCTCCTGAATTTTCCACTGTACACCTTTTATGGGATGACCCTGGGTTATAGTATTGAGAAAGAGGGAGAGTAATGTGTCTCTGTCCACTGTCCCCATGTTGTGCAGAGTTGTATGAACTCCAGTTATGCTCACCCCTTTTTTCCTGCCTAAATGAAGAAGCTAAAACACCAACCAGTATTTAATTGCTTAGCCTAACTAGAGTAGACTCACTGAATGGATTGTTATGTGTTCAATTTTTACACAAATCTCAATGAGTCAATGGGTTTACTCTAGCTGAGGTTAGCAAAAGGACAATGGCTGTTATACTTTCAAAGGAGTGGTTCCAGCTCTCTTATCATTTTGGTTTTTCATTTTCTACATCTTTCCTACTTCTGTATTCTTTCTCTAAACATCTGATGGTTGAAGACAAGGGCTAACATTATCTACTCAGGTAGCAAGCTCCACAAAGCCACAACAAGATGGACACTAGGGCTGATGCCTTAACATAGGAATGGGTGACATGGGCCACATAAAGTCTTTGAGCTCCAAGAGGCCTCTCCACAGTTTCTTCCCAGCCTAAATTTTCTCCAAATTTGCACAATCATGCTACTAAGATGTCCTAATGGAGAATTTACCCTTTCAACATGATTTTATTTTAGACCTTTAAAAGCTTTTTGTTAAATTGGGAAGTAACTGTTGAGTCAACTGGCTTGGGCGAGAAAGGCCTAAAATGAGAATGGAGTGATGCATGGCCTTCCAAAAGGGCAACAGAGTGAATAATGGTCCTCAGATCCACAGAGGTGGCCCATCCTGGTCTGAGTAGATGGGCTCCTTGACTACTAAACGTGGTTACACAGTTTTATAAGCCATGTTCTTAAAGTTTTCCTTAATTGTTTGGAAGGGAGAGAGCAGCAGAAAGTAGCCACTGTGGTCAGGTGTTTATATTAGCAGTGATTTAGTGCTGAGTGAAGGGAATAATATATCTGGAAACTAGGAACTGCACCAAAAAAGGAAGGGGAAGCATACTATTTTGGGAAATCCATTCATGGATGATACACAAGGAACAACCTGAAACTTAATTTCTGAAGCCACTGAAGCTGGCTTCCATACTTGCAAGTGTGTTGATGGAAATATAATGTTTAGCTGCTTCTCTCTAAGAAAGGAAAGAAGCAATAATGCTTGGCAGCAAATAAAACAAAACAAGAAAGATGAAAAAAATATAAACATTGTGGCACCTTAAAGACTGAATTCTTCTTGTCCTCTTTTTATGACCTTGCAAATGAGGGTGTGTATTAGGTGATCAATTGCCTCCAATGAGTTCAATTTGCTGTTACATTTGATGCTTCTTCCCATGAGACTTGTTTATTATTCAATTATACTTGTATGTTGTTATTATTATGTATATGGACTAACTACTATATTTTAATGTTAGCTTTCATGGATCAAGTCTACTTCTTCAGGCATGTTTTTTTGGAATAGTAGCCATGTTAGTCTGTGGTTCAGGCATATCAGAAAACAAAACAAAATAACCAAAACAAAATAAAAAACACTGTAGCACTTTAAAGACTAACTGTTATATTTTTATTGTTAGCTTTCGTGGATCAAGTCCACTTCTTCAGACAAGGAGTGAAACTTACAGGCATGGTTTTTATACAACAAATTCAGGGGTCAAAGGGAGCAGGGTGTGTTCTTCAGACATAAGAATGAGACTTCATGGCATTATATACATGGGGGGAGGTCCAGAGGTACACAGTGCTTGGTTAGTATAACAGGCACAGTTGCAATTCAGTGTGGCATTTTAACCTCTGTTAAGGATCGAAGATCCTTGATTGATATTCAGATTTATTTCTGTGAAGTTTGGTTCTGTGAAGTGGTAAATTGTTAGTACATGCAATCTATTGTGGCATTACATATTTGGTAATGAGTTTACCTTTCAGACCTAGCATTTAGTTTACGGACTATGCTGTATGAAACTTGACATGGTGTGAGTGACCTAAGCAGCAATAACCTCTTTTATTCTGTGAGGAAGCCTGAGGCTATGGATAACATGTATTGATGAATAAGATTCACTGACCTTACTTCCGACTTTTGTTCTGTAAAAGTGGTATGGGAAATTAAACCATATAACAGCCTATTAGTTGAGGCATTTACATTTGATAATGCCCCAAAAACTCTTGACTAACATTCAAACCTTTGAGATGGGTGTCCAGCATGTGTATATATTTTATCCCTACTGTCTCTCTCTGGATCCTTGTCTTGTAATTTTTCTGTTCCACAATGGCAACTTTCAAATCTTGTGTATATTGTCCAGGTAGAGTGAAATGACTTGAACTCATGCAAGTGAGTCTATTGATCAGTTGTTTTTGACATAATGGGGTACTGAGATGTTGAAGTTCTTATAGTTTGGTCAGCCTTGTATAAAAGATTGAGGTCATTTAGGTGGCCTAGACCCAAGCTATACAGGACTTTCCAGCCTTCTAGCAAATGGAAGTGTCTGGAAACAGACCAGTAAACTGGTATAATGAGGGAAGTGTGTGTGACATGTAACCAACTTAGGCTGCGCCTTGATTGTTGAAAGAATTGGTGTTCAGATCTTTTCATTTTAATTGAGTGTCATGTCATGCTTGTCCCATTTTCTGAGTCCTTTGAGAAACCTTGACCTACCTTTTTTTTAATCCTGCAGCCACTGCCACAAAGCACTGCCTGATTTACTTTTCCCTGCTACAACTGGCTTCTGTTTTAAGCAGGGGGTGGGATCTGCTGCCACCACAGTTACCACCTCTACTTCTACCTCTGCTCCAAGCCATTCAGGTTCAGCCTACATTGCCACTGCTCTGTGCCCAGCACATGTTTCAATTTTTTTTTTAAAAAAATGTATTTTACTATTATAGCATTACAACAGATCTTTGTCATGACAGCTGAACTGTTGTAGGGTGGCAGTGGAGTTGAGGTGAGGATATTCAGGCGACAGGGAATCCTGCAAACTTTACAGGCACAATACACAATATGTTCTGACAGATGCATACACATAAGCAAATACAGTACAGCACTTTAAGATAAACAACCCTTGTAGGTTGTTTGAAAATAAACCCTGTTTCAGCGAGATAATGCATGTCCCAGTTGTGCACCGTGTATTCGAATCAATTCCAAACCTAGCAAAATGTAGGACATTTTGCTAATCAAGACTCACCCTTAGTCCCACCTGGTGGCAGTTCTTTATGCAGCAGAAGTTTCTGAACACTTTTCAAAGGCAACTTCCTGTTGTATGTTTCACAGTACTCCATATGGGATGTAACTGGGGTGTACATCACCACAGCCCCCATCAGATAGGTCCAGGAGTAGATGCAGCTGATGCTCTAACTTCAGTTATGCATTCACATTCCCAGTCATGGATATCTTGAAATTGCTACACTGATGCTTATTCTTTTATTTATTTCACTGCCGTAGGTATGAAATCTTGTCCCTCTTGAAATAATGAGCAACTCCAATGGAAAGTACTATTGCAGGAGCTTCTTTTTTCATTCTTTCTTACAACAGAAAGAATGCACTACAAATGACTAATCTGCTGTCACCAAACTCTCGCTTACACTGCATACATAAAGAAGGCGAAAGAGATGTGTATTGTCTGGTTGTACACTGTCCCCTAACTCCTGGGATGAGCAGAGAGTGAAACCCAGGACTGTGTCTTATGAGGGCTCAGGTGCCATGGCAACCAAGGAGGGCCAGAGTCTGGAAATTAATTCCCATTTTCAGGCAGCCAATGAGATTCAGAGGCCAAGGTGCATTCATTTACATATACAGTATCCATAAATATACTTGCCTAGGGCTTTCACATATAGTTATATACACAGGTACCTGCAACTTTGTATTGCTCAGAGAACATATACCCCAAGCAGGAGTCAACTTTGTATTGCTCAGAGAACATATACCCCAAGCAGGAGTAGGCATGCTGTCATGGCACACACATAAACATGCAACTGTCCATGTGTGAACACTAAATGAGGAAAGAGTGCAATTAAAACCAATAAATCAGATGTGGTTGTTAATTTCCTTTGACAAAACCCTCAAATTCAAATTTGCATCCCCTGAGTACCTTTAGTGAACTCTGACTTGGTATAATTTGCTTCATTTGCATTTTAATGTAGGCAAAACTTTGACTTTGATTAGTTCAATTACATTGTTGAAAATTGGAAGTCAAAATGTGCTTCTTAAGCCAGCAAAGGTTATGAAGTCAACAAAGCCTGCCTTCCTCTGCTGCCAGGGACTTTGGGTTTCACGTGCGTGGTATCCATCACCACAGTTGGCCCGAAGTGAATGCCTGGGTCAAGAGGCTCCTTCCTTATCATGCATGTGTGTGAACTGCCGGCACAGCTTGCTCCAATAATAATGATGATGATAATGTCAAAAAGACTTTTGCAACATGGATGGGCCCTACTACCTCCCCATCTGGATGTCAAAGGACTCAACAATTCCCAATCCTTACATTTAGTGGCTGTTCATTATGGGAATTGCCATTTAGCAATACCTGGAGGACTAGGAGCGTTGTAGAAAAATAATGTTTAAGGCCTGTTTTTTTAAAAAGGAGATAGAATACTTTGTTTTCAGGTGTGCGTGCGTGAGTGCGTGCATGTCAGACCCCTATACTGAACAGTCCAATAGTGCCACTTTGAGCATATATGATGTCAGGAAAAAGACCTATTTCCTAATGTCTCCCAAGGCTTGAAATTGCTATTTTTCAGCTAGACCTCATTATTGGCCTCAGAGAAATCCTTTGTCTTCTCTCTGTCTCTTGGACAGCATGTTTTTCAACCATGTTTCAGCCAGTGTTCCCGTGTTATCTTTCTAGCTAGCAGAGCTGAGTGTTATGTCTTCACATGAATGTAAACAACTATTGTTTTGAGAAAGTTTTCTCTGTTACCTGATTGGCTAAGAGTAACTCACCCGACTGCAGATTCTCCATTTTGCAAAGAAGAGAGTTCGTTTCTGTTTCCCAATGGCTTAAGACCCTGGACCGTAACTCTGTTTGCTAGTATGGGATTACTCTTCTTTTTTTCACTATGATTACCTAAAAGATCCTGGACTGTTTTTATTGGACTGAACTCATGGTTATGACCCTCTAATCTGTGTTTTTCTATGGACTTTACGATCAATGAACCTGAAGAATAAAACAGCTGTTTCTCTTTGAAGTTTGTTGTTTTTCTTATCACACACACACAAGGCAATTCGGCTGCATGCTACCAGAAGAAGAAGCCTCCCTTGTTTTGCTCACTAAGTTCCTTTTAAATGCGGCCCAGGTCTCTCAGAGTTGGAAGGTAAGGGTTAAATATGTTCCAGAAATGAGCACATGCTCAGGAGCATGAGTGGGGGGGGGGGGGCCTTACAGAGACACCTGGAGTCCAACATATGATTTTTGTATCTCTGTTAATTTCTGACTAGAGAGATCTTGTTTTTTGTTTTCTAGTGTATGTTCTTAAACTCAAACACCTTGCCTTTTTAAAAAAATCTAGAATCATTAAGGAAGTAATGCCAACCTCTAAATACACTTTGTAACTTGCTGCCTAGCCTCTGATACAGGGGAGATTTTTGCTGGTTTCAGATTGCAACCAAGAGGGGCATTACTTCAGTATGTTTTTTCTTGGTGCCATCCAACCAAGGGGGCAAAGATCCTTGCTCTTAGATCTAATTTCCTGCAGGCATACAGGTTCTAGCCCAACCTTGTGCTATTTTACAAGGGTAGGTTTTTCCCCCCTTTTTCTTTGCTGGTATGTAAGTCATCTCATTTTTGTTCTCACAACTGAGAATTAAAAATTTCAGAAGTTTTATCCCCGCTGGGTAAGATTATGAAAGTTTTTCTGCACTGTTCACATTTTTAGCATACTTTTTTTTGCACAACCTATATTTTGTAGTGGAGCAGAGAGCTCTTGCACTAAAAAGTTTCCCTCTTGCATTTCAAAAAATTGTATTTTAAGCAAAGTAGAAGTTTTTAAGTTCAAAATATCTTCTCCTTTTTTGTACAAAACTCTCATCTTTTTATTAACACAAGGTGACAATGGTCTTCCACATTACCTGCTATCTGGTCCTTTTTAGCTGGAGATGCCGAGGACTGAAATGTGGATCTTGTGAACATGAGATATGTACCCTTGGTCTGGCACATAAGAGGGTTTGGATTGCACCCTCTTATCAGAGAAGATGTGCAGCCATTGTAAGCAAGGTAGATCTGTTTTTGAGGGGAATTGGAGTTAAAGTTAGATAAGATGCCATTCAAGCAATCTGCAGTTGTGTACAGGTAAAGGTAAAAGTTTCCCTTGCTCAAAAGCCAGTTGTATCAGACTCTAGGGTTCAGTGCTCATCTCTGTTTCAAAGCCAAAGAGCTGTGGTCATGTGGCAGGCATGACTAGACCCTGGAGCACACAGAATGCTTTTACCTTCCCACAGAAGTGGTCCCTATTTATCTACTTGCAATTTCTTGCTTTCAGACTGCTAGGTTGGCAGGAGCTGGGACAAAGACAGGAGCTCATTCCATCCTGCAGTACTCAGGAATTGAACTACTGACCTTCCACCTCCCAGTCAGCGTCTTAGCCACTTGAGCCACTGCAGTCCCTCAGTTGTGTATACAGCTCTAAAAACAGAATTGCAGGCACAAGTACCCATTCAGAATCTCAGCCATCCTCCAATTCAAGAGTCCCAATTTAGGATGAGTCCCATACAACTGAATATTTTAAAATAAAAGTCATTAATGGAATTACTAACTTTATGATTAGCATCATGACTAGCTTGCCCATAATTTCAGACAGTGGATATACAACAAGCTGGTGGTTTGTAAGGCTGAAACAAGTACTCAGCAGAGCTTGTTCTTGTTAATTTTTTACTGGCTGTTGGCTAAAATCTCCTGCACCCATCTTCCGAATGTAAAGTCAGGAGTTGGTAGATCCTATTTATTCCCCCCTTCCCATACTCTAGGGGGCTTCTATGTTTTTCCTTGCTTCATGTATTATAATTTCGCCATTACATAGCATTTTAAATAATTCTGTCTTTTCCCTGTTAGTTTTCAGAGATACCATATACTTAGATAGTATCTCCTCCTAATGAGATTCCAAAATGCCTTAGGGAAAAATGTTAGCTAATGATACCATTTGGTAAACAAACTGAAATATTCCACTGTGAAAAACATACACTTTTTCTGTGTAATTGGTAGCACACCTAGACCATCTGTACAAGACTGAGTTCCCTTTACAGAAACACACCCTATTTATATGTGGCTGTGGAAGTTCTGTTTAGCTATTTTATTTTATATAATTTTTTTTAAAAAAATTATATGTTGCCTTTCTCCAACACAAGGCAGCTCACACTCAGTTAAAACAAATGTGATAAACAGAACTAAAAATTGTGTAAGATATAATATTTGAATTCTAAGCCAGTGTGTGGAATTAGTAGCAGACCGCATGTGGAGAAACAAATTGAAGCTTATTCCAAACAAGATAGAGGTATGTACAGTGGTACCTTGGATAACGTTTGCATTGGATAATGCTAAAATCGGATAGTGTTGGGGAATTTGAGGCAAACATTTGCATTGCATAACATTAAGAGGTTTGCCTCAAATTCCCCAACCTTGAGATCGCTTGCTGATAGGTTTGCATTTCTCCGGCCTAAGGCAAAGGCTAACAGCAAGGGATTCGTCCTGTAGGGGAGGCAGGGCAAATCTCTCTGCCTTTTGCCTTTGGGTTGGGGGTTGAACCAGCTTTTTTTTTAACATTGTGGGATCAATGCATCGCACAATATTAAAAACTGGATAACGTTAAAACTTGTGGAACCAAGTCTTAATGTTATCTGAGGTACTAGTGTATTCTTGAATAGTCCTAAAGCAGATTAGGCAACAGGGATTCAAACAGTGCTGGATGGGATTACAATTCCCCTAAAAACTCAGGTTCACAGCTTGTGTATACTCTTGGATTGGTTATTGAATCTAGAACAGGGGTTCCCAACCTAAGTCCCATGGGCTGGATCCGGCCCACAGTGCCATTTCATGTGGCCCCCACCCCCATCATGTAAGCAGGGCAAAATGGCCATCTGGCCCTCGAAGCTGACTGAGATAACGTGACCCAGCCCCCGGCTTCAAAAGGTTGGGACCCCTGATCTAGAAGTTCAGGCCTAAATAAGAGCCAGAAGCAGGTTTGGTTAATTAAAGCTAGTACAGCAGTTGTGTCCTTTTCCTGGAGATATCTCATTAGACTACAGTGACCTATACCTTTGTTACATCCAGACTGGATTGTGGTAATATGTTCCATGTGCTGTTGCTTTTCAAATGTCTTAAGAGACTTCTTGGTCCAAAACAGTGTCATCAGGCAGGTCTTGAGAACATATAACTACCTATAACAGCTGTCCTGGCCACAATTCAAAGTGCTGGATATGATTTATAAAGCCCTATGTCATTTGAATCTAAGCCTTTAAAAAAAAAAATGCATACTCTGACATAAGCTTGCCAGAGTATGAAGATCTACTGAAGGGGAACTTCTCATGGTCCCATAGTTTCCAAAGGTCTGCTTAGTGGGTATTCAAGAAATGGCCTTCTTAATGGCCATACCCAAGATTTGAAGCTCTTTGCCAAGAGAGGCCAGGTTTGTCCTCTCCCTACTGTAAAGATTCAATCTGTGATGGATTCCCCTGGATGACCCAGGCTTTCAGCTTGTATGTACTCTTGGATTTATTCCTGATTCTGGATATCCAGGTCTCAGTAGTGGCTAGAAGTGTATTTGCATAGTTAAGACTTGTGCACCCCATCACCTATTCCTTAAAATGTCTGAATTGCCTATAGTGGCATATACCTTATTACATCCCACTTAGATTACTGTGGAACCTTCTGAGCTCCTACAATTTTCACAGAGCCTTGTCTCAGTCCCACTGCCTTTACAGATACAGAGGGTTTTCTGTAATGCTCCCACATTGTACAATGCATTCCCGAGATAGGCTAGAGACAAATGCAGGTGTTGCGGTCCTTCACATAATTTGGACCCTAGACATATAGGGCTTTATGGGTCGTGAACAGGACTTTGATTTGGACCTAGAAATGAACCAGCAGCCAGTAAATTTATTCTAATGTGTAGTTTAATGCTCCTGGTCACCTATCATATTTCATCTTTCTCCAATCATCTTTGCCAATCAAAATAAAATGCAAAGTAATGACTGAGAAACAAATGAAAATGCATTACTTTTAGCCTTCTTGGAATGCAAAAGGTCTGGGGTAAAGCCTTTGTTTACATAGATTTGCTGCTTCCTCTGCTCATTAATTAAAACTCAACACTGTATGCGGAGCACCACAGAGAAATGTGGAGATAAGGTCTGTAACTCGAAGAACTAACAGCCTGACATAGAAGCAGAGAAACAAGAGACACCTAAGATTGGCATGCAGGTAATCATGTGCCTTGCTAGGCAGGCATACAGGTGCATGTAAACGTCACTGGGCCAATATGCATCTGTGTCAATATGACATTCAGTTGATTCTTTACTAGCAGGACAGCCTTCAATGCACTTTCCTCTGTGGAATGGATGTATTAATTTGTGAACTTCAGTCACTAGCAGGTTATATTTTTTTTCCAGGGTTGTGGTTCTTCCAGCTAGTTTCTGCACCAATTTGTGATTATTATTATTTTTTAAATAAAAAGGTCACCAAACGCCTCTCTCTCTCACACACACCATTTTTCTTTCCATATGCATTTATCTTCATATGCATACCTCAATGCTCTTTTGCCTAACTGATGCATTTTGTAAGCATTTTAATCCAACAGGTATTTTTTGTACATTACTTTCACTAATGTATACTTTTTGTGTGCCCCCTTTTCTATATTTTCACCATGTTTTGTAAACTTTTTGGTTATCACAACTTTTAAAAATGCAAATAATAATAGGTAAATGCAACTCAGTTACCTATTGGGTTAAGGGTACCTGCATTAAAATGCATTTTCCATCACTACCATGTGTGTGTTTTAATCCCATTTCCCCTTCTTTGAGGAAGTAACATTTTCTCCAGTAGCAGCCTATCAGCAGTGACTTGGTTCTCAAAGGCTCTCAGCTACAAAACTACAATATCATTAGTTTCAGAAGTGGCTGTGGTGACTCAGTGGTTAAGAAGCTCGCCTTGTTAGCTGGAAGGCTGGCAAGTCGGCAGTTTGAGATCCGGGTACTGCATGTTGGATTGAGTGCCCGTCTCTGTCCCAGCTCTTGGGACATGAAAGGAGCCTCATTTGGATGTTCCCTGAGCGAAGTTTCTTCTGAACAAATCCTTTCAACCCAGAATAATTTCTGACACAAAATTATTATTAGTTTCAGAGTTTTTCCTCTTTAAAGGTATGTTAGTAAGTTTTTAAACCTAGTCTGGCATTATGCTTTTTAAAAAAATCTAGAATGAGAACAGACATACAGTACTGTATACAAGAATACATTACAGAAAGACAGAAACAATGGAGAGGCATGAGTCCAGCTAAAGATGGTTGGGAGGGTCAACATAATCACCTCTACATTTTTTTCTCCTTCTCACAGTCTTTCTATTTTGATCCTCGTAGTCCACTTTTTCTGAACTTTAGCATCAATGATGGCCAAAACTCTAAGTAAATTACACTTACGTAAGGGTAGTGATGGCATTGACAGGGACAGATAGCTGCCAATTAAAGAGTTCACTCTGGGGGTTCCCTTGGACCCACTGCAATTCACTTACAATTAGCTTCACTGGGTATATCCGGTAATCCCTGGGATCAAAGTAGGAACTTTTTAATTACAAGTAATTTTCTTTACCTATATGGCATTAATGGCAGTGGCAAATTTCCAGTAATTACAGAGTTTTGCTGCATTGATCCCAGGGATCACAAGCAATGCAACTGATTTGTTGGTGAGTTGTAGACAAGTCTGGGCAGTACTGAGATTATAGCAGGAACTCTTTACTTCCTGGCAATCTCCTTCTGCCAGTGCCATTATCACCCTTATGCAGGTGTAATTTACTAAACAAGATTTTGACCAATTTATCCTACTCCAGTTTTTAAAAATAAACATCAAAGCTTTATTATTGTTTTGTTCTTGTTATACGTACTGTATGTCCGTATGCTGCTTTTCAAATTACGGTACTTTTTAAGCTCGTGGAACTGGCTAAAAATGAAAGATACAAATCAGTGCAAACTGAAAAGGGTAAATCTGCAGGTTCACTGTGAGAAGAACCTTATGACATTTTAAAAAATGTGAATTTTGGCATGCTGAAAATGACACTGCCTCCATCCCAACAAGTTCTCCTTTCTCTCTTGAAGTCAAGAACACTAAGTTGTTATTGACAGAAGGCTAGAGGAGGTCATCAGTTTCCTTTCAATGCCTGCTAGTTTTATAGTTTGAAGGCCCTGACCCTGAGCAATATATATTTTGCAAAAACCTAGAGCCAATCTAGACATTGTGTTTCCCACAAGACCCACTATCCACACTCAAATTGGCACACTCATTGGCAGCAGCATATCCAGACATTATTCACCCCACTTTTGTCCATCACAGAAGCAGGGGTTCAAGAAAGAATCTCTCTTCCACAGATGCATCACTTTTCCCATGAAGAACACAATCTCTGTAGAGCATCACAGGTTGTTGGCTTCTGGCTGCACAAAAACCCAGAAGGGACACTTCTTCACAGCTAGGTCCTTGGGGCCTTTCCAGCTCTGGACAGCAAAGATCTCCAGAATAGTGGCATAATGCACCTCCTGTGGCAAAATAAACCCACTACACATGGCTTTCCCCTAGGGTAGTGATGGCAAAGCTTGACACTCCAGTTGTTCTTGGACTTCAGTTCCCAAAAGCCCAAGTCTCTGTGCATGTAAACCGATTTGTATTGATTCACAGAGACTTGGGCTTCTGGGAATTGAAGTCCAAGAACATCTGGAGTGCCAAGGTTCACCATCACTGCCGTAGTGGAAGGATCATCCCTGCCCAGGGCATTTGACAGAATTTATCAAGTGACTCCTTTCTTTCACATACAGAGAAGCTGCAAGACATAATCAGAAGAAAAAAGTATAATTTGTGAAGTGGAAAAAATGTCCCCTCATAAATAAGGCCAAAAAGACTCTCTAAGCTTCATGACAGAGGGATGTCAAGATATCTCGAACACACAATGTTTTCTGCTTCAAAGGTAAAGGTCTCCTTTGCTTGAAAGCCAGTTGTATCCAACTCTAGGATGTGGTGCTCATCTCCATTTACAGCTCAAGAGCTAGTGCTGTCTCTGTCTGCAGACATTTCCATGGACATGTGGCAGGCATGCCTTTCCCACTGAAGTGGCGCCTATTTATCTATTTGCAATTTCTTGCTTTCGAACTGCTAGGTTGGCAGAAGAATTGACTCCTATCTCTGCACTCTGACATGTAGCATTCGAGTCTCAAACTGCTGACCTTCCAGTTAACAAGTTCAGCATCTTAATCACGAAGCCACTGCAGTCCTTCCATTTTCTGCTTTACAATACAGGTACTCCAATGGCAAACACGTTTGATATCTATCTCGGACATTATCCTCCATCCTGAAGCAGGAGCTGCAGACTGGACCTATTAGCCGACAGTGCAATAGGCAAATGATCAGTGCCCCCCCCCCCCCCCGGGTGCCTGTCTGCTCTTCTCCAGTCCCTCTGTCTTGCAGAGCAAATAAATTGCTCCGGATTCTTCTAACTCAGGCAGAGAGCCAGGCCCCTTGCTGATAAAACCAGCCGGCCTGGATAGTGTTGCTATGGTAACTTGCACATTCTTTCCTCATCCTTTTGTTTGACTCTGGACCCAGACTTTGTGCACAGTCATAATGGAGCCAGACACTTGGGGTACTTTGGGGTGTGTGTGTGTGAGGAGAGATTAATTTCATGGGCCTCTGTCCTTCAGTGTCTAGAGCACATAATGTGATTGCCCAAGATGACCCCAGGCAGTGATGGAAGCCAACATCAAGCTTTCAGAAGTGGAAATTAAAGTAGTCGCCACCACTATCATCCTCATAAAAGATGGCATGTGGTTGCCAGAATAAGGAATGACCCAACCAGGGGTGTAGCTACCGCCGTATCTGCTGTATCAATTATACGGGGGGCCCGGGCCATGGGGGCCCCCAACGTGCGTAAGCACAAATTAATAAAAACTTCCCAAATTTTTATTATGATAAATAAATATTTCTTTTAATTTTATGCATTTTTTTTCTTTTGTGAGAAATCTTTACCCTTCCTAAGGGCCCCCAAACAAATTTTTATACGGGGCCCCGCCAAGGCACACTACGCTTCTGGATAGGGTGGCCAACCGTCCCGCATTCTGCGGGGAGATTCCATTTAGGGTGGGGGTAGTTCGACTTACCCTCCGTTCGAAAATCCTCCCGACCTCTCCCGTTGCGTCACGGACGCACCTGTTTCCCCTCTGCCCTGCAGGCAGTTAAAGGGAAACGGAGCCGAAAAGGCTCCAATGAACTGCGCCTGCGCAGAGACCCAATCTGGCGCCAGATTGGGTCTCTGCACAGGCGCGGTTCATTGGAGCCTTTTCGGCTCCGTTTCCCTTTAACTGCCTGCAGGGCAGAGGGGAAACAGGTGCGTCTGTGACGCAACGGGAGAGGTCGGGAGGATTTTCGAACGGAGGGTAAGTCGAACTACCCCCACCCTAAATGGAATTGCCCTGTAGAACGCGGGACGGTTGGCCGCCCTACTTCTGGACCCAACTCAACCCCAGACGAGCTCAAACTGTAGGACAAATGCCCATCTGATTACAACCTGTGTAGCACCTGCATGATTCTTACTCATACGAAGAACTAGTTATGATGTTTCTAAAATCTGAACAAGGAGGGATTCCATTGTTCCATAATATTCAACCCCATTTTATAGTTGCATACATGTTTTTCAGAGCCTGAGAAAACTCCAGGGCATGTTTCTAGATTTCTGGATTTAGAAAATCCATACACACTGTAGAAGCATTTTTGTTGTTGTTCAGTTGCAGTCGATTCCAACCCTCTGTGACCCCATGGACCGCCAGGCACTCCTGTCCTCCACCATCCCTCTCAACTCGCTCAGCTCTGTGCCCATTGTCTCTATTTTAGATCAAGTCAGACCATCGGTCTATATAGCCTAGTATTGTTAACTCTGACAAGCAACAGTTTTGCTGGCAGGATAGGTTCATAGCCCTACCTGGAGATCTATGGCATTCTCTGGCCATTCACTCATTTAAGTACCTATTATTATTATTATTATTATTATTATTATTATTATTATTATTATTATTATTATTATTATTATTATTAGCGTCGGCGTCGGCGTCGGCGTCGGCGACGACGACGACAACGACGATGATGTAGTAGTAGTAGTGGTGGTGGTGGTGGTGGTTGAATTTGTATGCCACTCACTCGCAACACAACTCAGGGCAGCTCACAGACGTATCTTCAAACATATATACAGTACATCACAAATCAATAATTCAATACAGTAAGATACAATAACATAACAAATAAATCACAGCGTCCTCTGCCATCCCCATGGCCAGGCGTTGGTGGGGCCCAGAGGTCAGAGCCTGAAGCTCAATGTCCTCAACAGAGCCTGGAGCTCAACGTCCCCAATGAAGCCCAGGGCTCAACATCTCTATACTGCTTAATATTCAAATTAAACATACTTACGTGGGCTCTGGTTGGTAATCTCTACATTATATACTCTTTTACCTTCCAAAGACACTGGAACATTCAGCAGCATCCTACATTCATTTCAAGACAAAGTACATTTCACGATAAACTTTTTCCTTACAGATTTAATCACATCTCTGGGGAACAGCTTAGCGACATGAATTAATGTTTTCATCTTTCCACTATACCTTCCATACCCTGACCTCCTGAATCATGTTCAGTATTTAGTTTATGCTTCGGCCCAAACCCTAACCTCTTTTTAAATGTTCAGTGCTTAGCCTATAATTGTTTTCTTTTCTGAATTTTGGAGTTGGAAACCTTGATAACGCTGTACTTCTGTTAGTTCCAGATTTATAGGCTTAGATTCTGAAGCAGCGAATCCTTTTGCAAATAGCACCAGCAGGTCATATCTGGTGATCGTATCTGGTAATTTGTTCTTTATGAGACACATAATCTGATTTTATTTGGGTAATGCCATCTGTCTGAGAAATTTGGTGCACAATATAATGTTAAGTGGTCTGTTTCTTGCAAAACTTTGATATGTTTCTGCTCTCTTCTTGAGATGTACAGCATCTGTCCCTTTGTATTCCCTACAAACATTTTACAAGTTTTTCTTTATAATGGATTTTTCCAGAGTGCATACAAACATTTGGGTTCTGAACCTACCTTTCAAATCCCTCATATCTAGAAATGAGAACCCCTACAGATCGACATGTACCCCTTTCTCATTTTTCAAAAAAAAGGCAGGAATTGCAGTAATAAAGAGATGGAGGTTGCCCATTTCCCTCTTGTGATTGCTGGACGTTTGCTCACAGTTAATATACCTCCTTTTAGAAGGAAACCTCAGCATGGTGAAAGCTTTCAGTATATCGGTGAGGCTGGGAGCAATGCCTTCAAGTAGCTGGACTCTACTATGAGTCTGGATTCCTAGTAGACTCACCCAAGGCAGAATTTTTTTAATAGTAGCCGTGTTGTTAGCTTTCGTGGACCAAGTCCACTTCTGCAGACAAGGAGTGAAACTTACATGCATGGTTTTTATACACCAAATTCAGGGGTCAAAGGGAGAAGGGTGTGTTCAAGCAAAATGACAGACAAGGCAGAATGGTCACAACTGAGACATCAGACTAAGATGCAACTACTCTGCTCAAAAGTAATGAGGGGAAGAGAATGGATAGTTCTAGTGGTGATGAAAGCAGCAGCTACTGTGCAACAATGGCAGCTGAAGGTGACACTGATGGACAGTAGTGATGTCCATACTACTTGTTAAAGTTAATGTTCGCCCTTGCTTGAAAGCCAGTCATATCTCACTCTAGGGTTCAGTGCTCATCTTTGTTTATAGCCAAGGATGCAGTGCTGTCTGCATTTGCAGACATTTCCATGGACATGTGGCAGGCATAACTAGACACTGGAATGCACAGAATGCTGTTACCTTCCCACCAAAGTGGTATCTATTTATCTACTTGCAATTTCTTGCTTTCAAACTGGTAGGTTGGCAGGAGCTGGGACAAAGATGGTTGCTCACTGTGTCATGCAGTACTCAGGTCTCAAACTGCTAACCTGCTGACCAGTGGTGAGGTGGACAGCCAAAAAAATTACTACCACACTGTGGGCAGAACCGGCATCATGGGTGGAGCCAACATAATGATGTCATGACATCATGGGCGGAGCCGATGACATGGGCGGAACCAAAGTAAAAAATAAAATAAAAATACAGTAGACATAAAAATAGAAATAACAAACACATAAAAATAAAAATTAAAAAGACCTTAAATAGAAATAAAAAACATAAAAATACAAATTAAAATAGACATTAAATACACATAAAAACACACTACATAAAACACCCACCCACCTCAACCCACCCCAAACACAAACCCTAGTCACTTACCTGGGCTCAGGAAACACTGGTCTACACAATGTAACTGACATACTCACATGGAACCTAGAAGGGAAGAATGATAGTTCTATGACATTGCTTTTCTAGGGAGAAGTTTCAAATGCAAACCAGACAGGGCTCCAGGATAGCTAGAAAACTTGAAGAATCACTCCCTTTCAGGGCAAGCTATTTCTCTAACTTGTCCCTTCAGGACTCAACCTGCACCACCCACCAAATTGCAATGGACAGGAACTATAGTCTAGCATGTCTGGAGGGCACAGCTTAGAGGAGGCTGGTATAGAGAGTACTGAGTTAAGTGAAGCAGAGGTCTGACTCCCTAGGAGGCCAGTTCCTGAGCTCCTTCTTAGAATGATTTGTTTGTTCTCATTAGGACCCAAAGCAAAAAAACCACAAAACCACCTAATTTTAATCAATACTCTCTGACTGACCATTTGTAATGACTCCTATCAGCAATAAGAACTGTACAGAGCAGATTTGCAGCAGAGCCAAGAAGGGCTTAGCCTCACAATTTGTTTCCCTTCAGTGCCAGAGTATGGCCTGTCTGTCGTTAAATGATGAAAATAAGGGATAAATGGGTAATTGGTAGAGCACTGAAGGCACTTTATGAATCTTGAGACTTGCTGATAAATGATTGTGTCATCAAGCATGGTTTGGACCTACACTGTAGGGAACAATTGAATGAGATTTCATTGAGCCTATTCTTGAGCGAGGGCGTTTTAATACATGAAGCTTAAGTGACTGTTGCTTCACTTGGGTCTGTAATGTGATCACAGAAGTGACCCTGGCAAGAATGACCATCTGCATTACAAATTTCTTTCTCTACTTTCTCTCCCCCTGGCATAGAGTATGAGAGAGGCTCAACAACAAATTAAGATAAACATGCCCTAAAAGTAGTATGTTGCTTTATTGTCACACTTCAAACCAAGTTTTCTTCCAAGGAGTTCCCACCTGAGCAGTTTACATGGCCTTTTTGGCACTCGGGCTTGATGTTGCTGCTTTGACCTTAAGGATTTCATGCTTTGAAACAGGCTATGGCTCTAGAACAGGGTTCCTCAAACTTGGCTCTCCAGATGTTCTTGGACTTCAATTCACAGAAGCCCTGATCAGCAGGTATGCTGACTTGATCTTCTGGCAATTAAAGTCCAAGAACACATGCAGAGCCATGTTTGAGGAACCCTGCTCTAGAAAATGCTAGAGATGTAACATCTCTATCCTACCTTAAAATGAGAGGGCCAGGTCATGCCTAAATCTTTTACACCCATGTAGTAGAATTGGGAATAGCACTTTGCTGTTCTCTTTACTGCAGGAATGGCAGCATCCTGAATAGATGGGCAGGAATTCTCAAATCTGGGTCCAGATGTTGCTGGCCTACCAATCTCAGAATTGATGGAGCCAGCTAGATCAACAATCAGGGATAATGCTTTCCATAAACCTTCTTTTGTAGACCAATATTGTCTGAGGACTCAAGGCAGGAGAAGCTCTACTGCAGGCACAAGCTATCCAGTTCCATTTCTTCAGAGAAAGAGAGACAATAAAATCGTGTGAGAAGATATAACACAATGGGTGGGGGTGGGGTGGGGAGGAAATGCACAATGGCAAAAACAGCAGGGATTTGCACAAGTGGCTTTTCTTAACATGAAGAGGCGTCTTGGGTGTGGTAGAAATGGTATTTATTTGGCAACAAGGCCACTTATCCAAGTCATAGATATCCTGTCTTGAAGGCATCAAGGAGGAGCTCCGTGCAAGTATAATCTACTCTTAAAGGAATCAGCACTGAAGATCTTGAGAGGAGCAACTTGGTTTGGCGTAATCCTCCATTCAGCTCAGAAGGTGACACCAGGGGGGCTGTGGAAGTGTCAGAAAGGCTTTTGATCAGCCACCCAAACTGCAGTCAGTGCGGCGGAGGTGTCTTGTAAAAGGGTCTGCAAATTCCTCTTTGGTACCCGTAGCAGCACACCATTCACGACCGTGAGAAATGTTACCCTGGTGTTTGGAGCATTTTTCTGGCTCCTAGTCCAGCTTGATTCTCCAGGCTTCCACTGGTAAATTGTGTTCCCCACCAGTACATGGATCTTTCTTTGCCACTGCACCATGCATGGTGGCAAGAACAGGATGGGGAGCTCTGGAATCGCAACATCTTGGCTCACGGTGCCATCTCTACTGAGGAAAAAGCACTTGAGGGTGCCAGAGATCAGAGCCCTGATGATGGTGTAGCTGCAGTTAAGACCATTTCTAACATAGGAAGGAAGTATATTTTTTTTATCAATTAAGTGTTGGGTTGAAAGGCCAGGAGAGCAAAGCAGCGTTGGAGGAAATCTAAGTGAATTTTACCCTTGGCTGTCATCTTTGGCTAGATTGGCTGCCATGTCTTTCATTCCACCAAACATAACATGTCACTGCCACTGATATGCTCCAAACTTTGCAAGTCTTGCTGGAGCCAATCCAAAGCAGAAAATATTTTGAGAGGCAAGAGTCTGTGCATCTCCTCTCCAATAAGTGTGTGGTTTTTTTTTTGTTTAAAGAGCTACTAGTTCCCCTTCTGCATAGACAGGAGGTTGGGACATCTTGCTGAGCAGGTTAAAAGTCCCTAGTAATAGCAACAACAATGGACTGCAGTGGCTCAAGTGGTTAAGACACTGACTGGGAGGCAGAATATCAGCAGTTTAAAACCAGAGACCTCCATGACGGAATGAACCCCCATCTCTGTCCCAGCTCCTGCCAACCTAGCAGTTTGAAAACAAGAAATTGCAGGTAGATAAATAGATACCACTCAGGTGGGAAGGTAAACAGTGTTCCGTGCACTTTGGTGTCTAGGCATACCTGCCACATGTCTGCAGACGTAGACAGCTTTGGCTCTTTGGCTATAAACAGAGATGAGCACTGAACCCTAGAGTTGGATATGACTGGCTTTCAAGCAAGGGTGACCTTTACCTTTTACCTAATGGCAACAATGATCCCAGGACCATGAACACTGAAAGCCAATGCTGCTGAAAGGATATTTATAATCCATAATTGACCAGTGTCACATGTGCAGACACGACACTTACAAGGACACAGAGAACTCCGTACTGGCATATCTGGCTATAAAGACAGATCAAGCAGCTAAATAAAGAGAAAGTGAAAGAACACCCATTAATCTTGCAACTTTTCCCTTCTAGAGTCTGGCTGAGCCCACATAGATTGACTAGGGAAGCAAGTGAAGATAAACAAGAGAAAGAAGGGTTTCCGTACAGAGGGTGTCTGGGCTACTGCTGATGAAGAAAAGCTCCCAGACTGTGACTCTAGTTGAATGCTTCAAAACAACTGTATCACCACTTCTACATTCCAAAGGAGCTTTAGAGCAAGCAGGCAAGAATAAGATAGCAAGATTTGCTATATCTACTCCTTACACAAGTTCCAGCCTGGATAATTCAGTTGGTTTGAGTGCAGTACTAAGATCAAGGATGTGGTTGATTGTTATTTTTGTACCACCTCATCTCCATGAACACACCAATCTCATCTGATTTCAGAAGCTGAACAAAGTTAGGCTGGTTAGTGCTCAGTTGGGAGTAAGAAAGCCAGGGTGGGGTGGGGGTGGGGTGGGGGAATTTTTAGGAAAAAATGCTGGCTGATTGCCAGAGAGATCTGACAATATAGAATAGACAGATCACAAGTCTGATTCGGTTTAGGGGATTTTCCTGTTTTCTTATCCTAAGCCAGAATTCATCAAGAACTTTGGACATTTCATTTTGCAGCAACAATGGTTAAGCCAACTAACTACTTCATCTATTCTATTGCATGTGAACTTGTAAGAGAAAGGGGGAACTAATTCATAAGTTTGCAATGAAAAATGTTAGAGAAATAAATAAAGCTTTAAAAAGAAATAATAGATTCTACAAAATGTCTTCAGCTGGACTGAACCATGGGGGAGGGATGAAAAGATGAACAGGGATAGTCAGAAATAGTTGCAAAATGGCTGGCAACCTTTATTAGATTCTTCTTCGGACTGAATGTTATGTTAAATAACAGTAGGGGGGGAAAGGTTGGGTAGAAAAGCCCAAGTTGGGCCATTGTGCAACTTTAAAACTATAGAAAATGTAGAATTTATTTATTTATTTATTAGTTCAAATTTATATTGCCGCCCACTCGCCGTGGCGACTCAGGGCGGCTTACAGACAATACATTACATTACATTACAATATAATATGTTGGGGTGGGCACAGGGGGAGGGGTGGCAAGATCCTCATCCTGCCCTGGCTTCTTCCTCCCCTGGCAGTTGGTATAGGCACAGGGGGAGGGGCGGCAAGGTCCTCATCCTGCCCTGGCTTCTTCCTCCCCTGGCAGTTGGTATAGGCACAGGGGGAGGGGCGGCAAGGTCCTCATCCTGCCCTGGCTTCTTCCTCCCCTGGCAGTTGGTATAGGCACAGGGGGAGGGGCGGCAAGGTCCTCATCCTGCCCTGGCTTCTTCCTCCCCTGGCAGTTGGTATAGAATCATAAGATGACCTTTTTTTCATAATTTATGCAATTGGGGTAAGACCATGGTATATGTGTGGGAAAGGAGACATTTTATAAGTTTGTTTCCAGGACTTCCATGTGAAACTTGAAGCCTGACACGATGACTCTTAGGGTTCAAACATGCAGGTCTTTGAGAGTCTGAGGCATCAGCCCTGGTATCTCCCAGTTGGCCAACTGAAGAACCAAGTTGAGCTACCGAACCAAATGCATATTGAGGCTATCTCCTATTAAAAAATAGTCTTATCTTCTTCATGGAGCTCTGTTTCTAATGATGTATTTAACCTCACACTATAGCCTGGTCCTGATTTTGCAGTCACAGAGATCTTGTAACAAAGCAGACAGTTAGTGGCTCTTCAAAATAAGTGGTTTGGTTTAAAGTTAGATAGCAAAATAATATAAATAAGCAATATGATTCTCTGAACTCTCCACCTTTCCAGTGAGCTATTTTAAAACATTTTCAATATTTGTTTCTCACCCACAAACTCTAGTGCTTTAAAATAATCTGTATCCTGCTAGCTCTGTCAGCTTTCATGAGATTTATGCACACACAGGTGCATTTACAATTTAGGTTGTAATTCTCTCCCTACTCCACCACGCCCCAAAATCCAGTTCTTAAAATATCACAGAGCTTTGTTACTTTAAAACCTGATTATAAAAGCAGGGGCCTTTGGAGTGGCAACAAACATCCCAGAGATGCAGCAAACAAGAACTGCAGATTCTGTGTAATGCATAAGTTTTGCATAAAATATCTGAAAAGCTCAGAATGAACAGGAGGAAAAACTGGGGGGTGGGGGGTGGAATTGTGAGATAATGACTTCATTCTCATTTATTCATAAGGGGTTTGAGTTGCTTCCATGCTCAAAAGGCTTATGGGTCTATAGCACTGTCAGTAAAATGTAGAAGAGATTTTAAATCATGGCTACCTTGTAAGCAGTTTGTCTCATTTTTCTTTCCAATTAGTGGAAAATTTGTATTGAAAACATACAAATTACCATAGACAACCAGATTAAGCTTTCAGTTGGATATTACAAGCCTCTTTATATTTGGCTAGGAGCAAATAGCGCGGAAATAGCTGCTCTGTTACTAACCCCCTCCATCCAGTCCTTACCCACCCGCCTGCAAAGGTGCCTGCACTTCTGATTTATAAATCCTTCTGCTCTATAGATGTAAGATCATTATAGTTATTAATGAAGTTAATTGTCCAACTGCAGCAAAACAGCATCATCAGTTTCTTGATTCGCTCTTCAGCCTTACAACAAGCAGATAAAAATGTAACAAACACATCAAACAAATGAAAAATCCAGACACATAAACAACATTGCATTTTCAACAAATGACAGTACTTTGCATTTAGGTAGCTATAATTTTGTTGTCTTCTACCCTATTGGGATTTTAAATATAAGTTCACAAATAAAAAGGGAGCCATCCCATTTTGCGCAAATGCAAAGGAAGGTGACTTTCTTGTTATTTGGTAGATTTTACTGATTCACATTATTTTGTTCCTCTGTTCTTTAATGTCACCCCAGAGTCACAGTTTAATTTGAGATGGATTTCTATTTTCAGCTGCATATGAACCAGGGCTTGCATTCCCCCATTTATCAAGGCAGCTTCATAACTGCGTCTGATAAATCCTGTAATTGTAGCTGTGTATTTCCTTTGCATTGAAATAAGGGCCTGATGATAGCCCAGAGTGTTGCCATAAACATTTATTGTAACCCTCTGTGCCTCCCTGAGCCTTTAATTCCTATCGTTTTCTTTTGATCAGTGGGTTGAGTGGCAGCCCAATTTTGTCATTACTGTTGGGTATAAACAACATTTGCAGCGGAGCATCTGAGCCTTGAGCAGGGCTTCGGTCCTTGCTTGTTAGAGGTGGTTTATGATGCAATGTTGTAACTCATGAAGATAAATGGACTCTTCTCGAGAAGCCAGAGCCAGCGGCACACCACGTTGGGGGGGGGGGGAGTGTGGGGATGTATGAATTTGATTCTGCTGTGATCTTCGTCCAAGTCTGTATTTATTACACTTTTTTTACATTTCTGGTAGACCCATGTATTGGCTGTAACAAAAAACAAAGAGAGAGAGAGAGACTAGCACCAGAACCCAGTAATTGGTCATTGTCCCAGAGAACACACATTCTATATAGAGTACAGATATTTGTTTTTCCTTTTGGTGTTTACCACCCGCCAGGAAAAGGCCTGGATCCTTAGATGACCCCTCAATCTCCCATTAAAGCTGGAAGATGTTGCATCAGGAAGTCCTAATTAGGCCCATGATACAGAGTAGAAGGCTGCACACACTCCTCAAGACAAATGTTTTCAGATACAGTATTGACAATTGTGCTTTCCTGTCACTTTTCCCATTTTGCGGACAGGTCTATGGAAGGGTTTAGGATGCATAATTTGAGCAAATCTTTGACCAAAGCTTCTCTTGTATACTTTAGGGAACCTGCTAGTTTCCCCAACTAACGCTGTCCTTTGTGTTGTGGCTGAGCTGGAGATCAAAATCCAAAAAGAAGGTCTGAATTAGAACATAGGATGAGTTTGTACTACCTAGAGTTACCAGTATAGGTACTGGTAACATAATAATAGCAAGGAATTGAGGAGATCTAAATGGTTCTTAAATCTGTTAAGAACTATGGCTTATAAGTTAATTTGCTGATTAATTTGTCAAATTGATGAATTATTAAATGTCATTATATCACCAAGAAAATTGAAAACAAATGCAATTAGCTGAAGGAACCTTAACCAGGAAAACAGCAATATGTGACATTTTAGCAATGAAAATACTGAATTTTAAATTTACTGCTTGACAATTAAAAAAAACCCAAGGCCACAAATTAACTTTAATGAATTACAGCTCAGCCCACCTGTTCCCAATCCCTAAAAGATCCTCTCCCATTGCTGAGATACAAAGAAAAGAAACTATGTTCTCCCAGATCAAGACTATTGTCTGACAGCCCCAGAATTGTCTAATTTGATGGGCAGACATATTTTAGCAGCTTTTGCTACCCCATCTTCATAAATGGAGATACCTAGGACTGAAACTAGAATACCTTCCATGTACCAC
This sequence comes from Furcifer pardalis, assembly GCA_030440675.1. Classification (NCBI taxonomy): domain Eukaryota; kingdom Metazoa; phylum Chordata; class Lepidosauria; order Squamata; family Chamaeleonidae; genus Furcifer; species Furcifer pardalis. The sequence continues at coordinate 109,722,692 of CP126893.1, forward strand.
AGGTGCTTTGCCACTGAGCCATGGGCCCTAGTTTTGTGGCTGATCATTTATTTACCCAGAAGCAAAAACATAAAGTTAGGAAGAAATGAAAGTATGAAACATTTTGGAAGACAGATGGCAAATGTAGAGAAAAACAACATGACCCAAGGATCGTCTGTGTATGTGAATCTAAGTGGTATTATATACAGTGGAACCTCGGTTAACAAATGGCTCGGTTAACATAAAAATCGCATAACAAAAGGAAATCCATAGAAAATAGTGGCTCGGTTTACAGAATCCCCCCCCCCCCCCGCCAAGAATGGATTAATTGGTTTTCAATGCAGTCCTATGGGAAACCATCTTTCAGTAAATTTATTTTGGTTTTCAATGCATTCTAATGAGAAATTTGGTTAAAGTAATTTTCACTGTAAGAAACGTCACAGAGATCACACTAATTACATTAACCTTGGTTAGGTACCATTGTATTAGACAATTTGCAAAGGGTGTATAATCATGTTCTGGTATGTAGTACAAAGGATAAAATTGGGGAAAGATATGAGTTTCCTTAGTATCTGGGAGAAAATATCTGCAATTATGTTCTCCTGGAAAACAGTTTATATATGGATCCTTCAGCAGTACTATTGGAATTTCATCCTGATCATTCTGAATTCTCAGGGTTGAATATGTAACAGGATATGTATTGATTATTGCCTGAATCATTCTGGAGAAAAGACTGGTAAAATGAAAATTCCCCTTTACTTTAGCAATAGTTATGAAGTGCATTTAACATAATGTGGAGATGTGTCGATTGAGCCCTGATTATTAATCACAAAACTTAGGGCCAAATGATTCCTGATGTTAAACAGATTTTTGCATCTGACTTTACCCACACTTCTTGGATTGCAAATTACATCAACTAGGATGAAGTGGAGAGATCATTAATGGGACCAGGGCAGGTATGGAATGAAATTTAATATTTTTTCTCCTACTATAGGCCTTAGGATAATTTCTCTTCAGAAGCTAGTATCTGCTTTCAGGGAGAAATCTCCTATTGATATTAACAGGCATAGACTCCATCAAGACAGACATTCTTGAGCTATCTTATAACCCCTTCCAATCTCCTGGCTTTTTCAAAGAGAAATAAAAAAGTTTATCTGTACAGATGAGGGACCATTGCAATTTCTTATTCACACATCAAAGGTACCCTCCTAGAAGGCTACTTCATTTAGATTGAAAACTTCTGTCTTCCATCAGATGGGCAGGAGAAGTTATTTGTGCAATACAAATGAAGACTGACAAACCGGGCCAATAAAGAACAGCATCTAGTATCTTACATACAGTATGAGGGCTAACCACAGGATGAACAATCATGCTGGTGCTGTTGTTATTGTTGCTGCAGTTGTTTTAATTAGTCCTTCCACCTCTGTGCTGTCAGTAACCATCACCACCACCATCACTCTACCTCCTATGAGAGGTTTCCCCCTCATACTAATTGATAGGGGGAGGTTTATTACTGACTTGTAGTAGTAGAGGAAAAGCTTTAACCCATCCACCCCTTCTGAACACTGAAATGTCCATATCAATTGCCTTCTTCCCAGACTGGGCATTTAACGAAACCCTGCATTCTGTAATTGCTAATGGTGTCATTAGCATCATAAGTACATAGCCCCTAAAGTTTCAATCTGAGGTGGCCAGGATGAATAGATGTTACTATCCTCTATGAATTCATCTAGTATACATGAATGGGCTCTGACCTGAAACATCAATCCATATGTATCATAAGAGATTTCCAATAGAACAATGAGATGGGAGGCAGAGGCTGTCTGTTTGCTCATGTAAACCATGGCCCACGCAAGGCTTTTTAGGAACAATACCACAAAACAGATATGTAACTGAAGTCTTCAGAGATTTAAGCTAGGCTTTCCCATGGAGATTCCTCTAGTGTTAACTACTGCGACTGTACTTTCGGGGGGGGGGGGGGAGCCAGGGGGGGGGAGTTTTGGTTTTTTTTTAAATTAAACTTCACACGAAATTACAGCTGCTTGAATTTGGATTGTGCACAAAGAAGGCTTTTTTGCTACCCTACCCTCTTAAAAATATGTTTTCTCAACAGTGTCAGCCCAAGATAGTTTGCTACCTGAAGCAGAATACTAACTGCTGCTCCCACGATTTTCAGGGGCCAACACTCTTAAAAGCTTTGCAGCACTTTGGGCAACTGACTGTTCAGCTTCATTCGCTTCCCTGAATCCCAGCATCTGAAGCAGCATGCTTTCTCTTTCAGCATAACCCAGTGATGGCGAACCTTTTAGAGACCAAGTGCCCAAACTGCAACCCAAAACCCACTTATTTATCACAGAGTGCCAACACAGCAACAGGGGAGGGAGGAAGCACTCCCATTGGGCTTCTAGGCGGAGGGGTGGGGTAAACTTTGTGCTGGGGGAAGGGAGGAAGTGTTCCCATTGGGTTGCTGGGCAGAGGAATGGAGTGAATTCTGTGCTGGGGCAACCAGACGAATGCCCACAGAGAAGGCTCCGAGTGCCACCTCTGGCATGCGTGCCATAGGTTCACCACCACTGGCATAACCTGTTTCGGTATGCCTCTTAGTAAAGGGGTGTCTTCCCTGTGTGAGCAGGAATGCTTCCTTCTCAGATTCTTCTTCCATTTATTATTTACTCACATTTGCTATCCCGTCCCAATCGGGCATACCCGACTCTGGGCGGCTTACAAAATAAAATGCGACCATACGTTAAACCAATGGAGTACTAATAATTAAAAACTTTAAAAGTTCATAAAAAATAGGAAATAAAACAGCCCCACAGGATAAAACCCATGCCTAGGCCAGACGTGAAACTGCTAAAATGAAGGCACCTTTTGGTGAGTCTATTCTATCGTTCCTTTGTCCTGATCTAGTGTCAGAAAGATTAGCCAGCAACACAAGGTTGCCATTACCAGGGTACACCCGATTGTGGTACAAAAATACCACAATCTTCAAGGCCGTAAAGAACAATCCATTTTTAAAAGTCCACTGCCTACTGATTTATCAAGCTGAATTTATAGCTGATTTTTTAAAAATTAATCAATGTGACTAAGGTCCACAGACACCTTCGCTGATCTAGCCTTGGCTGATTTCACCTCTTGAACAGCTCTAAATTACAATTTGTTCCTTTTCTCCCCTTTCTAATTTTGTAAAATAAAAAATAATAGATTTTTATGAATATCGTCACTTAATATTAACAGACACTATTTTATTATCATGTGATTCCTAGAGAGTTTGCTAGATTCCTAGGTATAATTCCACCTCCCCAACCTTTGAAAAACCTTCTTATTTACTTACCTGCTGTGATTTGTATTTTTTACGGCCCAAGTCCTGTTGATTTGTGTAGAAAATTGTCCTAGAGTAGTCCCATTGAGAGGGATGGCAGTGGCTTAGTGGTTAAGATGCTGAACCTGATGACTGGAAGGTCAGCAGGTCAGCAATTTGAGACCCGAGTGTTGTGTGATGGAGTGCGCTTCTATCTCTGTCCCAGCTCCTGCCAACCTAGCAATTCGAAAGCAAGTTATTGCAAATAGATACATAAGTACCTCTTTAGTGGGAAGGTAACAGCATTCTGTGTGCTCCAGTGTCTAGTCATGCCTGCCACATGAACATGGAAACATCTGCAGAACAGACAGCGCTGACTTGTTGGCTATAAACAGAGATGAGCACCAAACCTTAGAGTCAGATATGATTGGCTTTCAAGCAAGGGCAACCACTACTGTTAGTCCCATTGAATCAATAAGGATCTGCTGAGTCACTTCCTCCATTGTTTTGTTGTTGTTCAGTCGCACAGTCCTCCATAAGCTTCATTAATTCAAATGGACCTACTGTAACTGTGATTTACTTCTAATTACCAGTACTGTATAACATATTATGCTAAAGTAACATTGATTCAATGGGCCTGTTCTAATATGTTTTACTACACAAAGCAACAGGATTTTGGCCTGTGCAGTATTATAATCTCATTATTTGCTTTTATGGCTATTGAATTTGAAATGTTTTGTTGCTGCTGCTGAGTCACACTGTGAACTCAGTTAAGATAAAATATGTTTTACCATATTTATCATGTTTTATTTTATTGATAATAATTAATCTCATCTTTACTGATAATATAAACTCTAGGCAAAGTGAGCTCTTACAGCTTGCTAGCCCTGGTTTTAGCTGATGGAGCAAGCCAACAAAGGCACTTTGCATGTGATCGCTTATTATTCCGTCAGTGGACAGGATGGGGAGAAGAATGGTGTGTAATGCTTCAGGATCCGACCAGTAGTCAACTGTTTCTCTTTATTTCCATATTATGAGGATTTTTTCTGATCTACTATACAGTGGTGGGCTCAAAAAAAAAATTACTGCCACACTGTGGGGGTGGCCTACTTTGTGGGCATGGCCATGTGCTCTGGGTTGGCCATCTAGTCAAGCCTGTCCAGTGATGGGATTCAATTTTTTTTACTACCTACTCTGTGGGCATGGTATGGGTGTGGGCAGGGGGAAAGCCCTGCATTGCACCCAAATTAGGACTACAGTACTTTATTTCAAAACTTGGATGGGTGGTGGTGGTCAGCCAGAATTTCTGCTACAGGTTCTGGTGAACTGGTGCGAACCTCCTGAAGCCCCCTATTGCTACCATACCATTTGGGTTGCCATCCTCTGAACTGATTAGATGGCATATTATTGTTATTCTAGCACTTCAACCAGGTGTCATACTAGATCTTCAGCACTTCTTGCTTGTGTGTAGAGTGCACCTATAAACAAGATCTGGTGTTGAAGAAGTGATGAAGAGGGCTTGGGCTCTCCTCTTAGGGCAGGAGCCAAACTTTTTGGGCCGTGGGCTGGTCACATGGTTCAGCGGGCTGGTCACGTGGTTCTCCCACAGGAGGCGGAAGTAAAACATGCCTTGCAATCTGTTTTGCAACAGGATGAGATAGATTTTAAGCTGCCGTTTTCTCTGTTTAAACCAGGTGTACCCAAACTATGGCCCACAAGGCAGATCTGGCCCCCAACACCAATTCATCCAGCCTGTGTTGCCCTCATTGCTCCTGGAAATGGAAATAAAATGCATTTCCCAGTCTTTGGTTTTTGGACTTCAATTCCCAGAAGCCTATCTTCCCCAAAGCACTGATCAGCCGATGTACTGTCATAGACTTCTGGGAATTGAAGTCCACCAGTGTTCTGTGGAACATAGTTTGGGAATAGCTGACTCCAACATCTTACATCCATGAACCAAAAATGCAAGTTAAATAATATGAGAATTAGTAAAGAGAAGAATAAGACAATGGCAACTGGAGGGAAACAGCATATCTTAAATATTATAACACTGGGGAACAGTGATTTTGGTGCCTTACAATTTTCACCTATTTCTGGCTATATTTGAGTCACTGATTCCAAAAATGCTTTCAGTTATGCCCCATCAGCTTTAGTTTTTTAGATATGGCTTATTCACATTAGGCCAATCTAACCATACTGGTTGCATATATAACCAGAGGAGTAGCAAGGGTGTAAGCCACCCAAGGCAGAGTGAAATTTTGCCACCCCAAAAATTTTTTTACGCCCACACAATTTTTTTTTTGCCCATCCAAATATTTTCCCACCCCCAAAAGATTTTTTCACCACCCCTCCTGCCTCCAGGAGCCTTTGATGTGCGCCTGGAGGAAAAAAATTGTTTTTGTTTGAAAAAAGGGGGGGAATTGGGGGGGGTTCAAAATGCCGCCACCCTGGAGCATGCCACCCGGGGCATTTGCCCCCCCTGCCCCCTTCCTACGCCCCTGTATATAACTACTGTACATCACTCACATACAATAAAATACACAAGTTATTTTACATAAGTCACATTAGGCTCATTAAAGTTTTTCCACTAGGTCACTAAATCCTTGTTTCTGTGATTTCCTCCGATGCATTGATCTTGGACATTCACGCTGGATGCTCCAACAATAGTCTGCCATCATATGTACATCCCATCGTCCACGATACCATTCTTCCATTGAACTTATTTCCTGGTGAAAACGCTCTCCCTTTTCTTCACTTACATCACCAAGACAATCTGGAAATCGGCCTAAATGACTGTGCAGGTAGTGTACTTTTATGCTCATGTTGCAGCCAAGTGCACAAAAATTAGTGAGCATATTCTCCACTAATTCTTTATAATTAGGAGCCTTGTAGTTTCCAAGGAAATTTTGCACTACCATACTGAATGACAACCACGCAGTGGCCTCAGTATCATTCATTGAGTCTTGAAATTTCTGGTCATTAATGAGTTAGCGGATTTGTGGTCCATCAAATATACCTGCTTTTTTTTTCCAGACTCAATGCAGGAAATTTGTTACATATATAGCCAAAATATGCTCCATGTCTATTCAAAGCCTTGATTAACTGCTTCATTAATCCAAGTTTTATATGGAGTGGTGGCAATATAATATTGTGTCTTTCAACCAAAGGTTCTGTGATGATGTTTTTTTCTCCAACGGTCAAGCTTTCTCTAAGAGGCCACTGTCTTCTCACCCAGTATTGATCTTTAGCTCTAGAGTCCCATAGACATATAAAGCATCACTATTTGGTGTAACCCCCTTGTTGTCCTAGAAGAAAATTCACCATCTTGAGATCGACACAGATTAGCCATTGATGAATATGGTATGAGATCTTCTCCAGGACTTTGGCTATTGTAGCTTGATTTTCTCGCATAGCAACTGAGTGACCAATTGGGATTGACCTGTATCTGTTGTCATTGTGCAAAAGAACACATTTTAGGCTACATTTGGAGCTATCTATAAATAACTGCCATTCACTTGGTATGTATTTTCTTACACCCAGTTTCATTAAGAGTCCTTCAACATTGGTGCAAAAAACAAACTGGTTTTCTGTTGCGAAGAATGGCAGGAAATCTGTTTCCCTTTTGCGACAGAATGTGACTTTTGTTTCCGACAACAGACAGTGTTTCTCTGCCAATCTGGAAGCTAATAATTCCGATGACTTTTTTGGAAGACTTAGATCTCGAATGAGGTCATTCAATTCTGCCTGACTTAAGCCAGGTACAACTAACCAACGTCCTGCAAATTCTCTCTCTTCTTGCTCAGAAATGCTTTCAGCTGATTCGTCCTCTTCTGATGATGATTCTGAAAGACTGGCAAAAATAGGTACAGGTATCTCCTCTGAATGTGGAACAGGGCGTCGTGCGGAGGGTAGATCGGGAGATATCCAATGTTTTCGGTTATTACAATTGATGCCCTTTACATTCACTGAACAAAAGTAACAGTCATCGCTGTGGTTTCTTTGTTCTCGCCACATCATTGGTACCCCAAATTTCAAGCTCTTCCCATTTGACCACTGACGCAGATGCTCTGTGCACGTTTTACATACAATGTGAGGTGCCCAAACCTTATCTTGGTCTCCCAGTTTTACTTTAAAATAGGCCAAATAAACTCTTTTTATAAAGTCAGTTATGGGTTTTCTTTAAAATCATACTTAAGATAAGGAGAAAAAAAACTAGAATGCAAGCCTCCCTGGATGAGTCCATTGAGCAACTGCGGAGTTGGACTAGTTTCGGGATGCAGAACATCCAGTCTCAACAGTAAAGGAGAGCACAGAGAATGACAAAAAAGGTCAGATTAGTTAAATTACACTTGCAACAACAACAGGAATAGAGCTTGAACAACATCAATAAGTATTATTAAAACAATCAATTTACGAATGGTGAGGCAAATACAAGTGTAGTCATAAGAGCAATGTATAATGACATCATCGATATCTCATGAACTAGAGCTGCTAGAACAAAATGGATGGCATTTTCGGAATCAGCCACCCCAAAATGCCCGAAATCAGTTGAAAAATTTTAGGCACCAAGAAAAACATTTTTTTTTTGTTTCCTAGTGTAATAGGAGGGAACAAGTATTAAACAAGTGGCAGAGTTCAAATACTTAGGAACAACATTTACTGAAGATGGCAAAATGGATGCAGAGATTAACATAAAGTATAGTAAGGCAAGCCAAAATTGGGACTCTTAGCTCCACTCTTACAACATAAAGCTATACCGACCAGCACAAAGAAACACCACATACAAAACGTATTCATTCTCACCTTATGTTACCAATGCCAGACATGGACGATGAGAGTTGGTCACCACAGAAATGAGATGTCTGAGGAAGGCTGCTGGAGTGACTAGAAGGGGGGGGGGGAATCAGGAATGAGATTATGAAGAAAATAATTGAAATAGAACCAATCTTAAACAACATAGAGACAACAAAGTGGTTTGCTCACTTGGAGAGAATGTCTTGGGATTCCACACCATGCAAGGCTTATGTGAAAAGAGGAGAAAGACAAAGACCATGAGACAGACACAGAAGAAGGTGGAGAGATAACATCAAAGAAATATTACGAGAACACCAAATAATGCCAGTGGAGGCTGCTAGAAGTCCCAGAGCAAGAACCTTGTATCTCTCTTGACACCCAAAGGGGTAAAAGAGGAATTAAAGAAGATGACAAAGTGTGTTTATGCTGGTGTTAGCGCTGATTTGTGGGCTAGTCTCTCACACTTCCTCTACTATTGTTGTCATTTTGCTTTCTAGCTCATGCTTTGCTAACTATATAAAAGAACAATAGCCACACATTTCCAAGATTAATAACTTTCAAAAGGTCTTAGCAGTTACAGCCCTAAGGTGTTATAGAGTAAAGTTTGAGCCTTTTCGTGTTAGGTCTTCTACTTTTCCTGTTGTTTTAGATGTTAGTTATTCCTATTTCCCTAACTGCCTTCAAACTTTTAGTAGTGAATGTTCATCTCCTGTTACTACTGTCACTTCACATGCTGTGTCATGAAGAAAAGGGTGGCCGGGTGGGAGACCTCTTTTTGCTTCTTGTCCCTTTCTCAAGTATGAACAGAGTGTCAAGCAACAGAAGGCCTCTACTGGCATTACATTTCCTAGAAAAACTAGAGCAATGCCCTAATGGGACAGGAGCAACAACAACAACAATAACCAGGTGTGTCAACGTGAACTGGGAAGGGCTGCAGGAATGTTTTGAGCTTCTCTTCTAAGACAAATGTCTCTATCTTATGGCAAGAAAAGGAATGGGGGAAGCTGTTTCCAGCTGCAATAGGAAGAGCCCCCCTTCTTCCCAGTGAGCAGCAGAAGACACATCCTGCCCTAATTGCCAAAGAATCACTGAGAGGAAATTCAAGAAACAGAGGCAAAGTCTGTGCTTGCTCCAGAAATGAAGTGCACAGCTCAACTGTCAACGTGAAAGCACAATCAACCTGGGAGAAGCGGATGCACATGTCTTTAGCCTTCTGCTCACATCAGTGGTGGGGACAGGGGTGGGGGTGGGGAGCAGTTTCATTTGCCGGCCTGATTGGACTGATGAGATTTCCATATTCTTCATTAAGAGCCTGCCAGCCTGCTCTGCTGCCCTGCCATTTCCCATTACTCACAGCTGATCCATTATGCAAAAGGAGGGGGGAGGGGGACCAGGAGAAGGACCCCAGCTAGGGACTTTAATGATCCTGTCAGCATCCATGCTCCAGGGAGAGAGGAATGTAAGGAGGTCTGATATTTAGGGAAGAAAATCATGAACATTCGCTTGAGCCACCTTCTCTGTATCTATGCTACAGCACCTTCCTTTCTTCACCTCAATATCATATAGGAGAAGCTCCCTCTATTTGTGGGTATTACACACACACACAACCATCTCTGATGTGGAAGTGCCAAACACCAAACTCTAGAGCAGGGGTCAGCGACCTATGGCCCATGGGCTGAATCCAGCCCACAACACCAAATAATACAGCTCTCACCCTCGCTCCAACTGCCACAGGTGCTGCCAGAAGTAGCCCCAGATGTGTTTATGCCCCCCACTAATCTGGCCCCCTCAACAACAACAACAACAACAACAACAACAACAACAACAACAACAACAACAACAACAACAACAACAACAACAACAACAACAACTTGACAAGGTTGCTGACCCCTGCTCTAGAGTTTGATTAGACTGCGGCCACTTCCAAGAAAATGTGTGTGATATTCTTTGTGAAACATTTCGTATGGTTTATTTTTCTTAATACTTCTACAGAGAAGACAGCTTTCCAGTGATTGAGATCTTTTCATCTGACCCATATTTTCAAATCAAGTTTGTGGCACACTTTACTATACCTTTATTATTTCATGCATTTAAAAAAAATTAGTGGCTCAAGGATATTTATTTCGGAGCAAGGAAAATACAACAAATTCTTGCGTTATGGCTCATCATTTAGCCCAAGGGAAGGTGATATGAGGCCTGAGGATTATACATAGCCATCAAGGTCTTAAATGTGCTCCCCTGCTTCCCCATCTCTTAAAAATCCACCTCTAATTACAGTTGTACCTCACTTAAAGAGCATAATGCGTTCCACAGGATTACTCTTTAAGCGAGTTTGCTCTTTAAGTGAAACACCATTGTAAGTGACCAATTGTGACTTCTGGCAGCGGAGATTGCAAACCCTGATTTAGTTGTTAAGCTAGTTTTTGGTTGGTTTTAGCTGTTAAGCGAGGCGACAATTCAGAGAAAATTCTGCTCTTTAAGCGAGTTACTCTCTAAGCGAAGCACTCTTTATGCGAGGTTTTACTGTTTTTTTAATTTCAAAAGGCCTCTCACAACTGTGTTTTGCCACACTTTCACACTGAGTTTTGAAGGTACACAGAGGTAGCCCTCTGAGGTTTGGGGGGCTGTGTAGCCTCTCGAGATATGGAAGTTTCCACCTCTGTTCTAAATGTTTGTAATAATGACATTCCAACCCCAAGTAATGAACTCAAACTGTTTGCCAAGAACATCTGTGGAAACTTAAAACTATGAGAAGCAACAGCTGAAGGAAAACTCCTCACACATTTCAACAGAAGGAGGAGAGGTAACCAGATTTGAAATCTGGGAAGGATACTCTCGTTCTTTCACATTTTGCGCATCACCAAATCAGTGAAATGTAAAGATTAGTCAGCTGCACACTGTTGCCACAGGGGACACCCAAGTGTAGTCAACAATGCCTACCACTTGGTGGGGAGGCTTCTTCTGTAGCCTCCATTCTAGTCAAAATCAGAGATTCTTCATTTAATTTCAAGGGAGGAACAGGGGTGCACAGAAAGAGCCTCTTCAAAGATTGTGGTACAGTTGTACCTTGCTTAAAGAGCAGAAGAGTAGCGTGCCTTGGCGGGGCCCCGTATAAAAATTTGTTTGGGGGCCCTTAGGAAGGGTAAAGATTTGTTTTGCTTACGCACGTTGGGGGGCCCCATGGCCCGGGGGCCCCGTATAATTGATACGGTAGATACGGCGGTAGCTACGCCTCTGTTAAAGAGCATAATGTGTTCTACAGGGTTGCTCTTTAAGCGAGTTTGCTATTTTAGCGAAACACCATTGTAAGTGACCAGTTGTGACTTCTGGTGGGGCGGGGGGTTGCGAACTCCGATTTATTTGTTAAGCGAGTTTTTGGTTGGTTTTATTTGTTAAGCAAGGTGACCATTCAGAGAAAATTCTGCTCTTTAAGCAAGGCACTCTTTAAGCGAGGCACTCTTTATGCAAGGTTTGACTGTATTTGTGAACCACAACCAGCATACCCTGGTAACAGCAACCTTGTGTTGCCTGCTAATATTTTTCACACTAGTTCAGGCAAAAAGAAGTCCAGAATGAACTCACCAAAAGGTGCCTTCGTTTTGGCAGTTTCGTGTCTGGCCTAGACACAGAAGAAGAGAGGAACAGCCATTGGAGGAATAAAATGAACTGTTTCCCACAGGGTATCATCCAGACACCATTACTTTTTGACATAATTACATGAAAAATCAACTGACAATTTCATATTCCAGGAGTTTCATCTATGCTGATGACCTTGCCTTAACTGTCCAAGGAGGAAGTCTTTGAGCCCATCAAGCACCAGACCTCTGCAGACAGCTGTTTCCTAAGACTCTCTCTACCTGTCTGTCCAGGTGTCCTGTCCACGACTCAGAGGTAGCTACAGACCTCTGGTACTGATGGCTGTGGAGCAACTGCTGACTGGTAAGTATGAGAGGACAGGTTGTTCTCTTCATAGCATTTTTTCAGCCTGTTCAGAACTTCTCTGTGTCTGCTTTTCTCCTTGTACAGCCTCTTGAGAGACTTTTGTCATAATCTGTTTCCCCTTTTCTCTTTAGAATTACTTCAGAATGTTCTCTTTCAGTTTTTGGTTGGCTTTTTTTGTTGTTGTTCAGTTGCACAGTCAATTCTGACCCTTTGTGACCCCATGGACCATTGCCCACCAGGCACCTCTGTCTTCTATCATCCTCCTCAGCCCGCCCAGCTCTGTGCCCATTCCATCTACAATACCATCTAGCCATCTCATTTTTGGCCGCCCCCTTCTTCTTTTGCCCTCAATCTTTCCAAGCATCAAGGCTTTCTCAAGCGGATCCTCTCTTCACATTTGATGTCCAAAGTACTTTAGCTTCATCTTTACTATTTGACCTTCTAATGAGCAGTCAGGGTTGATTTCTTCTAGGCTTGACCTATTTGTTCTCCTCGCTGTCCAGGGGACTCTCAAAACTCTCCTCCAACACCACCTCTCAAAGGTGTCTATTCCTCTGCGCTCAGCTTTCCTAATGGTCCAGTTCTAACAACTGCTGCCTGTGACCAAATAAATGTGTAATGTTCACAAAGGGTCCACCAGAGGGCTTAAATGCACAGAGTCACATACTTGTGGTGAGCAGTTCCATTACAAATTGAAGGGATGCTTCAGTGGAAGCACTAGGGTACTTCTTAAAACTGCAACTTAAAAACCTGAATTCATGGTACATTTGTGAAACACCAATACCCCTCTTGTTATCTGTGTTCCATGTAATCCCTGAGGTGTCATGAAGCCAGACTCTAATGAGTTCCAGGCAAGACTAATAAGCAATTGTTTTTCGAGGTGTACCAAAAATAGGGGTTTTTTTCCCCATGAGAAAAGCCTGTTTGGTAATTGCTGTATAGCATAGGTCACCTTTCTGACTGGTCCTGTGCCACTGCCATTCCTTTGATCAAGAAAAGGGTCCTCCGAATTCTATCCAGGTCAGAAATGAAAAGAAAGCTTTTTTGGTAGCTCTTACAAAATTTTAGGAATTGCCATGGCTCAAGTGCTTAAGACGCTGAACTCGCTGACTGAACTCACTGATTCCTGGGTACTGCATGATGGAGTGAGCTCCCCTCTCTGTCCCAGCTCCTACCAACCTAGCACTTCAAAATTAAGAAATTGCAAGTAGATGAATAGGTACCACTTTGGTGGGAAGGTAAACAGTGTTCCATGCATTCCAGTGTCGAGTCATGCCTGCCACATGTCCATGGAAACGTTTGCAGATGCAGACAGCACCGGCTCTCTGGTTATAAACATAGATTAGCACTGAACCCTAGAATCGGATACGACTGGCTTTTGAGCAAGGGCAGCCTATACCTTTACCCTTACCTTACACAAGTTTGGTGGAGAATTATTGTTGTCTTTCAGTGGTTCCCAGTGGCATCCCTTTACTTAATATTCATCTACCATTTCCTGAAGCCTTCTGCTGCTATCTACTGCCAGCTGTGTTGAAAAATGCACTACCTCAGCATATTAATGCAGGTTTTCAGAAACGTGCAGACATCCATCCTCAGTGATTGTGATGAAAGGAAAGACACATCATACCAGTCCAAGCCCATGCAATTATAATTGCTGTTTGCTCTTCCCACTGCCAACAACAGGGTCTCCCAGTGGCCCCTGATTTACTGCTCATGCTGTGCTGACGCTGCAGATAAGTAAATCCAGAGGCAACATAAAGCTGGAATTGTCACTGACAGGTGTTTCCTTGGTACCAGTGGGTCCTTGGGTCAGGACAGCTTTGCGCTTTAGCACTACTGTATATTACAGCAGAAAGCCAATGAATGCAGCCTGGACAGTTTCACTGCAGCTAAATCTCATTACTTGAGTCTGGCAGAAGAATGAAGAAAAGAAAGGTCTACCTTTGATCAGTGAAGAATGATGGTGGATAATCGCAGTATGATCAGTTGTTGAGGTCTCCTGCTGATCTGAAGTAATTAATCAGCTGAGTGCTATTTAATGGTGGGCCTTCTGTGAATCCACCCCACCGTGCATTCCTTATGGCTCTTCCCTGCCTACCTCTGCTAGGGTAAAACATAACACTAGGCAATGGAAGAAAGCCAGGTGTGGGGGCTTATGTAGGCCATATCTCAACAGGTCGTTTTTCAGAGCTTCTTGTTTGGTTGAGGTAGCATTAGAACAAGATAATTAGAAAGGCCACCTCCTTTCCCTGCAAAAAAGGGCAATATCATATGAGAGAGCTAAAAGTAGGCAGCACATCTTTGAATATTCCAATATTTATTTTCTTCATATCTTGCACTTCTTTGAGGCCAGATTTCTGGCTTCTTCTATAATGATTTTCCAAAATGATGCTTCCAGTTTTTACTCCATCATTCCACATAGTGAGCTGCACCTACCATTCAGATTTTGAAAAGCTATTATTAAAAAATAGAAAAATAGAGACATCACATTGCAAACAAAAATTTGTCTAGTCAAAGCAATGGTATTCCCGGTGGCAATGTATGGTTCTGAGAGCTGGACCATTAGGAAAGCTGAGAGCAGAAGAATAGATGCCTTTGAGATGTGGTGCTGGAGGATTTTGAGAGTCCCCTGGACAGCGAGGAGAACAAATAGGTCAATCTTAGAAGAAATCAAACCTGACTGCTCCCTTGAAGTTCAAATAGTAAAGATGAAGCTAAAGTACTTTGGACATCAAATATGAAGAGAGGATTCACTTGAGAATGCCTTGATGCTGGGAAAGGTGGAGGGCAAAAGAAAAAGGGGGCAAAATGAGATGGCTAGATGGTATTGTAGAAACAATGGGCACAGAACTGAGCAAGTTGAGGAGGATGGTGGAGGACAGAAGTACCTGGCGGACAGTGGTCCATAGGGTCGCAAAGGGTCAGAATCGACTGTGTGACTAAACAACAACAATTATTAAAATTATTAAAAAATAATCAGAAACCTAATCACCAGGCAAGGGTTTCTCCCTTGCTTACTTACTGCTTGTAAAGCAGATTGTCTTGCTTACGTTGTTGTAAGAAACCTCCCCCACCCCCACTTAAGGCTTTGAAGACTTGGGCAACTTGCTAGCAGTCTGCCTGTTATAAATATAGTCTTGCTGTTCTTCAGGGAACCTGGCTGGATATCTCAGTGCATGGAAACTTCAGGCTGTGGAGCCGAGGGTTGTGCATTCAATTCTACACTCTACCTGCCAAAAAAACAGCCAAATGCTTGCAATAGCAAGCATTTGCAACCTACGGCCCACATGCCAGACCCAGACCCTGATGCCCTCACCGCTCCTGGAAGTGGAAGTAAAACACATGCTGTGCATATGTAGAATGCTGTTAAATGCATTCTGCGCATGCGCGTCATGTACACTAGTACCTCGGATAAGGATGAGACTTGGTTCCACAAGTCTCGTTGTTATCCGGTTTTTAATGTTGTGTGATGCATTGATCGCACAACTTTTTTAAAAAGCCCTGTTTCCCTGGAGGCTGCAGCAAGCCAGAATGTCAGGATTCGAATCCCGACGTTTTGGCTTGCTGCACTGGCCGGGGAGGTGGGGGAAGTCTGGAAACAGCTTGGATCAGGTCCCCTGACCTCCCTGGAGCTGGCAAGGGCGGGTGTGTGTGTGTGTGTGTGTGTGTGTGTCAGAGAGCCCAAAATGGGTTTTAAAAAAGGTCAGTTTTTTCACCCATTTTTGGCTCTCTGACCCCCCCCCCCCGCCAGCTCCGGGCAGGTTGGTGGACCCAATCCAATCCAGAGCTACAGGGTGGCTGGGGAAGCCGATGGGGACTCCCTGTCGGATTCCCTAGGCACCTGCCTCTGCCTGCACAAGTGTGGGGTGGCTGGGGAAGCCAACAGGGGAGCCCCCCGTCAGCTTTCCAGCCACACCACCCCTGCCTCCACCCTGCTGCTATGAAACAACTGCATCGGATAACACTAACAGATCGTTATCCGAATTTAGTGTTATCCGATGCAGTCGTTATCCAAGCTATTACTGTATTTTACTTCTGCCAACCTAGCAGTTCGAAAGCAAGAAATTGCAAGTAGATAAATAGGGACCACTTCGGTGGGTAGGTAACAGCGCTCCGTGTGCTCCAGTGTCTAGTCATGCCTGCCACATGACCACAGAAACATCTGCAGAAGCAGACAGCGCTGGCTCTTCGGCTTTGAAACAGAGATGAGCACTGACCTCTAGAGTCAGATACGACTGGCTTTCGAGCAAGGGAAATCTTTACCTTTATCCAGATGGGAGGAACCACATGACTGGCCTTATCAGCTGTCCAGGAGGTGTGGTTAGGCCAGCGACCTGAAAACGTTGAGAAACACTGCTGTAAAGCCTTGAGTCATGCCCAGAAACAGAGACTGGGAAGCCAATTGTGAATACTTGATCCTTAGAAAATCTAGCAATGGTCAGTGTAAGTCAAAATCAACTATATAACAATTCTTCTTCTTCTTCTTCTTCTTCTTCTTCTTCTTCTTCTTCTTCTTCTTCTTCTTCTTCTTCTTCTTCTTCTTCTTCTTCTTCTTCTTCTTCTTCTTCTTCTTCTTCTTCTTCTTCTTCTTCTTCTTCTTCTTCTTCTTCTTCTTCTTCTTCTTCTTCTTCTTCTTCTTCTTCTTCTTCTTCTTCTTCTTCTTCTTCTTCTTCTTCTTCTTCTTCTTCTTCTTCTTCTTCTTCTTCTTCTTCTTCTTCTTCTTCTTCTTCTTCTTCTTCTTCTTCTTCTTCTTCTTCTTCTTCTTCTTCTTCTTCTTCTTCTTCTTCTTCTTCTTCTTCTTCTTCTTCTTCTTCTTCTTCTTCTTCTTCTTCAACTTACAGACAGCCTTTGATAAGGAGGAAAGAAAGTCCACCCCTCCAGATGTTGCTAGACTCACTACCTCATTCAGTGACATCTGTGGGCCAAAGTTCCCATGGTCCCAGAGTAGAATGAGTTACGTTTGCTTTGCCCATGTAACAGCACAGGTTCCTTCCGACCACTCTTTGGATCTTCTGCAATGTTTCCTTGACCACCATGACTATCTGCAGTGCTGGCAGCCAAAGCACCACCTGGATCAGGACTTCTACAGAGCACTTGCTATCACACTTGCTGTTCTGATTGGAACAGTCATCATTTCTTATCCTATATTTTTAATCCAGATGACAATTTCTCTTAGCCAGTTTCATTCCAATATCTTCTGAAGAAACTTTCTGCCTTTTCCAGACCCTTACTTGTTTCATGCTTTGACAAATGGACCCATAGCACCAGTTTGTCCATGATGGGCAGGAAAAGCACAGTTGCATGTTTTCTCTGTGCTCATTTAGCCTTTTCTTTTTATTAATTCTGTGCCTATTACCATCTTTTCTTGCTTCTCAACCACACATGCTCTCTTGTCTACTCAGCTTCTCAAGTGCAGGATTCAATAAGGTGAAGGATCAGAAAGGAGAGGTAGGGCACCCAAGTCATATGTGGCAACAGCTTTCAATGCTTCCTTCAATACACCTTTCAGCTTAGGCAGCAGGAGAACTGATGGCCAGCATTGCCATTGGGAACCCTGACTGAAAGGAAATAGTGATGAATAAATTTGTGTTTTCTCTTTGAATACTGTTTATCCATTGCCTGGGATCAACAGAAAGTAATAAAAAGGGTTGAAACCTACTATAAGAGATTTGCCAAATGATATTATGAAGACATCATTCCTAAGTGCAACATATTTATGAGCAACATTGTACTGGTCATGAAAAAAATATTTTCAGGACAATACAATGGTATATTAAGGATATTAATCCTCACCAAAATGTGCTGTGTAACCACCCGTACACAAATACTTCTTTTGTTGATCCAATCACATTTGCCTTTACCAGTGTGAAAAAGTGCATTTTCTTTATAGCACTGAAGGAAGGAAGCATGAGGCAAGGCCATCTGCTCAGATGGACTAGCTTCTGAATCCGCCTATTACAAGGACAGAAGGAGGGCATTTAGCTGCTGGATTGACCAGCCTTTGGAGTGGGTTTTGTTCCCCAGTGGAATCCTTCAGAAAAACTGAAGTTATGGTTCAAGAACTGGCTTGCCATTCAAGGTCAAAGAAGGATGAGCAGAAATTGAGCTATCTGAGGTGAAGACTCAAAGAAATTAGACAATAAGTAAATGGACTGTGCAAAGATTATGAAGCAGAAATGAAAGTCAGATAGCCGTAAGGGGCCAAAGACCAGTAGAGATTCCATTGCTGATCTTGAGAAAACCCCTAGACGTTCTTGCAGCCATTGCTTGCACACTTGTCCCTTCTGACCATGAAGGCAGGGAAAGACTGAAGTGGCATCCATCACTTGCTTTGTTGTCTCCATCCCAATGGGAAAGTAGACAGAAGGAAAAGACACCAAATAGGCATTGCAGACAAGGGTGAAAAGGAGGTGGATCCAGTCAACAATGGGAGCAATGAGGGCATCTTGGCCAAGCCAGCCAGCAAGCCAGCTAGCCAGCAAACAAACAAGTATAAGGATAACAAAGCCAATTATTTCACTCCCATAGGACTTGTTCCACCTGACAGAGACCTGCATTGATGCAGGAAGCCAGCATAAAACCTTTTGCTACTTCAGAGTATATATGGTTCTGCTCCAGGCTAGATAAATCTATGATAGGTTGCAATTTCTGACTGTTTATGATTACAAATCAGCCAGATCAGGTAGGAAATAACAATGTAAATTAGGTAGCAATATGTAGCATTGCCAATAAAGAAATAAAGGAACTGGAAATCCCCCACTAGCTTATGCTCTATATAAAAAGTACACATCTGTTACACATCAGGTTTTATTTTGAAGGAAAAATAGATCAAAGTTCAGGATAAGAAACATAGAAAAGGAACATTTTTGCATTTCCCCTTTCCCTGGATAAAATAAGAAATGCATATCTTATATTTCCTAGCAAAAGCAAGGAAGTTAACAAAAGCAAGCTTACATATTTCTATTGTTCTATTCACAAGCAAGCAGAGGTAATGCCTGTCTCCACCTGCTCCTTGTAACATGTATACTCTAATGCCAAAAATTTTACTACCACACTGTGGGCGGAGCCAACATTGTGGGCAGAGCCAACATAATGACATATTGGGTGGACCCAACATCATGACATCTTGGGCGGAGCCAATGATGTGGGCAGAGTCAAAGTAAAAAAAACCCCATAAAAATAGGTACACATAAAAACACAAATTAAATAGACATAAAAATACACATAAAAACACATAAAATACACATTAAATACACATAAAACACAAAATACACATTAAAAATAAATACACGTTAAATAGACATAAAACACATAAAAATACAAATTAAATACACATAAAAATACACATTAAAAATAAATACACATTAATTACACATTAAAATACACCCACCCACCCCTCACCCAAAGGTGAGTCATTTACCCTGGGGAGCAGGCGATAGGGAGCTTCAGGCTAGCAGCTTCTCTTCCTCCTCCCCACTTGGGAGGACAGCAAGGAGGCTGCGCATGCATGCCAAGTGCTGTAGGCATGCATGCACCCCAAGTGCTTGATGTGCATGTGCAGTGGGGGAACTGGTGAAAAGGTAAGCCCCCGAGGTGGTTCCCCCCAAAAGCCGCTGCCGGTTCTCCAAGATGCCAGGAAAAGTTACTACCGGTTCTGGCGAACTGGTGCAAACCTGTTGCTGCCCATCACTGCTCTAGTGGCCTTTCTTCTATAACAGGGATTCTCATCCTGCAGCCCAGATGTGACCCACGGCACCATTTATTGTGGTCCCACACCGACTCCACCACACCAGGAAGTGCCATGTGGTGGAGGAAGAGCAAAATGGCGGTCCGGCCCCCGAAACTGTCTGAGGGAGCGTTACCCGGCCCCCGGCTTTAAAAGGTTGAGAACTCCTGTTCTATAACATTCTACGATAACAAAACCCTTATTTCACCTTTCATTCCACCTCTTCCTCTATGTTACCCAAGAAGGCTTCACTTTCAGTGTTCATCATACCTACTTCTGTTCTCACAGTTTCAGATTTTTATGACTATCTTCAAGGGAAAGGAATCCGCACCTGACTCTGAAGGCCCTTTCCCCAGATTTGTTGCTATATGTTGTCAAGTTGCTTCTGACTGAGGTATTTGAGATGTTCAAACAGCAGCTTAGTATTGCTGCCTCTCCCTCGGGTTATGTGACCAAGCAGGGATTTGACCCTAGGGCTCTTGGCTCCTAGTCTGACATTCTGTTTGTTACATCACAACTGTCCTTCACATATATGCAAAACTAGGGATGTTAGTTTTTCCATTTTCACTTGTGCCTTTTCAGAGCAGCTTAATCAGCTGTAATTAGTAGGTGCGACTGTGTTGCTCTTTGATGTGAAATGCTTGGCTACCAAGTTCTGCATATCAAACATCTTTTGAAGACACAGATACACTCCAAGGCTGGCTTCCATTTTTTTATGACTTGCTATCAATGGTGAGAAGAGAAAAAAACATTCACCCTTATAACTCCTTGCTCACTTCATTCTGTGGGTTCTGGCTGGACATCTGGAAGTCATTTAATTGACTTCAAAGCAAAATAGGATGATCAAATAATAATAAAGTAAAATGGGACTACTTGGATACAGGACAAATTTTCTGTAAATGCAGAGCAATTCAATCAATGTAGCATTTATGGACATGCAATTTATCCTCCACCACGTGTAGTAAATGGCCAAGATAATGTTACTGAAGTAGCCCACTTCTGGTCAAAAATAATCTATTTATTTCAGCATCTTAATTTGTTTTGGATTTTATCCATATTTTGTATACGTCCAGAATTTTAAAGTGTGCAATGCTCTGGCATGAATAAAGAATGAAAGGCTAAAGTAATTTGGTTTGGAAAGAGGAAGGTGTACCTGTTTTAGTAACTTGTTATTTAAAATTAAATAAATTTTGAAGAAAACAAGCTCTAAGAAGAGCTTGAGAAAGATACTGCTGATCTTTAGCAAGACATCCAACTCTTCACAGGCACACACCCTGACCTCTGACCTCAGGAGGCTTTACATGGATCTGAGACAAAAGAAAATTGAGCTATGAACTAGCTCTGTACAAGGCAGGGGAGAAGGTGGTCTTCTGAGGTCTGCAGCATTGACAGGGGAAATTACAAGCAGTTTCTGTCAGGATGTACTGTTCTCCTTTAATGACATCTAATGTATTTCTGCTGTCAAGGATGATGTCAAGGGTATACTGATTGCTGTGGCACTATGAAGCTTAGCTAAAAGGGTAAGTAAAAGAGGAGGAGGAGGAGGAGGAAGGTTCTGGGGATGGAGATGCACCTCAGGAAAAGGCCATTTCATCAATATTTATTTATTTATTTATTTAGACTTCTATCGCTGTCTGCTGGCCATGGTGACTCAGGGCGGCTTACAGTCAACAAAAACAACAATATGAAAACAGTTATCTTTTCAAATGTACCTGCTGAACTGTGATAACTGGTTGCTGGGATGGGATGGTTGAGACCACTGCAGACAATAATTTCCACTGGTGTCTCTCTACTGCTTGGCCAAGAACAACCATGGCCTGTGTGGAAAGCTTCAACCCAATCTTTTTATGCCATGGGCCTGACTTCATTCCCCAGACAGCTGAGCAGGCTGGACCACACTCCCAGAAGCAGAGGTGGGTACATTTGCAGCTGTCATAAATTCAGCTACTTTTGCGTTTATGACAGTCACGGGCATGTCTACGCATGCACGGACACATTTTATGGCTGATGTAAACATGTCTACTACCACCTCCAGGTGCAGAGAAGGCAGCATGGGCCACATGAAATGGTGCCGTGGGCTAAGTCTGGCCCACAGGCCATAGGTTGGAAACCCCTGCTTTAAACAGAGTGTATGATGGGGTAGGAAGATCAAGGGCTAATCTGAGAAAGTGGCATTTCCCTGTAGATGACAGCTTGTGTGAATGCACACAATGTCCCTCAATGTGCACTGAGGAGGACCTTATGTTGGCAAGAGGAAATGCTGTCGACGTGGCCCAATACTGGGTGGATGTCATCTAGCCCTTTTAATTCTATTTTGTGTTAGATGTGTTAATTTTAACTTTGTATGTTGTTATATGCTGGTGGTGCATCTGACACACACAAAAAAGACCCCAAAAGTCATCACTTGAGATGCCTCACATTATAAATTTCTGCTGGTTATTTTCACCAGCTATGTAGGGATGAGAAGCAGAAGCACACCACAACTTCCTCATTCATGCCTGTGTTGTGACGCAAACAAATTGAGCGTTTTCCCATCTCCTGCATATTCAGATATGTAATTGCAGACCCAGAAGAGGACTGAAACCTGAAGAGCTACAGGACACCTTCAACATTTTCCCAAATCAGGAATGGTAAAAGAAAGAACCAATGTTTTACAGGGTTCCAGAATGCAGGGAATATCCCGTCATAAAAAGGAAAAGGTTGGAGGCTATAGAGAAACCATTCAAAGAAAAAAGAGTGATGATAGGAATGTCTTATCTTTCTCCCCCTCCCTTTTAAAAAAGGGATTAATTGTGGCTCAATTAGTCTCAGGTGTGGTGCCCTTGCCTATGAAACCATAGGCTTAGGATCTCAGTTGAAGAAAGAACATACTTTTGGTGTGGTATATAGAGAATAAAAAGGAAGAGAATAAGCAGAGGAGCCCCAGGAAAGGTAAGCAGAGAAAAGAGATGAACCGGGGACCTCTTCTCCCTCAGCCTTCTTCAGTGAAGCATCATCTCTAATACCAAAGGTTGCCTCAGTTGAACATCTCAAGTAGCTCAATACTTGCATGAGGCCCTAATGAAAGACTGCTCAGAATTTCTATCCCCCCCCCCCCGGACACACACACCAGATATTGAGAGGTGGGTTTGTGGGACATCTCTTTTTCTTCAGACCCACTCCACCAGCAGCCCCTCAATTGTTGTAGCTGTAAAATGCAGCAATGACAGGCAAAGCTGTCAGAATCCCATAGCTGGGAGATACTCCCTGAGATGCCAGTCACGCATGACCTCGGTTGTCACTAGAAGGCAATTATCTTGCCGCTGAGAAAGAGCGGCCTGCAAGTGTAACAATCCAATAAGCCCCACTCCATTCTCTCCCCCCCCTCCCCTCCATTTGATAGGACTGTCACTGCCATGCCGGCCGTGAAAGGAGCAGTAACTTTCTCCTGGTCCCAAATGGAGAGACGTAGCTATCCCTTTGGGATGCCGTTGTGTTGTGCTGGCATCAGAGTGCAGATTATGGATACAGCTTTCCTTTCCTAGGCTCCTACTGGCTCTGATTCATTGCAGGAGTAATGGGGAGAGAGGCAGAGAATGCTGATGAATAAGTGGCAACCTTGGCTGCCTCATCTGCAGTTTGCACCAGCATTGCAGGGAATGGTTTCTGCTATCCCCACCCCCACCTCAGTCTCACTATACTGTGATTTAGGGGGAGAGTTAGTAGTGAGCAAGAACAAGCACTGCTTTTTAACCAATCTATGGGTTGCGCTTGCACAAAATTAGTGATGATCCCACGAGGGCTATAATGCAGAAAGGGGCAGGTTATATAAATTACACGAACAAAGCCCACATTGGTTTCAGATTTTTCCAGGCACAGCAGAGATATATCCCCCCCCCCCCCCCGCAAAAAGAAGAGTCAGCAATGAATACTCATCAACCCAAAAAACAAGTAAATGTTTAGTTAATGCTGAACCAACACGTGGAATAATCAAGGCTCAGCTTTCAGATAGACATACATGTGTATGCATATACAGATACATATGTGCATGATGGGGATAGACGGGTTTGGAGTACCAGCAAACTATTACAAAAACATGTGTTTGAATAACCTTAAAGGCAACCAGCCAGGAGGACTCTTCCTTCTAATCAACTGCAAAATTTAGGCCTGATTCTTCTTTACTGGGCACCACTGCAGCTCTATACTGTGATCTTTCTGGCATTAACAGTTTATATTCAGTGTTGTTCCATATTTGTTTCTGAGTCTTTTTTTTTTGTGGTGTAGGGGAGGCGATACAGATGTTGATGTTGTAATTTGAATCAGACAGGAATGTTGAGCTTTTCTATTCCATTTCCCTCCTATCCTCTCCTACCAGTAGCTCTTACATCATTATATAGGCCTTTCTATATTTTCCCCCTTTATGTATGCCTCTCCCCAAAAGTAGCTGGAGAGTATTTTCTCCAGGGAAAAAACAGAAACGTTTCCTAATTCAAATGGCAGCTTCAATGGCTGCACTATGAGAGGTGATTTGTATGGATAGCCTCACAATCTAGGGCAGAACATTGTGTAATGGGGGAAGGACCATTGTAGCTGGTGGCTAATGGTACCTACCAGTAACTGTGAACTGCTGAAGTAATACCTTCCAGCCATTTGTGTCTATGGAAGAAATACTAGTGGAGCATCACTGCACTGTTTAGCAAGCATACCATATTATGATGAAGCATATGCCTGTGATTGTTTCCCAGAGTGACTGACAAAATCAAATGAGTGGATTTAAAAAGAAATAACTCTGGAACAAACCAAACTCATCTGGTTTCTGAAGCTAAGAAGGGTTGGCTCTGATTACTACTTGGATGGGTTACCTCTGCATAATACCAGATATCTTCAGGTAGGGTGAGGAAAATAATCTTGCTTGAAACCCTGGCAAGTTGCTGTCAGTCAGAACAGACAATAATGGGTTAGATTAAACAAAGGTTTTATAGTTAAATGTTGTTTTCTAAGCAGAGAGCAAGCTTGACTTGACAATTACAGCAATACAATATCAATTGCACATGGCTTTACTGACTTCACTATACATTTAAGGAGAATTCTTTCTGAGAGAACCAAATCTATAAGCTTTGTTTGTGCCTGTTTGAGAGAATGCTTGCAACCTGTGAATACTGGTGGTTCAAGAGCCAAGTGTCTTTTTTTGACTGCATGTATTGTATTCTGAGCTGCCATGCTTCCCCTGATGAGCTCAGCCCTTTTGTCAGTTCTAGCAAACTCGTGGCCTCCTTAATGAGAAGTTGCCCTTCCACTGTATTCCTGGTAGATTCAGATTTCAGGGTCACAAGACAACCTCAGCTTGAGGCCTGACTCACCTGCTTGCCTTGTCCTCAATCAGCAGGAGGGTAACTGGTTGCTGAGAACATCTGAAACAAAGAGAACAAAGGGTTTTGGCAGGCAGCAAAAGGAGAAGAAATTATGCTTCGGCAGTGCTGATCTACAGGTTTACTGCCTTGGCATGAGGTGGAGGAAACAGTTCTGTAAAAGGGAGGCGAAGAAGACAAAAGGAGATAGAAATATTGGCAGCTATTAGATAAGATGTCCTGATGTTTTAATTCATTGTTGCGTGTAGACTTGGTTATATAATTGAATGAGATGCTGTGTTTTTCCATGTGGTCACAATATTTGCCTTCTGATTTTAAGACAGAGTAGAGACTGCTCCTTAGAAGGTCAAATAATAAAGATGAAGCTAAAGTACTTTGGATATCAAATGAGAAGAGAGGATTCACTTGAGGAAGCCTTGATGCTTGGAAAGGTCGAGGGCAAAAGAAGAAGGGGACGGCCCAAGATGAGATGGCTAGATGGTATTGTAGAGACAATGGGCACAGAGCTGAGCGAGTTGAGGAGGATGGTGGAGGACAGGAGTGCCTGGCGGACAGTGGTCCATGGGGTCGCAGAGGGTCGGAATCGACTGTGCGACTGAACAACAACAAAAGAGAGCAGTTCTATCATTCGCATATGACCATCATTCGATGATTTGCAGCTGCATTTGAAAATGCTTCCATTGAACCATTCCGGTTCTAAGATGACGTGAAACCTCTGTCTGCCTTGGTTCACCCTGTTTCCCATGCATTAGTCCTCAGCTGATTATGGTTCATGACTCACAAAGCAATTTTCATACCTATGAATCAGTGGTGGGATAATCAGTCCTCTAAATGCTGGTGGACTGCAACTTCTGTTATTTTTCACCATTGGCTCTGCTAGCAGGGATCACAGGAACTGGTGTCCAGGAATATCCATGCAGTCTCTTCATTTATGGGACCTTCTTATCTCCTTACCATCACCACAATACTATTCTACCGTACTTCTACTGGTTTTTTATATTTCATTTTTATACTGGTTGTCTGGGAAATTTCCCACTCTGGGTGATGTACATAGAGATATCAAAATAATATAATAAAACACACAACAAATTAAAAATAAACCAACCAAATAAATACATCCTAAAATAAAATAACTGGCATCTGAGTGTACAGGGGAACAACTGACTGGTTAATTTATTGCTAAGGGGATAACATTCTGAAAGGCTTCCTTGAACAGGACAGTTTTTAATTGTGTGTGTGTGTTTTTAAGATATCCAGGGATGGGACCTGGCGCAGCCTCACTGGTAGTGTGCTCCACATCATTGGTGCTGCCACTGAGAAGGCTCTATTTCTAGTTACAGACTTTCTAGCTATCCTCAGGGTTGGCATCTAGAGCTGCACAAACTGTGAAGAACGGGTGATGTGGGGAGTTGTTCTGAAGGAGAGACACTCTGACAGATAACAAGGTCCCAAACTGTATAGGGCCTTATATGATAACACTAACATCTTGTATATGACACGGTAGGCAACAGGTAACCAGTGCTGGACTGCCAAGGCTGAGGAATTATGATTGAATTTTTTTATGCCTGTCACCAATCTGGCTGCTGCGTTCTGGACCAGTTGTAATTTCCGTATCAGACACAGCTCTTAACTTTCTAGCCTGTATCTACTTCACTATCTCCCTCTTTCTGCTTTCTCCAATTATGCACTAATACAGAGATTCTTACCCAGTGGTGGGTTGTCAAAATTTTTACTACCCCACCATGACATCATCACAATGTGGGTAGAGCTAATGTCATGGTGTCATGATGTCATGATGTTGTGGGTGGGGCCAAATAAATAAAATAAAATAAAAATAAGCACACACACACACACCTCAAACAACACAAAACTGTAAATAAATAAATAAATAAATAAATAAATAAAATAAAAATTACATTAAAATACACCCACCCACCCACCCCAAACACAAACCCATCACTTTCCTGTTACTATAAGTGTCTGGGCAGCACCATGTTGCAAGATGGATATGGTAATTGTACCAGTTCTCTAGGATAATATGCCTTAATGTAAATGTAAAACAGCTGTACCTCCTTAAGGGTTCTCCAATTAGAACAGAAATTGGAACAGCACGGGTGTAGCTTATTGATGAGGTAACGCCAATACTTTGCTTAAAAACCCCAAGCCAGGCCTGCCGGCCGCCAGGCCTTTTTAGGAACTGTGGTAATACGTCAATATAGGTAAAGGTATTAAATACACATTAAAATACACACAGACACACCACATACAAAGGTGGGTCACTTACCCTGGGGAGCAGGCTATAGGGAGCTTCAGGCTAGCAGCTTCTCTTCCTCTTCCCCACTTGGGAGGACAGCAAGGAGGCCGTGCATACGCGCCAAGCACAGTAGGCATGCATACACACCAAGTGCTTGGTGTGCATGTACAGTGGGGGAACCAGTGAAAAGGTAAGCCCCAAAGGTGGTCCCCCCAAAAAAAAAGGTGCTACCAGTTCTCCGGGACACTGGGGAAAGTTACTACCGGTTCTGGCGAGCTGGTGCAAACCTGTTGCATCCCATCACTGTTCTTGCCTGTCATTTGGATGATGACATTTCAATGTTTCCTGGAAAATAAGGGAGGGCTTCTGATTCAACATTTTCAGCAGTGTTGTGATGGCAATCCCTTATGGAAGATTCTTTCTCTCTCTCTCTCTCTCGCGCGCGCACGTGTGCGTGTGCGTGTGCGTGTGTGCGTGTGTGTGTGTGGTAAAGTGAGCTGATTCCAACAGTCCAGATTGGCAGATGCATCTTCATGTCAAAATCACAAAGTTAAACTGGAGTTCCTGGGAAATTGCCAGGCTGGACACAGCTTCTGCTTCTGTTCCTCTTTGACCTAAGTGTCCACTTTGAGCTCATACAGCTGTACACAGAGATCCAGTTCCATCTCTGCTGACTGTACACACTGAGCCAAGCATGATGTATAAGCACAGATCACCAGCTGGCCATTTGTGAGGGTGGCCTTTAAACTGAGAGACCTGCTGTAGCTGACATCTGGTTTCACCACTATGAAAATGCTTTTAAAATGGCAGCTTCATGGGGATGACAAAGAAGAACTATGACTTAACTGCACAAAGCTGTGTTGATTTCATGTTATGTCAGGATTTATTAGTCTTGCCCTGTCAAGGTGGTCAGAAAGAACCCATAATTATCCATAGTTTTGAGAAGCTTAGCAGAAAAAGTGGTGCCTCTGCTGGTCAGTGTTGACAGTACTAGCTTAGACTGGTCAATGGTCTGACATTGTACAAGGCAGCTTTCTGTGTTCCAGTTTTCCTGTGGGAGGGGGACAAAAAGTTGGTTGCCTTTTCTTCTTTTCTCCCTTCCCTAGGTATTCACATAAGCACACAGTCATTTGCCATTTATGCAATAGCAAAGAAGGAGCAGGTCAAATAAACATTTCAGCTGAGGGGGAGTTTCAGCAGAATGTCTTGTAGAATCACTGAGTTGGAAGGGGCCTATGAGACCACTGAGTCCAACCCCTTCCTCAATTTGGGAATCCAAATCAAAGCAGATCTAAGAGATAGTTGTCCAATGTCTTCATTTCATTCTCTTGCCCTGGTTATAGTCAGAATGACTTCTGAGAAGAAAGGAGAAGATGAGGAGAAGCAGCTGCTCCTTTTCCATATTCATACTACTGCTTGATTACTCTGAAAGGGTAAGCCTACAGGAGAAGGAGAAATCAAAGGCTGACATTTGATGAAGCACAATCCCAATTATATGCCCAGTGATTCTGAACCCTTATGAACGAGCTACAAAAGGCAATGTCCTTCAAGGAACTGTGTGAGGTCTGTGCCTGGAAAGTGGGGGCCCTCTCTCCACTTGGTTCCCATGAAAAGATTTCTAGTCCTGTAATGTGCAGATCAGCTTTTTTTGTTATTGTTCAGTTGCACAATCGATTCCGGCCCTTTGCAACCCCATAGACCAACACTTTCCAGGCACCTCTGTCCTCAACCCGCTGAGCTCTGTGTCCACTGCATCTACAATACCATCCAGCCATTTCATTTTTAGCCGCACCCCTCTTCTTTTGCCCTCCACCTTTCCCAGCATCAAGGGTTTCTCAAGTGAGTCCTCTCCTCTCATTTGGTGTCCAAAGTACTTTAACTTCATCTTTACTAATTGACCTTCTAAGGAGCAGTCAGGGTTGATTTCTTCTAAGATTGACCTGTTTGTTCTCCTCACTATCCAGGGGACTCTCAAAACTCTCCTCCAACACCACATTTCAAAGACATCTACTCTTCTGCGCTCAGCTTTCCTAATGGTCCAGCTCTCACAACCATACATTACTACTGGGAATACTATTGCTTTGACTATGCAAATTTTTGTTTGCAAGGTGATGTCTCTATTTTTAATTATGTTCCCCAGGTTTCTCATAGCTTGTCTTCCAAGAATCAGTCACCTTTTTATTTCATGGCTGCAACCACCATCTGCAGTTATCTTTGATCCTAAGAAAGTAAAGTCTGTCACTACTTCTACTTCTTCCCCATCTATTTTCCAGGGAGTGATAGGGCCTGTTGCCATTATCTTGGTCTTCTTGATGTTGAGTCTCAAGCCTTCTTTTGCACTCTCTTTTTTCAACCTAAGCAGCAGCTTCTTTAGGTCTTCCTCACTTTCTGCCATTAGGGTAGTGTCATCTACGTATCTCAAATTGTTGATGTTTCTCCCAACAATTTTGATCCAAAATTGTGATTCCTCCATCCCTGTATTGTATATTATGTGCTCTGTGTATAAGTTGAATAAGCAGAGTGATAAAATGCAGCCTTGTCTTACTCCTTTTCCTATTCCAAACCACTCAGTCATTCTGTATTATGTCCTAACTGTTGCTTCTTAACTCTTGTACAGATTTCTCATGAGGTTTATAAGGTATTCTGGAACTCCCATCTCTTTAATTACTTGCCACATTTTGTTGTGGTCCACACAGTCAAAGGTCTTGGTGTAGTCAATGAAACAGAAGTAGACTTGTTTCTGATATTTCTTTATTTTCTCCATGATCCAACGTATGTTGGCAATGTGGTCTCTAGTCCCCCTGCCTCTTCAGAACCCAGCCTGCACCTCTGGTAATTCTCTCTCCACATGGTACTGAAGTCTATCCTGCATTACTCTTTTTTGGGATTTGTTGGTGTTTTGGCGGAATCTGTATCCAGAACCCTGGCGCACACACACAAGCTGGTTGTGCTAGCTTTGGTGGCTTGTAGACAAAGAAGAAGCATGCAGATTCTTGTGTAAAAGAACTAAATCCTTTTTACTATTGAGGAGTGCAATATATGTACAGTTGTACCTCGCTTAAAGAGCTTAATGCATCCCACAGGATTGCTCTTTAAGCGAGTTTGCTCTTTAAGCGAAACACCATTGTAAGTGACCAATGGGGGAGGGGGGATTTCGAACCGTGATTTATTTGTTAAGCGAGTTTTAGGTTGGTTTTATTTGTTAAGCGAAGCGAACATTCAGAGAAAATTCTGCTCTTTAAGCGAGTTACTCTTTAAGCGAGGTGCTCTTTATGGGAGGTTTGACTGTACAGTGCAGGCAGAAAACAAAACTAGCTTGACTTTCAGCAGTATGTACAAAGTTCAGCAGTCCAACACACACAGTCTTTACTCTGCCAAGTATAGAGCACACAGCCTAGTCTCTACTTACTCAATTTATGGTACACCACACAGAGTGGGTAGCAGACTTTGTTGGTCCAAAAGCAGGTCCACTGTTGAGAGTAGCTGGAAGAAGCTGTGAAACAGTCCTTCTCGTACTTCTGTGGCTTTTCAGCTGTCACAACAAAGCTCCTGAGCCGAACACACTCCAGACACTGGCTCAGGCATAAATCATGGCAGTTGGCTGATAGCAAATGCAAACAACAGCATGTCAGGCCAAGGGCAGGCAAAAATGCTAGCCAAGGTCTGCACTCAGATGTGCCTCTTAATATGCTCAGAGGCTCCTTGAATTTTGTGCTGACTCACAGCACCTGGCCATCCTCGGTGAGTCTCTGGAAGCAGTCTTAAAGTAACATTGCTATATCCACCTTGTAACAATAGAGGAACAGTGCTGCGCAGACACTTATACCAACATTCTCCCCCTTGCAAGATGGATTATACATAATAATAGATTACATGCATACATATGGTTTAACACTCTAATTCCATAAACGTCACAGCAGTATTTGTGTTTCACTGCAGTTTGGGGCTTTGTAAAATTGCCAGCTATATTTTCCTCTGTTGGTACATATCCCAGTCTAATTAGCTTTTCTTGCACACTGTGCTGTAGGTTCAGATATCGGACATCTGTATGTTTTGACCTACTCTTTACTCTAATACTGTTTGGTGTCATAATAGCAGACTGATTGTCTTCAAACACATCAACTGGCCCTTCTATGTTCAAACCTAGGTCTTTCATTGGTTGTTGTAGGTACACAACCTCTGTACATACCAAGGATAGGCAAGAAAATTCAGCCTCCATTGTAGGCAGGCTTATATGTTTTTGCCTAAGGGATTTCCACTCAATGAGAGTGTTGGAGAAGAAAACAGCCATCCCTGATGTTGACTTTCTCGTATCTGTCTCAGGAGCAAAACTAGCATCATCATCTACACAAAACAATAGCTCTCCCTTGGGCTCTAGGTAAAGAGCTTTTCTGATTGTACATTTGAGGTATCTTATAATTCTTTTTTGCTGCTTGCCAGTGTTGTAGGCAGAGCTGCTCATTAAATCTGTCTAGTTGGTTTACCACATAGGCAACGTGTGGCCTGGACCAATTTGCAAGTTAGAAAGGCTGCCTATTAAGGAGTGGTATACAGTATTCCCTTATCAAATTCTAGACTGTTAACAGTCTACCAGTGGAACGTATACTGATATTTTCCAATCTTGTGGCCATTGTTTTGTTTTCCAAATCTGCTTGCACATAGAATGCAATAATTTGATTCCATCATCTTTTAGGGCTTTGAAAAATTCAACTGGGATACTTTCTAATCGGGGGGGGGGGGGAATCTATGCTAGGGAAAAGACCATCAGGCATACTTCAGGGCAGAAACCTGGTAGAAACATTTTTGTACTCATTGTAATATGCCTTAAAATTAATCGCATGAAGAACACGTGGATCCTTCAAGTACACGTCCTCCCTATATTTATAGGTATCCATTGTTCATCTCTTTGCCATTGCAGCTACACCTTCATTCAGAGAAGTGTCTCTCATTAATCCCATTTTACTCCTACTCTCAATCCATCAAGGTGGCAATCTTCCATGCTCTCACCCTTTAGGGTAGCCACCTGCTCATCCTCTTCATCCATGAAAACAAAAATGAAAACAGGCAGTTCTCTACTTTTTCTGGCTGCTCTCCATGCCTTAACTAAGCAAATACTTGCTGCTAGAATGAATGGACCACTCTTGTTGGAGAGAATGGACTGGTGGAAGTTATTATTTTTTTTTGCCATCTTTCTTTCTCCTTCATCTTGAAAAATTACCCTTTTTTGGGGGGGACTATAGATCTCTGAATCTCCCAAGCCAATGCACCCACTGGCTGTGATGGTTGGGGTACTTTGAAAACTGTAATCCTCAAAAATAGCTTCTCACAGTCCACTCTTTCCCCCTTCATTTCTCTCTTCTTCTTCCTCAACTGTGGGAGAAGAAGACATGAAGCAGCATGAAAAAAAGCAAGAGTTCTGTTTTGGGACATAATCATAATCTATCCACTCCTGTTCACTTCAGTGCTTTCATGGTAACAAAGTTTTTGTTTTCTTTTAATCAAACAGAATCAATTTGCTCATTTATTTGATACCAGTTGCTTATCTAGTTGTTCTGAAGCACTGACTTTGTGAGATAAGCTTCAATACCCATGAAAGTACTTGTTCTTATGATGCATTTGTCAGGTGGGAGATGTTCTGGTTACTGCCTGTACCATAAAGCCCCACTGAAGGAGGAGGCCTCAAGGGAATGGAATGCAGAAGGTTGTCAATCAATCAATCAATCAATCATTTTATTCGTATGAATCTTTACATCAACAAGATGTTTATAGTGGTTCATGACAAAGCAAAGCAGAAGATTAACAATCCATTCTTCTTGAAATAAGATCAAAAGACTTTCCATACAAGTTTTTAAAAAGCATCACTAAAGGCCCCTTCTAAATGGAGATTTTGTTCTCTCCGCTTTTGTGCCTTTTGAAGCCAGAAAGGCATATAGTTTACCAGGATTCTGTTTCAAGCAAACCCACCTCTCTTTAAGAAAGATGCTTCTCTTTAAATTATTTTTAAAGAAATCTTTTAAGAAAAATCAAAGAAATCAACTTCCTGGCTGCAGCTCTCTCTCTTTTTTTTAGCACTAATTGAAAGCTTCCATCTGGAAAGTTCTCATTCATACATGATCTTCAATAAAAACGCTGTGACGATAAGCTCCATTCCTGGAACAAAACAAGATTACAATAAACCCTGCTCTTTGGAGGGCCCAAAAAGTATGGAAAGTTATGGGAACAGGCAGTGATCTAAGCTAGATAGAGTACGTTTTATTGATCTCAGAAAACAAAACAAAACAAAACAAATAAAATAAAATAAAAAACATTGTAGCACTTTAAAGACTAACTGCTATATTTTTATTGTTAGCTTTTGTGGATCAAGTCCACTTCATCAGACAGAGAGTGAAACTTACAGGCATGTGCTTTATATACCAAGTTCAGGGGCTTAATGGGAGATGGGGTGTGGTCAAGCAAGATGACAGACAAGCGAGCACAAGATTGCAGTATCACCCAGCCATTAGCAACAATAGATTATTCAGATAAACTCTAAATGACTCCCTTTCAATCTCAAGGTTGCTGAGTAAGCCCACTATGGTATCTGATCAACTTGTGACCTGCATGTCGGGGGGGGGGGCGCAAACACTTGTACCTGGTTTCTTTCTGTTTTACTAAAGAGAATTGGCAGGAAAGTTGTAATATAAAATCATATAGCAATCTGTGTATCAAATTTGATAATGTCCCAGAAACCCTTCACTAATATTTAGCCCCCTGTGATGGGTATCTAACAGATGGATGTATTTGATTTCTGCTGTCTCCCTTTCAATCCTAGTTTTGTAATTTCTCTGTTCCAGAATTGCAACTTTCAGATCTTGGATAGAGTGTCCAGTTAGATTGAAGTGGTTTGAGACAGGTTTCTCCATGTTGCCATTCCAGATATCTGATTTGTGTCCATTAATCCTTTTGCATAAATATTGTCCTGTTTGTCCTACATAAAGCAAGGATGGACATTTCTGGCAAGAGATTGCATAAATCGCATTGGCAGAAACACAAGTAAAACTGCCTTTAATGTGTGTGGTGCCATTGGGTCCAGTAATACTGTTTCCAGAGCGAATGTGGGGGCATAGTTGACATCTGGATTTGCAGCAGGGTCTAGTTCCCATATCTGCTCCACTTCTGTGTAGTCTGTTGTGTGTCAATAGTTGTTTGAGATTGGAGGGTTGTCTATAAGCAAGTAGGGGTCTGTCACCAAGGGCTTTGGAAAGTGAAGCATTCTTGTCCAAGATGGGTTGGAGATCCCTCATTATGCGTGTGAGGGGTTTAAGTTGAGGGCTGAAGGTGACAACCAGTGGTGTGCGATTGCTTTCCCTTCTGGGTCTGTCTTGTAGTAGATCACTCCTGGATATTTGTCTAGCCCGGTTGATTTGTTCTTTAACCATATTGGATGGGTATTGTAGTTTGAGAAATGCATTTTGTAAGTCTGTGAGCTTGGCATCTCTATCGCGTGGGTCTGAGCATTTTATTGATGCAATGAAAAGTACCAATAGAATTGGTGTGGAACCCAGTACATCAAGGAGAACAAATGCTCCATGGAGGAGTCCAAAGGCAGAAATTAAAAAAAATAGCATCAAGAACATAACAAGCAAGTAAAACATCAGTCATGAAACACAAAATAAATGACAGTGACAGGAAATGAAGAAATAAGTTCATTACTAGCTTAAACAACAAAGCAAAAAAGCATGAGAGCTTTGCTAGTTAGCAGTATCAAGAATAGGATATTGGTCGTGGGAGATGATGATGGTGGATAAAGTTGCAACTAAAGGAAACTTTCAGAAGTACAATAGAAAGAGGCAGAACAAGTCCCTGTGTTATTAGGAAGAAGTTGGAGCATCTTCTGGTCTAGATGGCAAACAGTAGCATTCTTTCCTCTGGCGATATCAGACATCACGTGACAGCTAGACCTTGGATCAGACTCAAGGCTTTGGCTGATGTCCAGATCTGTCTGTGAGTCTGGCAGATCATGTGAGGGAAAGGGTTAAGTGTCCCATTTCTCCCATGCGGCCATCATTAGGCAGCCATTAGCTAGTCACTGTTGCATCAACAGTGTGAGGCCCTTTGAATACCTTTCCCTTTGGCAGCATTCCAGCCAAAAAGAGGAAGCTTAGGAGAAAATGCAATTACAGCAAACAACAGCCAAGTGAAAGCGAGAGCTGCAATCCACACCTGGCACTAATTAACTTAATTAGCCCTTAATGAGCTACACTGGTCGGAAGGCCTATTTTTACTTAATTATCCCCTAATGCTGCTTGGCAGAAAGCGGGGGTCTGATGGATGGAGCGGCTGTGCCTGGCTCCTTCCAGCTAGGCAGACAGTTTGAACTTTTCTGCATCCACAATAAGTGAGCTTGGTAGTCTGGTATGAGGGAGGGTCTAGGCTGGAGATGACAGGAACCAGGAATCCCCTGCCTCTTACAGCAGTGTTGTACTGTGCTAGACTCACTTTCTTTCTGAGTGGATTTTCTCCTGTGTGTTCTGTCTCTGATGACTACACCTGGCTGAATCAGATTCCTGAATTTCACACATCTCCCTGATGGCAGATGAAAGACTTTCATTAACATCCCTGTCTCAGCATGTGCATACTCTTCGATCTCTCATTGTTTACAAATAAAATAAAAAGAAGATACGGTTGCATTAGTGATGCTGACCAATCCAAGACCAATACCTTTTGGAACTGGTAGGAACCAACCATTGAAACACTGAAGTAAAATATGTAGATTGTTCTGTGTAACATTAGCTGAAATCCAGTTGTAAGGCACAACCACAGCAGGCCCATTGAATCAGTGGTCATTTGATGAGTCAAATCCTCCATTGATACCATTTACTTAATGGGACTACTGTAGATATGACTCACTACTGGATATCAACTGTTACCATATAAATAGTCTAGGCTGAAAACCATACAGAAAACATGAATCTTATTTATTAATTATACCTGAATTTATAAAATGATGAAATCACAAGGTCTTGTTCAGATTAGTCTTAGACCATGCAGGAGAACCAGACTGCTTGATCAGACAACAGTAAAAGGTCAGGTTATGTGGTTACGAAACTCACCTAGTTACCTGGAAGACTGGCAAGTCAGCAGTTTGAGACCTGGGTACTGCATGATGGATTGAGTGCTTGTCTCTGTCCCAGCTCTTGGGGACATGAAAGGAGCCTCATTTGGGCATTCTCTGGAGCAGAGTTTCTTCCTCAAAAATCCTTTCAACTCAGAATAATTTCTGACTACTTTTAAACTTTTTTTTTCTTAATCATCTCCTCTTCTACCTTGCAGTGTAGAGAACTCCACAAAGGATCTCCATTGGGATCTCTCCTTGGACAGCTCCATGGCTTACCTCAGGTCACTACCATGAACATGAAGGGCCTCCTTGATGTTATCAATCCACTTGATGCGGGGCCTGCCTCAGGGTCTTGCACCCTGCTGCCTGCTAACCCTCTTACATTCCATGTTCCATAAGTCATGATCCTTGTTGCTTGCCTGGTCATCATTGGTGAAATCTGTCTGGTTCTTCTTGTGTACTTCTTTTAATCAGTTTAATTTCAGGTGTGCGGGTGATTGGCCCTCAGCACCCTAGCATGGTGAAGGGGCTGTCTTCTTAGCATCTCCGTGCAGGCGCTGCTGCCTGATCTTCACAGCTATTAGGGATATACTGTACAGTACTGCCCATACTCAGTCGCCAACAGAACTTAGCCACCGCCAAATGACAGTGCCCAGCCTCCGGGATGAGGACCCGCCTGCCGAGATTTGCCTGGGTGCAAACAGTTACAGCCAAAGCCCCCTGTTTGCCCCAGATCATTTGATATTATTATTATTATTATTATTATTATTATTATTATTATTATTATTATTATTATTATTATTATTATTATTATTATTATTATTATGTCAAGCTAAGTGCAACAGGCTCTGGCTTAAACAAAGCAGTATGAATCAGGACCTTGGACAGAGCCATGTGAAAAAAGTTTGTAGTATTTTCCCTACAGAAAGAGAGGTGCTGGCGTAGGAAGGATGCCCATACTAGGGATACTACCCCATCCACTTTAAGGAATAGTCTGTGCCATTACATGACCACTGCCTTGTTCTCCAGCCACTAGTTTTCATGGGATGCTAGGAATCAATCTTTTGAATCTGAGCAGTTTAGTAAAACAATGTCTTTTGG
Source organism: Furcifer pardalis (assembly GCA_030440675.1). Lineage (NCBI taxonomy): Eukaryota > Metazoa > Chordata > Lepidosauria > Squamata > Chamaeleonidae > Furcifer > Furcifer pardalis. Next base: position 109,760,234 of record CP126893.1, read on the forward strand.
CGTAGCAGAACCAATAGCAGGGGGTGGTGATTCTTCAAGAGATGCCTATCTCCCAAGAGATGAAGAAATGCCTCTTCAAAACATGTCTCTTCCTCTGTGATTGACTGTTGAGTGACACATGGAAATAGGACACAATGCTGCTTGGAAAATGTAAAGCATGGTCATATTAAAACAACAGCAGTCCCTTATTAAAACAATGACCAAACTAAATGTGGCATTAAAGACAAACATAGACACACACAACTAACAATGGCACTTCTGTCCTATCTGCCTTTAACTTCAGTGTATTTCTGTCATCAAAATACTGATCCTGTACCACCACTGCTCCCATGTCACAGAATAGAATAGAAGGTAGCATAGAACTGAGGCTTCTCAGCATACCAGTGAAAACTAATGTTTCATCCCCAGAGGTTCCATGTAGATGTTGAGAAACATAGGTTGGAACTGACTGTGACTGAACAACATTTATTTATTTATTTTGTTCAACTTTTATCACCACCTCCTCACCGAGGCGACCCCTGGCACCTTACAGTCTAACAGTAAGAATACTAAAATATAAAAGGATCCCCACAATAACAATTAAAATCATAAAACCATTAAAAATCATTCAAATACCCCTCCACATTCACAACAGTTAAAAACTAAAACCCAGATAGCTATTCATATGAACCAGCTGGGGTGGGGGACATGCTCCATAGGCACCACCCCACACCTGCTGCGCCAGCCAAGTTTCAAGGCCTTTTCTAAAGGGTAATACAAGTAATTACTGTAAAAGCTCCTGCAAAAATAAATACACGCACACACTTGTACTGACGGTTAGAGAGATTCTTCTACTGTTTTAATTCTGGTGATTCTGCAATGTGTATACAATTACAACAGTACAGTTGAGATGATAACATTGGCTGAGACAATAAACTTCCAATAGTATACTTACATTGCTGTACCAAATGACAGAAACATTTCCTAATTTTGTTTATATTCTCTGAACTTGAATGTACATTATAATATTTTTAAAAAGTTATTTAAATATGTTTTTAAAATATTTTTAAAAAACATTTTCCTACCAATATGCCTTAAATCTAGTAGCATAAATAATACATAGTTCTGCCTCTCCCCCTCTTTATGTCTGTCTATTGCTCAACTCTTTTGTGATGGCAGTGATAGTTTCATTTAAAGAAAGGTGTCTCCCTGACTCCATATTGCTCCTACTTTCACTTATTACAGCTACAGTCTTGCATCTATTCATTCTAAAGTCTCTGGGGTAGCTAGCCAAATGTCAATCTATCATCATCAACATCATCACAATATTACATTATTTATTGATTCATTTATTGATTGTATTTCTATCCTGCCTTTCCAATACTGAGCTTAAGGCAGTGTACATGGTTCTTCCCCCTCCCACCCACTTTATTCACTTATGATTTGTACAGAGTGCTTCACATGCATTAGATGGCTCTCTCTCTCTCTCTCTCGCTCTCTCTGTGTGTGTGTGTGTGTAAGGGGGATTGAGGTTGAAAGAATGTACCTTGCCTTAGGCCACCTGCCACATTCATAGCTCAGATAAGATTCAAACCAGGGACTTTGCTACACCTACTCTGTTGTGAGGGATGCATGACTATTGTTCATATTCACCTCTTGGGGATATAACAATTTCTAGATTGAAACTGTTGAATAAGTCAGAAGCAAGAGATTTGCATTTTCCTCTTATTTCTATTCATTCTCAATTTGTGCAGCATCCTTGAAATAAACCATAGCTAAGTTTGTCCTGCAGTCATTGTAGGTTGAACCACTGCCAAACTGCATGAGACTTCCAGCATAATTAAAAGTTGATACAGTCTCAATTGGGGTTCCATCACTAAGCTGCTAGGTAGAAGCACTTCAATTTGGCAATTTGGGAAGAAGAAGCCAGGACAGGATGAGGACCTTGCTGCCCCTCCCCCTATGCCTATACCAACTGCCAGGGGAAGAAGAAGCCAGGGCAGGATGAAGACCTTGCCACCCCTCCCCCTGTGCCTATACCAACTGCCAGGGGAAGAAGAAGCCAGGGCAGGATGAGGACCTTGCCGCCCCTCCCCCTGTGTCTATACCAACTGCCAGGGGAAGAGGAAGCCTGGGCAGGATGAGGACTTTGCCTTCCCTACCCCTGTGCCCACCTCAACATATTGTAATGTAATGTAATGTATTGTCTGTAAGACGCCCTGAGTCGCCACGGTGAGTGGGCGGCAATATAAATTTGAACTAATAAATAAATAAATAAATAAATAAATAAATAAATAAATAAATAAATAAATAAATAAATAAATAAATAAATAAATAAATGGGGGTCTGCTGATATGATCTTTGCTGGATGCCCTGGCACCCACTACCACATTGAGTAGATTTTGACCACACAATTTGCAATTACAACAAAAAAATTGTGGGGGAGGGGAGCATTAAGCAGTGGTGACCTTTTGCAAGGGGAGAAAAAGATGTATAAACCAGTGTTTCTGACATTTTAGATCTCTCCCACTGTTGAAAGTAACTCTGGGCAGCACCAAGACCTGGGCTCCATTATTGGCTTTAATAATGGTCAGCTAAATTACTTCCATGTGATTCATATTGGTCTCTCTTCTTCTATAGCACACACACCTTATATGGGAAAACAAAAACAAAAAAGTAATAAAACAATGTAGGACAGACAGGACAATCTTTATGCAAAAGAATTAATGGACAAAAATCAGACATTCGGAATGGCAACACAGAGAAACCTGTTTCAAACCACTTCAATCCACCAGGACACTATCCAAGACCTAAAAGTTACAATTCTGGAACAGAGAAATTACAAGGCTAGGATCAAAAGAGAGACAGCAGAAATAAAATGCATCCATTTGTTGGACACCCATCACAGAGGTTTAAATATTAGCCAAGGGTTTCTGGGACATTATCAAATTTGATACACAGATTGCTATATGCTGATAGATATTTTATATATTATATTTTTGTATATTATACAACCTTCCTGCCAATTCTCTTTTACAACTTGAGCAGAACAGGAAATGGCCAGATGGCAGTAAACAAGTGAGAGGTTAAATCAGAAACCAGACAGGGCTTTACTTCATACTTTTGAGATTGAAAGGGAGACATTTAAAACTAATCTGAATAATCTATTGTTACTGATAGCTATAGGAAGCTGTATTGTTATGCTTGCTTGTCTGTCATTCTGCTTGAGCAAACCCTTCTCCCTTTAACCCCTGCATTTGGTGTATATAAACCATGTCTGTAAGGTTTACTCCTTGTCTGAAGAAGTGGACTTGATCCACGAAAGCTAACAATAAAAATATAGCAGTTAGTCTTTAAACTGCTACAGCATTTTTGTTTTATTACTTTTTTGTTTTTGTTTTCTGATATGCCTGAATCACAGATTAAAATGGCTACTATTTTAAAAACAAACCTTATATGGTGCCAGTTCCCTCTGGAAAAGTTAAAGTCATGGAATTGTGGTACAGTATTGGACAATCAGCATTTAAATGCACAGAATGAGCAAACACTATGGGAATGCAAACATAAGCAAGGTCAATCCATTCAAGCTTTCAGTGCAAGTCTGTCTGCCACTTTCTCCCTGGAGAGTGATTTTCTCGACACAGCTCCACAGTCTCTGTGCAAGATTGTTCCTTCCACAGAGAAGGGGCATATTCCAAGCACATTCTAGGTGGCACCAGGCTCTCCAAATAAGGTTGATCTGATCTTGCTGCAACTGATTGTCCCTTAATCCCTTTTGATTATCTCTTATCTGCTGCCAAGATGAGTAACGTCTTGGAGAGATGGTAATCTCTGCACATCACATGCTGGGACAGCTTAGCTGTGCAGTATTGCTCATTCAGAAAGGAAAAGCTTCAGCTTTTTAAAGGGAGAGGTAAATATCACCCTGTTCTAAATGTAAGCCCACCCACACTCCATGCACTGTGACCAATATCTCTTTGCATGGTATGTGGTGGAATATGGGCCTATGTTTCCATACTTCATCCAAAATAAAGGCCATAATAGGAAGGAGACCATTTTATAATAGCTTTTGTATGTCCCTGCCCAGGATATTCACTCTTGTTTATGATAGGAGAAAACAACTTTCTCTTGTCAGATCATTGTTCTATGTAGTTTGGAGGGAAGGGGTTTGAGATCTTGGCCATTATCTAGTCCAGTCTTCCCCAACTTTTGGGTTTTGGGCTTCAATTCCCAGAAGCCTAAGTCAATTCCCCAAAGCACTGATCAGCCAATGTACTGATTTAGGCTTCTGGGAACTGAAGCCCAAAGGTTGGAGAACACTGATCTAGTCCATAGAGGTTGCTCATCAGTAGCCATGTTTTAAAGCCAGTATCTTCCAAACGAAAAGGATGAGAAGGCATAATGTTTGTTTACTTCCTAAACCACACCAGTTTAAAAATGACAAGGAAGAGGACGAGCAAAGCTGGTTCGGTACTTGGTCTTCATCTGGTGGAGCACCAGTCAGATCACCACAATTGTCAGAATGCGGATACTAGAAGATGGGCTTAAACCTTAACCAATCCTCCATGACAGAGAAGACTGCCTTTTATTGGCTTGGGTGCTTCAAGCAGTGTTTCCTCATAACCCCAGGAGGCTGAGTTTCCTATATTAGTTCCCTTGAAATAGTCAATTCAGTACATCTCTCAATTCCTGTCACTGAGGCCTCTGGTGAAGTGCAGATGATAAACAAGCCCAGTGCCTTAGCTGAGGGGGGGTGGGTACTACAGGATCCATCACGTGTCTTGGGTGCCATGGAGCTGCTGGTGTATCTGCTGACTTCTCTGTGGCTGAGGTGGTGGAAGTCCCTCTTCCCTGGTCTTGGCCCTTAGTCATGAGGAAGCTGTTTGCAAACTCTTACCAAGAGTAGGGGTCATCATCCTGCTCCCAGGCCAGCTCTCCAGTTGCAAAGAGAATGGGCCCAGCTCCTCTGCCACTGACCTACAGATCTCCTCCCTCTTGGCTGAGCCTTCATCAGGCTTTGCAAGCCCCAAAGACCCTGAACCTTCATCCCCCCCTACCCACCCACCCCTTTGCAGGCAAGCCTTCCTCCTGATCTTCCAGCTCCCCAGAGACTTCCCTCCTTCTATCTTCCCAAGAGCCTAGTGTTTCTTTTTTCAGTTAATGACAAGGGTCTCGCAGAGGCATCACACTAATTACATTCTGGCTGGGACCTCTTGGGAGCTCTACTCCATAAGAGAAACTTCCCAAGCTCTAGTTAGAGACTCAAGGCTTGCTCCAGAGGTGTTTTGCTTGGCTGTGCTACAACCTTGATTGCCACACACTCCAATGTTTCCCCCCCTCTAGTTTACAAACACCTGATTTTCCTTACCATGTTATTGTCTGGCACTTGTCTTGACTGCGCTGCTACTTTTGTCTCTCTTTTCTGAGCATTTTATGAGCTAAAGCTGCCAAGGTATGTTCTCATTATACTCCTATGTATTGCCATGTACTTTGATGTCATAGTAATAAATCATTACAACAGCATCAGGCTCTGTAATAACGAACACTTCTTCCTGTTTGAAAGCTGATTGTTTTGACATCCTGAATCTCTGTGCACTGTTATTTCGGGGGGGGGGGCATGGAGCAGTATGACTTGTACCTATATAGTAGCCTGGTACACACACAGCCTTGATACATACATACAATATAATATAAAAATTATGGCAACTTCCACTCTCTGAGATTCTCAATGGAGCTTTTTTTTGCCCCTACCCAAAGAGCAGGAATATTTTGTTTCCTTTATATACAGATAATCCTCCTGTCAGAAGAGGATGGGGACACTATTAAGGCCTTAGACTCTTCCTGTATCAGGAAACCCCTCCCAGTTAATGATATAGAAACCAAAATATCATTTTTTTGGGGAAAAGAAGAAATACAGACAGCAGCTTAGACAATCAGGTGCTCAAATGCATCAGTGCATATTAATATCATAAAATGACAATTAAACGTTCTGTTGTCTTGCCTTTCTGCTTTTTTGGAATTTATTTTAAGGGTTCTGTAGAGCTTTTGGAAGAACACAAAATAGGCTTTTCTTTTTGTGTTAAATCAGGAGTTCTCAACCTTTTAAATCTGGGGGCCAGGTCATGCTCCCTCAGACAGCTTCGGGGGCCGGATGGCCATTTTGCCCTTCTTCCCCCACATGGCACTTCCTGGTGTGGTGGAGGCGGTGGATGGGGGACAGGAAATCATGCTGCAGGCTGCATCTGGCCCACAGGCTGCAGGTTGAGAATCCCTGCGTTAAATGAAAGCACTGGTACATGAAAAATATAAACATTAAATATATATTTTTAAATTGCCACATACTTCCTCAGCTGTTGTACTAAGTTAAGACTCAGATGCCAAAAAAGTGTGACAAATAAAATTCTCTCACCTGACCCTATCTTAAGGCTGACTCACATTTATTCTATCACTTCTCCCCTCTAATTGCCTGATAGCTGAATCACCTTGAGACAGGATCCAGATGTGGTAATTTCTGCAAGTGAAATTCCATGTGTATAAATGTAGTCAATGGATCAAAGTAGCCCATGGTGAACAACTGGTGGTTCTCAAAGAATGTGTAAATCTTTATTCTGCTACCTGTTAAAGCCAGCAAAATTTAAATAAGGAGACCACTGGCATCTTGTTTAATCCTTCTTGTTGGCTTACTCTGGACATTTCAAGTGATATGTATTAACAGTCCTTTGCTCGTTGAGTAACATGCCTTGAAGGAGTAGGGAAATAATTAGCAATGGCAGGAAGGCTAAGGGGAAAGAGAAGGGTGTGAGAAGAATAATGTTAATAATCACTCCCTTTTCTAGCCAGAAGCTATGAAGAGAAACAACAACCTGAAGTTAATTTGTGACAAACTTATTGCATTAAGCTGCTCAAAGGACTCTAGCTGTGATATTGCACAGACAAAAAAAAACGCCCTCTGCCCAGGGCTACCTCTCACATAATGCCAGCTGGTGCCAGTTGAAGACAAGGAAGAGACAAGAAAGAAGTGGGGGAGATACATTGCATTCATAGCTGAAGGATACATGCTATTATTCATAGGCCTGGGAAAGGAAAGGTACAGTGAAAGAAAGGACAGGGGCGTGTTGAAAGCTGTAGGAAAGACTGTGACAATAATCAATGAAACATCCAGGAGCTCATGACTATTTGGAATTATGGAAGGAAGGGACATGACTGCCTCTGATAATTATTTTGAGATGTGTCTGGAGCTTCCACATTTTAAGCATGAAAACATGGTGATGATAGAAATCAACACTAGGCTAATTCAGATATCTCTGCTTGTTCATTAACCGCCGGCATCTGCCTAAGGAGAAATCTAGCTCATGTGAATGATTTCATGCAAGAGCAAATACGACCCCAGAAGCACTGCTGTTTTCCCTGATTTATATGGAAGCTCTCACATCCTAAATAATCAATAGGGAGAGTCAATGTGTCTATCAATAGGCTATAATACCTCCTGTTGAGTTCTTGAGAAAGTTTACATGAGATTGTTATAGCCATGTACTTCACTGTACAGAAGCTGGGCTGGCAGTTGAATGCTACTTCAGTATTGAGCATCGGGTAGGAACCTCCACTGTATCTGAGGGTAGCAGGAAAATTAGGAAGATATATGAAGGCTGAGTGGTGCACACAGATCTCAGGAGGAATAGCAGTGGAGCTGCCACAGGTGACCTCTACCTACACCTGCCATCCCAGATGGTTGCCTCATTCTGTGTCAGGGCAGGCCCTGAGGCATGCACAAACTAGTTCTGTACATCAGAAGTCCTAGAGTGCAGATTCTTTGTTAATCTGTTGATAACAACAGCATAATTTCAGAAAGGTGCTAGAACAGAAGCAAGTCCATTAAAAGTAACTGAAATTAATAAAGGATGAAGCGTATTCTTTATGGAGAAATGCTTGAAAAGTAGACTTGAGGGATTAGCTAAGGAATCGTGATATATGTAAAATTATGATGTATGAGAAGAAAGTGAACTCAACATGGAGAGTTTGGAAAAGTCACTTTTATAGACTATACCTCCCAGAAGTCACCAGCCGGCATGGGGAATTCTGGGAACTATAGTTGGAAAAGTTAGCTTTTCTGAGACCAGCGAGTTAACCAACAAAATTGAAGAATAATTTATTAAGAAGAGACAATGAAAAACTAGATTGGTTCATAACTTTAGAAGTTTTAAACTTTGTAATAGTTTTAAACAACATTTCAACAAAAAACAAAACAAGATTCAAACATTTTAAACAACAGTCTATCTTAGGCATGTTAGTGACTAAAAGCATTTAATAAATGGATATAAATCGATGCATGAGGTACCAGAACTAAAAAAAAAATGCATAGCGAGCACCCTTCTACTATATCCTGCAGAGGGTGGGTGTTTATCTGTTGTGGACTTAACTGTTCACTTTGTTTGTCAAAGAAGAACTAAATTCCAACAGCTTATAAAGCCCACTCTTAGTCAGTGATGATTTGTCTCTCTTCATTCTTAAGAGAAATAGAAAATACATTCATGAAAGCTTTATCAATTACTATTAGCCATGTTTCTTAAATAGAAACTTTACATATCAAGGCAATATACCTTTGAGATGTTTAAATCTAAGGTGAAATAGTAGTAGATGGCTATGGTATTCAAGCTCTGCTTATGAGTTGTTAATTTGGCTGAATCCTTCTGAAGAACATATATTGGATCACAGCAGTGATCTGCAGCTTTGGGCCATGGACACTGTTGGACCATTGGCTGTGCTGGCCAAGGTTTCTGGGAGCTGTGGTCCAAGAACATATAGGGCCTCAAGATTGGGAACCACTGGACTAGAGGTATAATTGAATCCAGCAGCAAAGTTGTTCTCAGCTGGACGGTGAACTTTGGAATGAACTCCACAAAAGGTGGCTTTGTATTGGCAGTTTAAAGTCTAACCTAGACATGAAAGAATATGAAGAAGCTGGACAGCAAGACTGTATCCATTTGAAAATCAATATAGCTCAAGAACAAGTGATTGTGCTTTATGCAGAAGTGTATAATTATTCCGTTCCCCAGATTCAGAAAATAAGAATCTTAAAATGTGTACTAAGAATATGTTTTAAGAAACATTTCTTTCCTTCCATAATTAAGGCTCGATAGATTAATACCATGATTAGATGCTTCTGGTAAAAGACTGTCTCTGGAGACAGAAACACAAGCTCTTCCAAAAATGAAAGAAAAAACATGACACAAACAAAAACAAAACACAGAAAGAGGAAGCCCTAAAACAAAAGGATGCTCCATGGGGGATTTTACAGGGGGATTTTGTGGCTAGGATATGAAATGTAGCATTTCTCATTTTGAAAGCAGTAAAACTGTCCAGAGGCCTTCACAGTTCAGTGTTCTGTTGATAAATATCCCTGAGCAAGTATCTGACACAGCTAAGCAAAGACTGGAGCTTATTAGCTGGAATGAATGCTATTATATTGCCTTTTGCTGCACCAAAGTGTTTCTGGATAAACTAAGTTAATCTTCTGCTACTTTTCTGTGTGCCTCGCTAAGCTCCTCCAGACATGAGCAAGAAGGGGGAGAGCGGTGGATGAAATTACGTCATTCCTGCAGGGTCTTAAGACAGCAGGGTCCCTGTTTCCGAGGCCCCGCCAACTTTAGCATCATTATTTGTACACTGGTGCTTAACAAGAAGGCAGAGAGAGCAGCTCGCCTAGTAGTCTGTCCATCCGCTTGTCTGTCTGTCCTCCTGTGTTCTTTAGAAGTGTGCACATTGCTTGTCATCTTGTCAAACCCGGCACTGTGGGATGCAGTGTTTGGGCAAATCAACACAGGCACAAACAAACAAACAAAATGAAAGGAACTGCTCTAGTCTCTTGGGCATTAGTTGCTGTCAAATTTAGCAAGCAAACACCCAGCAGCCAGACTTTTATATCTCTAGTTGGGAGTGCAGTGCATAGGACTTGGGGAAGGATTAACTCTTGTTTCTGGTGCCTGGCTTCATTTTGGTAGTTTCACATCTGGCCTAGACATGGAAGAAGAAGAAGTTTTTATACTGTGGTTGTTGTTCTTTTTTAAACCAAGAGATGCTGGCTTTGCTCTAAGGTCAACTTTCCAACGAGCAGGCAAATCTGTGTCTGGGTTATACCAATTCATACTGCAGTACAACAGATTCTCTATTGGAGTTCCTCCATATAAAAATATATTTTCAGGCAGGGTTACCAGTGTAGGGTCTGTTAATGCTAAATCACTGAAAGAATGAGATCAAGCTTTAAGGACCCAGACAATCTGCCATATATTAACCATGTACAGTATCAGTTGTTATTGCTTAAATTCATATTCCTATCTGGGCAAAAGTGAAAGATAGGTATCGAGCCCAGAGTTGATTTTTAGAAGTAACCAGTGACAACTATGGTTCCTAAGGCCAAAAGTGGTTAGCCACCATTCCAATTGCTATTTTTAAAATATGACTCTTTGCTTTTCTCTTCAAAAGTAACTACTTTTCATTGCTTTAAAAAGAAAACATGAATGCTACAAGCTACCACACTGGTATAAAAAACACCTCCTCCAGTCCCTCTATTTATTGCTTCATTACTCTCAACAGAACACAAGGTAGCAACAGAGATAATAGCACAAGCAGCGCTTGAACCATGTGGTAATCCTCCTCTATCACCATTTAGTAACACCATATACCTGTAATATAGGAGTCACCAATCACTTACAATTATGTACAAATGGCTTAAGTCATCCTTAATAAAATTACAACCCTAATGTCACATATGATGTAGTTATAAATCTGTTATTAAAAATACATTAGTTGGAAGTAACTAATATTTTTTGTTATATTTGATTTCTGGGAATTAATGGCTGGGAAAGCTGGCTGGATGAACATATGCTTAATTTTGCACCATATTTTCTATCCCTCTTATTTGAACATTGCTTGGGGGAGGGGGGACTAGAAAGTTCCTTGCTGGAAACAATAGCAAGTGGACAAACAAGTGGATAGAGCTGGTATAAAGCAGATTCCTAGGTTTCTTTTTGTATGCTACCTTGGTGTAGCAGTTAACGCAAAAAAGAAGAAGATACTTTATATCTGTGCTTGTCAGTGAAAAATAAAACCACGGATACACTTTGGACTTGGATCTTGTATGTCTTACCACTTGAGGAAGTGAAGAATTTGACATAGTATAGTTTGTCAAGAAGACAGATTTTCTGTTGTGTAACTCCCATCTTTAACTGGTGCACAGTATATTTCCCTTTCATACTCACAGTGAAGTACCAAAAGTAAAATGCAAGCAAATGCTTAAAGCCTGCACGCAAAAGCAATGCCCATCTGCTGTTTTGCCAATATAAACTTTATTTGGCAAGAGGAGCTTAACTAGTTTTAAGATATTTGTCTGTGTTTGCTCACACACCCTTAGGAAATGGAGTTTCTCCTGCTGATGAGTAACTCTCCCACAGTGGTGACCTTCACAGGTTGATTGAACTGACTGAACTCTCAGTCTGAACCTACTAGCCATAGGAAATGGCTTCCACTTATTTGTGTGGCTGGGCCAGTGGACCTATGCCAGCAAGATAATTCGCACTAATTGGCACCGTTGTCGCTGGCTCAGTGGGGAAGCCAAGGACAGAATGAGCCATGGGGCTTGAACCTGCCCTCTGACAAAAGGAGGAGGAAAGGAATGAGAAGCAGTAGAAGAGACAGATGGGAGGAAATGAGCAAAGAATAAGGGGTGAAAGGAGGTACAGCAGATGGAAGCCACAGGGAAGAGGAAGAACAAGGGCATTAGGGTTTGAGGGGGGGGAGAGAGAAAAGGGGGGATGTGCTAGAGGGGCGGAGAGAGGTGGACATTTGGGGGAGACGGAAATTAAGGAAAAGATGGCAAAAGAAAGAGATTAGCAGGAACTTACTGCTACCTACTTCTCGCCTGTGCACAAGTACACACACTCTGTCAAACACACACATACGCACAGACAGTCTTTTGTCCTGCACCTGGTGATCATGGAAAAGCCGAGTTGGGTCTACACACACATTAGTTAACACCCCCTCTGGTTCCTGCCCTCTGAGCCTTTTTTTAAAAATCTCAGCCCCTGAGCAGTGCTGGTTTTGATCCTGCCGCTGCCTCCACCCCTCCGCTGGTGTGTGAGCTGAAGGTATTATTAGGATGCTTTAGTTCATGGGTTCTGGCTCTCTGCAGTTGCTATGGCAACCAATCCAATTCAGCCCCTGTTCTGTTTAGCTACAGCAACTCTCCAGAGGTTTCTTGAGAAAATGTGTTTGTCAAAACAATTTTATTTCTCCCCCTTTGGGCCCTGCTTAGCGACAGCCCCATTTAAAGATGCAGGAGGTGGTTTTGTGTTGTTGCCTTGTAAAATGTACATTGAGTTGGGATCCATTTTGCCAAGGCCACGAGAGACAATAATATTTCTGCTTTTCTGGCAACTGGAATATTGCCTAACAATGACATTCTAGCTGTAATGGTTTTCAAGTAAAATGGACTAAAAGATGAGGTCCCCAAGCCTTTCATGAGAAACGTAAATCTGTGTACAAATCACTGCTGAACCTGAGAGTATGTGCAAGCACCTGTAGTAAACTATTTTTTGACCAAAATACACAGAATTGGGAAATTCCCCCATACTTTCAAGCTATTAATGAGCTGAAAGAATCATACTAGGGTTATCTAATTAACATCTACAGAACCAAACCTACACCAGACAATTTTTGATCTTTCATTATTTGCTGTTCCCTTCCAATTAAAACTCATCTTCTACCTTCCTTCCAATATGCTCAATACACTTTCCCCTGGTTTTTCTTCATTGTTCTTTTTATTACTTTTTTTTGGTTTCTCTCTGTTCTTCATAGCATTCTCCCTCTCTTCCCCCCTATTCGAAACTAGGTTCAGTTGCTTTCATTGCAATGCTTTGCTTCCTTTTGTTTAGGTCTTTTTAATGGCTGTATGTAGTGAAATTTACCATGAAATCTAGAACAACTAACTGTACCTCTCAATAATTGTGAAAAGGATTACTTTCCACAAAATTGAACATTCCCCCAAAGCTAAATCCTAATTCTCTCTAAACAAACCAAGAAAAGTTTTTTTAGGTTGTCTGTTAGAGAGTGAATTTTCTATGAGCAGCACTGACTTTGTGAAAAGTGCTTATCCGTTATGTTAAAAATTTTCTTCTTCTCATGGCACCAACTCAGTGTAAGCCGCATTCTAATTAGTGGTGTAAGATTATTGTGGAGGTTAAATTGCAGAAGAAAGCAATAAGCATAGTTATCTTTTAGGGATGACCCATATTTGTGGAAAATATTAGTGTTATCTACCATGTTTATAAAGCCATATGATAGATAGATAGATAGATAGATAGATAGATAGATAGATAGATAGATAGATAGATAGATAGATAGATAGATAGATAGGGATGTGCAGGGGAAAACATTAGTGTCTTGTTTATTTCAGGGTTTTTCGGGAAGCTGTTCTTTCCGTTTTGGCCCCTTTCTGGTACATGGCTGTTCAATAAACCTGAAAGCACTTAGACTTTTTCAGTTCTTCCATTTCAGATTTCTCCTTCTGGTACTAGAATCAACTAAAACTTACAGCAGTGGTGGTTTGTCTTCGTCTTCGTCTTCTTCTTCTTCTCCATATAAATCAAGTACGCCGGCAGCCAACTACCCCAATTCCTAAGAGGCTTCTTTTTCTTGACCATCTCTTTCTCCCTCTCATCCAACTTTTCAGCCTCCTTCACATCCACCTCCCTGTTCAACAAGGAGAAAAGATCCACAAACTCCCCTTTTAAAATCTTTTCCTTTGTTGCTTTCGACAAATGATCCCCAAACGGGCAACGTATCTTACGCGCAGGCACATCCTTTCCCGCTTCTCCGCCCGCGCTCCCCTTCCCGCCATCTGAGGCCTTCTGGCCCTCGACTCCCCCAGCTACTGCGACCCCTGACTGCTGGCTTCCCCCCGCCCCACTCTCCCCCCTGTTGTTGCCCCCGCATCTGTCCTCTTTTCTGTCCCTTCTGCCCCACTAGGCAACCCCCCCGAACCCCCGCTCGAAGGCCCTAGGGGGGGATTCCCTGCCGGCCCATTCTTTGGCAACCACGGCCACATGGCACCCATACCCCACGGTGGTATGGTGCCCATTCCCTTCTCCCCCGCTCCCTTTGGCGTACGCTCTATATCCCCTGGACCGGATGCTCCCCACGGGAAACCCCATGGCCACCCCCACGGGCCCTGAGACACCGAAGGCGTCCCCGATCCCCCAGACTCACCTTGTCCCCGATTCGAGACCCCTTGACTCAGCGTAGAGCCGCACGCCCCTTCCCCTTCCGCCGTACCCGTCGGTACGACTTCCAGCTCTGTCGAGGCCTCGGCCGACGATTCGTGACCATCGCTGTCCCCGGTTCCCACCTCAGAGGGGCCAGCCGTCCCTCCGGCTACCGTCTCCTCCAACTCCATGCTCGTGGAACCTAAAAGGTCCTGAGACGGAGGGATAGCCGATTTCTTGCCCTCAAGCTGCTGGACCCTCTCCTCAAGCAGACGGATCGCCTCACACCACGATCCTCTCCCTTTCTTTCCCCCTCGTCGGGGGCTCATACTTTGAGAACGAGGAACCTCTGTTCCTCCACCCGCCTCCTCTTCTAAGGCCCTTACTCTGTCGTCGAAGGTACCTAACTCAAACTCCTCCTTGGAGGATTCATCCACCACCTCCCTGCCCCCCTTTGCTTGGGAAGCCATCTCCTCTGCAATCCCTGAAGATTGCCCCCTCTTTCTGGACATGACGATCCTAAAATTTCTCCTCGCTAACACTCACTCACGTCCGCACCCGACCGATTCCCAACCCACAAAGAATTATCTCGAACTCACAACAACAACACCCCAACAAGACACGCCCCCCCCAATACAAATGCTCCAATCCCGAGCTTCCACACCGTTGTCTTCTGACCTGACCACCCAGGGTGGGGCGGGGCGGCAAAGACCCTTCTCGAACAGCAGTCGCTGCCTCAAAGGTACCCTTCTGGTACTAGAATCAATTAAAACTTACAGCAGTGGTGGTTTGTCTTCGTCTTCGTCTTCGTCTTCTTCTTCTTTCATGTCTAGGTCAGACTTTAAACTGACAAAACATAGCCACCTTTGGGTGATTTCATTCCATAGATCATTTCACCTGACCTAGTGTGAGAAAGAATTTGTTGACATAAAAAGGCTGCCATTGCCCAGAGTATGCCCGATTGTGCTTCAAAAATACTACAATCTTTGAGGATGCTTTTTCTGTGTACCCCACAGTAGTGGCTAACCACCTTGGAGCCTCAAATGTTCTTGTACTACAGCTCCTAGATATTTTGCTCAGCACAGCCAATAGTGAAGCCTTCTGGGAGTTGTAGTCCAAGAACATGTATGGACCCAAGGATGGGAACCACTGTCTTACTGAATTCTCCAAAGTAGCCCCCCCCCCCAAAAAAAAAAAAAATCCAGTAGTAAAGCATCAAATAATCATCCATTCCAAAAGTGGACAACAATAACAGTAGGTGAGAAAGACAAATCAATCCTCCTCAGAACTAAGCAGATGCTAATAGTATGTTAAAGTTCACATTTATTGTCACATCATCATCCTCAGCAGTCTCATCAATTATTCAATAGGAAACAATACAAATGAGAAAGACAAATCATCATCACGATCATATTCAAAATAAAACACACACATACTCATTAAGGATGATATAATCAAACCCTTCAAACCACCACGACCTCCCAACTTAGGGGAGAAAAGTCAGACATCGACCACTAATCGCTCCAGTCCAGCAGCACAGGCAGTAGTCCACAAAGTAAAGGACAAGCAGCTATATACACCAAGCAACAATTAAGGAAATGGGGAGGGAATCCCTCCAAATGTCAATGAAATAAAAAGGCCAAAAAAGCAAGTGAGGCCAAAAAAGGCCAAAAAATTATGAAATAAATCCATAATTTTGTTAATTTCTTTCAGAATCTGAAGTCTTTTATATTTCAGATACTCTCTGTCATAAAGGCACAAAAGACTAAAAACAAAAGGTCAGTTTTTTCCCATTTAGTTTTAAGCTGGAAGTCCTAACCCTATTGCCTTTGCTTGGCTACAGATCTTCTTACTGCCCTCCTTCTAGAGGTTGGATGTCATCATGGCTATACTGACTTCAGAATTCATTACTGTATTTTATTATAATAACAAAAAACATTATCAGCTGAAAAGAGAGGAATTCTGAAGAATTTGGGGTGAATTTGGAGTGATTGGGGGGTGGGGGACAACAGCCAGGACAGCTGAGAAGGAAATCCTGAAGAAAGAGGAGGCATGGACATGAGATGAGACCAACCTTGCAAGAAATCAGTTGACTCAAGCACAGCTTGGGAACAAAATGCTGATGTTATTTTCTAGCCCCTAGTCATGTGGTTTGCAAAATAGGGGAAATGTTTTTGATATGAGAAGAAAAAAATTTAGCTTGAAGAGGAGAGTAACCTGATCAGAGAGGCACTAGATAGCCCTGGTTGTAGATAGGGATCCTAAGGTAAATATGCTTCCACAGAACCTGGGACAGAAACAGCAGGGAGGGATCAAGCCTCTCCCAGGCTAGACAAGGATGGTTGTCTCTTGAGAAAATCAGGCAAAGAAAATAAGGCCAAGAGTCCACTGTATTTGAGACCTCTTCAGGAATTGTCTCTCAGATATGTACTAAAAAAGAAGAAGAGTCAACGACTGCTCCTTGAACCCTCCATGAAGTAACTAAGGGAAGAACTACACTGGCAATTTATCAAGCAGTTTGCTTCAGATTTGTCATGGATGAAATCATTTTTAAAACTGAAACTTCATGTGGTAAAAGGCACTGAAGGTTTTCATTGTGGAAGTCAATTTTTGTTCAGCTGGCACAGGGGTGCCCAAACTTTTCAGGCCATGGGCCGGTCATGTAGTTCAGTGGGCTGGTCACGTGGTTCCTCCCGCTGGAAGTGGAAATAAAACATGCCTTGCAATCTGTTTTGCAACAGGATGAGATAGATTTTAAGCTGACATTTTCTTTGCTAAAATTAGGGGTGCCCAAACCAGATCCACCCCCCACACCAATTCATCCAGCCCGAATGAATTGGCATCAGGGGCCAGATCTGGCCTGTGGGCCACAGTTGGGGCACCCCAGAGCTAGCAGAAGGTAACTTATATTGCTCCATTTCAGCAGACATCACTTTTCTCCAGTGTCTGACATGTGTGATGATGCAAAGGGGAAGTCATGAGGATATCAATGGGCATCCTATTACTTCGGTTCCTTTCCACTGCACACCTGTCCTTTTCCCTCCTCCAAACAAATGTTCATTTTTTAATGCTTTAGTGCTATAGCAGATAAGTGCTGTGTCATAAAAAAATAGGATGAAGGAAGATCAGTTCATTCACTAGTTAGCAACTATCAGTCATTGGTGAACAGCAGTTTGTAACCCAAATCTCACTCTACCCTTCAGGGCAGTGGTGGCAAACCTATGGCATGTGTGCCAGATGTGGCACTTGGAGCCCTCTTTGTGGGCATCTGTGCAGTCGCCCCAGCACAGAGTTTGTCCCACCCTGCTGCCCAGTAGCCCAATGGGAGTGCTTCCTCCCACCCACCCCAGCACAAAGTTCACCCCACCCCTCTGCCCAGCAGCCCAATGGGAGCGCTTCCTCCCTGTCCTGTTGCTGTGTTGGCACTTTGAGATAAATAAGTGGGTTTGGGGCTGCAGTTTGGGTACTCGGTCTCTAAAAGGTTCACCTTCACTGCTTCAGGGTGATAGTGGATAT
This sequence comes from Furcifer pardalis, assembly GCA_030440675.1. Taxonomy (NCBI): domain Eukaryota; kingdom Metazoa; phylum Chordata; class Lepidosauria; order Squamata; family Chamaeleonidae; genus Furcifer; species Furcifer pardalis. The sequence continues at coordinate 109,777,984 of CP126893.1, forward strand.
GGAAAAGCCATGGTAGCCTTGGGTTATCAAAAGCATTGCAACCCTCAGCTGTGTTTCAGCAACAAGAGGCAGCCTGGGGAAGAGGGGAGCAGATTGAAAAAAGGGGGTAGTTTGGCTTGATCCCCTATTGTTTCCAAGATATGAAGGTGCAAACAGTCCAGGCAACAGTAATCCCTCCATGCACAAGACTTGCTCTTGGAATAACTGAAAACCACTAAATGAGAACAGGGACTGCAGTGGCTTAGTGGGTAAGGTGCTGAACTTGGCAACCAAAAGACTGACTGGTCAGCAGTTTGAGACCTGACTGCTGCATGATGTAGTGAGTTCTCATCATCTGCTCTCATCAACCTTTTAAAGCTGGGGGGGGGGCTGGGTCACACTCCCTCAGACAACTTTGGGGGCCAGGTGGCCATTTTATCCATCCTCCACCACATGGCATTTCCTGGTGTGGTGGAGGCAGGGAGGGCACACGAAATGGTGCCATGGGTCACATTGAGCCCATGGACCGCAGGGTGAGAATCCCTGACCTAACAGTTAGAAAACAAGAACTTGCAAGTGGATAAATGGGTACCTCTTTGGTGGGAAAGGTAATAGTGTTCCATGCACTAGTAATGGCTAGTCATGCCTGCTACATAACCACAGAAATGTCTGTAGATGCCGACAGCACTGACTCTTTGGCTGTAAACAGAGATGAGCACCACATCCTAGAGTCAGACAGGAATGACTTTTGAGCAAGGGAGACCTTGGCCTTTGCTGAAAGGGGAAGGAAGCCTGGACAGGGTGTGGATTTGAAAGAGCACCTGAGGAAAAGCTTTCAGAAGGGAGGGGGGAGCTAAGTTGGAGGAATCAAAAGGAGAGTGTGATGGGCCACTTGCCCCAGTCTTGGGAGAGCGTTGGCACAGGCTAGTAGGCTGGACTCCCATGAGCTAGCAGGCTCCTTGAAGAGTGTCTCCTGCCCCAAAGGCGTTATGGCTGCCACTGCTCATAGCTTGAAGGTGGGAAAGGCAGGCAGGGAGGATATTGGCAGCTAGCCCCAAGAGCTCTACCACCACTTCCTCCTTAGACATTCACCTGTGGGGATGGTGACTGTAAGAAAAGAAAAGAGCAATGGAACAGAAAGAAAGGCAAGGAGAGTTCCCTTTGTAAAGAGGGAGAGGCAAGGGAGCTGTTTGGCACCATTTTCTTACCCAGCTGCCTTGTACCTGTATGAAAAGGAACACGGCTCTGCAAGTAAATACATCAAGGTGGAAGAAATTAATATGTAGATAGTCAGAAAGAGGGGTGTGTGTGCAAAGGGAATGACAAGGTAACCAGCTGGAGAAATCAAATTTACAAATCATGCTGCTATCAACAGAATATTTCAAACATCGTCCATTTTTTAGAATTGTAGCCGTGCTAGTCTATGTTTCAAGCATATCAGAGAATGAACAAAACAAAAACATTGTAGCACTTTGAAGACTAACTGTTATATTTTAATGTCAGCTTTCGTGGATCAAGTCCACTTCATCAGACTTATATTAACATTAAAACATTAAAATATTAACATTAAAATATAACATCCTTTTTTTAAAAAAAGAAGCCTCAAATCCAGTTCATATATAAGTTGAAACGTGAGGATGAGAAGGGGCGAGACAGGTACATGGAAAGACCATGACTTTTATTTTTATTTTTTAAAGAAAAGCTCCTGGGAAAATTTCAGTTAATGCAGTGGGTGTCCCTTTGCCACACTAAACTGACTTCACACTGATCTTCACCCAGGCTGAGACATGGGCACTTCCAATGAACAGTGTATCACCTGTCCACACTTTGAGAAAGGGAATGGATGAAGGGGAGGTAACAAAGTATACTAAAAGAGTAAGAAAAGTTGTGGACTATGATGTTTATTTAAAGACCGGCAACTAAAGAGATTTATTTGGTTAAAGATAACACTGTTAATTACTTGGTGCAGAGTCCGAGAGAAAGTTGGGAGTGAATTACTTAAAGGACAAGTTCTTTTTTTCTTTTTTGAAGATACAAGTGGAAGGAAGTTCAAAATGTTTGACCAAGAATGACTTGGTATGAGACTAATTATTAAAGTGTAACAGTGGAGAATGACAACTTGAATTTAACATATAGTAGTGGAAAATTTGGTAAGTAATAATGAGCTATATAAGCATTAAAGACTGTAGTGAATATAAACAAATTATATCCCTCTGGGAGGAACTGAGGAAACAAATGGAACAAACGAATAGTATACTCAAAAAGAATGAAGAAATAGTAGTTGCTACAATGGATAAACAGGACTTGATACAATTAAAAAATGAAAAAGAAATAGAACAAAAGAAAACAGAACATTCTCGCCCCGCCGCCACGGAACACACCTGCGGCCGGGGGGAAGAGGCTTTCGCCGCGCCGAGCCGGGACTCCCGCCACCTGTCCCGGAGGCTTTTGTTTAAAAGCCGCAGCGGCAGCTGGACTTCCCCGGCAGAACATTCTCGCCCCGCCGCCACGGAACACACCTGCGGCCGGGGGGAAGAGGCTTTCGCCGCGCCCAGCCGGGACTCCCTCCACCTGTCCCGGAGGCTACGTTTAAAAGCCGCAGCGGCGGCTGGACTTTTTGATAATGTTAAAATCTTTGTGTAAATGTGTTGAATTTTGTAATTTTTTGATTATTGTTTGAAATTGATACTGACTGAACTTTTATGATGTAACGATGTTGAGCTGTTTATGGTGTTGATATCGATTTTTTCTCTCTCTTTTTTTTGTATTTACATGATGTGTCTATAGACTTGCTGTTTACTCTGTGCTTGTGAACCGCCCTGAGTCGGCCCAGCCGAGTAGGGCGGTATAAAAATTGGAGTAAATAAATAAATAAATAAACAGAGGCAAAAAATTTGAAATTAATAAAACTAAAAGAAGAAGAACAATGCTTGGATGCAATGGGAAAACAAATGGACAATTGGGATAAAATAGAGAGAAAATTGGATAAAATGAATGAGATAAGGAAGCAAGAAATTAGTGATATCATGAAAAAACAACAAGATCTGAGGAATTTGTTGGAAGATTTTATGAAAACAATAAATGACAAATTTGCGTTATTAGAACTAAAATCAAAATCTATAGAAGAAGAGGTCAAAAATATTAAACAACAAACGAAAGATTTTATGAAAGAACAACAGGATTTAAGGGATGGAGTGGTAAATTTAAAGTCAGTAACAAATGAAAAATTTGTTGCAACAGAGGAAAGGTTAATATCTGTGGAGGAATCAATTGCTTTACTATTCTATCCTGCATCAAATGACCCTTGTAAATATTTACACTTTTCAGAAGTAGTTTTACTGCATGAAGCAAGGGTGTAACTGTAGAAGCTGGTATGATAGAGAGGGAAGGATAGAGGCATCACCTATTTTACCCTGTGTACTGGCACCCCACTGAAGAACAAACACCAACATCTGGACATAGAATCATCCCTGAGTGAGCAGCATCCACAAAAATGTTATTTTTCCTATAATATTTGTTTGTTCTCTGCATATGCTCTGAAGCTAGCTTTTTGCAATACAGTCAAACCTCACATAAAGAGCACCTCGCTTAAAGAGTAACTTGCTTAAAGAGCAGAATTTTCTCTGAATGTTCGCTTCGCTTAACAAATAAAACCAACCAAAAACTCACTTAACAAATAAATTGGGTTCGCAATCCCCCCCCACACACACACACAATTGGTCACTTACAATGGTGTTTCACTTAAAGAGCAAACTTGCTTAAATAGCAATCCAATGGAACGCATTATGCTCTTTAAGTGAGGTACAACTGTACTTTCAACAGTGCTATTTCAGATTCGACTGATGTTCTGTGAGAAATAGGCTGGAAAAGACTGCCCGCATATGAATGTACACATTTTTATTATTATTATGTTGGTTTGTAGTCTCCTATTTTAGTCTGTAATCTCCCAGCTTCAGAAGATGATCTCTTTAGCATTCTTGTATTATGAGATCTTCAATCTTCACTCAAGAAATAATGTATATGCTGTCATAATGTCTTCCCTTTACTCGTCCTTTCATAAAGCTAAACCACCTCAATCCATTTAAACCTTTCCTTATGGGGAAGTGATGCCAGTTCTTTGAGCATGTTGTTTGCCCATTTCTAAGTCCATAACATATTTTTTCTAGATGAAGGGGGGAAAGTACAGTATGGTGTTTGGGGACCAGAACCTTTAAATAGTATTCTAGGGACAGTCCAAGAGAGATTTGTATAGTGGCAGTATGTTTCAGGCATTGTATTTCTAATTCTTTCTATAACCATTACACAATCTAAATTTTGAGCAGTTATTCCTTCTTTCCTTTTGAAATTCACCCATGTGTACAATTGTACTAATTCATAATACTGTAACTGTGTGCTATCAAGTCAGGTCTGATTTTGGGCAATCCTTTTCCAGGGTTTTCTAGGTAAAGAATACAAAGTACTGACTCACCACTCCCTTCTTCTGGAGCCACCCTGGGAATGTGCAGCTTGCCCAAAGGTACACAGGTTGGCTCTTCTGAGATACACAGTGGGGAACTGAACTTCTAGTCAGGAGTTAGAAGTTTGATTCCATGCTGTGCCTTCTTAGAAAAGGCAGATGGTATGTTCCTGTGGGCAAGTTGCACAGTCCCAGATCACCCCCAGAAGAAGGGAATGAGAAACCTCATGTCTGTACTCTTATACTTTTTTTTTTTTTTGTAAAAATGTGGAAAGAATCAATTTAGGTCAAAATCAATTTGATGGCAATCAATAATTATTAAAATAAACCCAATGCAGGTAAAATTCATAATAATTAGCCTGTCAGTCTTAAGTCCCCTACTAGAAAAGCAGTTCTTGGTTCCATATACATATCATGCTTTTATTCAGTTTGCTGGTTGAGCTCTGCTTTGATTCTCATGCAGGTAAGGAATCTTAGCATTGCTCCTGAAGTTAGCTTCCAGGCATTGAACTGGGAAAAGGACTGGTGCTTTCAGACAGACAGCAGGTTCAAGTCAGGGAACCTTCTTTAGAGCTGCCGGAGGGTGGGGGGAGAGTGGAAATTATTCCAACAATGAACCTAGATATAGTGTTTAGCTCATGACTGGATCTCTTGATATCTTCTGCTGTTCTTGTTAGAAGTGCTAAGTCAGGGATTCTCAACCAGGGACCCAAAGGTTGAATGTGGCCTGCGGCACCATCTGATGTGGCCACCACCAACTCCACCACACCCAGAAGTGGCATAAGGTGGAAGAAGGGCAAAATGGCCGTCCAGCCACCAAAGCTGAGGGAGCATGACCTGGTCCCCGGCTTTAAAAGGTTGAGAACTCCTGTGCTGAATCATCCAATCAAAATTACCCCTCCTCCATATCTGGGTTCCTCTGCCTTCTGAGAAGAGGAAAAGATGCATTTTTATGAACTCAGCCCTTAGGTTAATTCCTCTAATTTTTCATTAGACATGCACTATACATTAATCATCCGATATCCTGAGTGACACACTATAGACCCCCCCTCCCCCAATTTCCAAACATTAATAGCTTCCAGGAACTAGGATGAGGCTCTTATAAAGGAATTTTCTTCTACACCGGGCAACTGAACTGAATTAAAACACTCCTTCCCTCAATTCAATGAGAATAATAACATGCAGCTCAGACTGGGGGGAAAAAGCAACAGAAAATCTCATTCATGTTGCACACCAATAGTTAATACAGGGGTTCTTAACCTGCACCCCGAGGCCAAATGCAGCCCACAGTACAATTTCATGTGGGGCCCCAGCCCCCACCACCTCCACCACACCAGGAAGTGCCATGTGGTGGAGGAAGGGCAAAATGGCCATCCGGCCCCTGAAGCTGTCTGAGGGAGCATGACCAGGCCACCGGCTTAAAACGGTTGAGAACTCCTGAGTTAATACATTTAAACCTTTACCCTGATTTGCTAGGATGGGACATTTTTGTCTCTCCACAGCCACTACTTGTAGAATACGCACAGCCCTAAACTTGACAATGTAGGCATTCGACAACATTGTCACCTGAACATCCCCCCCCCCCCCGGGCTCAAGAGGCTGCCATGGCAGGACTCGTCCCCGCCGCCTTGGACTTTAGCCCGGTGGGGCGAGAGACGATTTAGACATATTACTGAATTGTATGTATTATATTACTGTGCATTTCTTGTATTTGGTTACTTAAATTGTGATGACCTGTGATCTGTGTACAATGTTATTATGATTGTGTTACTGTGTAACTGTGTATTTTGCATTTCTGTAAGCCACCCAGAGTCGATGTCGTGAGTGGGGCGGAGCATAATTCTAAAAATTAAATTAATTAAAATTAAATCTTCATGGTTCAAGAGCCTCCTAGAAAATTGTGTTATTTTTGAACCACAATCGGGCATACTCTGGTAACCGTAACCTTGTGTTGCCAGCTAATCTTTCTCACACTAGGTCAGGCCAAGGGAACTGCAGAGTGGCCTCACCAAAAGGTGGCTTCATTTTGTGAGTTTCATGTCTGGCCTAGACATGGAAGAAGAACCTGAATAGTTATCAATAATATTCCTCAATGTCAGCTACTTCCTATACATGCTTTCCTTCTACAAATTAGAAATAGATGAAAGAAAACTTGTCACTCCAAATATATTCCTTTTTTCTACTGAGTACATTTTTTGTACTAGCCAATGTAAAGTGCTTTGACCAAGCCAAAAATACTCAACTCTCCTTTTCAGTAAATCATAAAGCAACAAAACAACTGAGATCAGGAAATGCACCCATGCATGCACAAATACACCCACCGTGGTTTGCAGACATGTTTACAACAGGGGGAAACCATGTGTCCAGCCCACTCAGCTGTCTGTCCAGCCCGAGGTGTGAAAACTATGAGAACCCCTGTTCTAGTGTATGTAAATTAATTCTATCATTTCCCCTTCTGTGATTTGTGGGTTCTTTTTTCATCTTCCTAAAACCACATTAATCTTTCCACATTTTTATTTCTGTTATTCTTGGGGGGGGGGGGGGGATCCATCCCATCTTTTTAAATCTGCCACATTCAAAGTGTTATTTTAAACATGATACATAATACATTTCTGAATGAGGTGTTATAACTGCAATATTTATGCAACTTTATTTGCAGGCAGTGCCATGTATATTGGAACAGTTGTCTTTCTGTATGTAATATAGAGGCTGAAATCCTGCTGGCACTGTTATACCCATGGAAGGCTGATGATGACATCTGCAGAGAGTAGTTTTGGAAATGTATTACTTCTTGTATCTGTAAGGATAACATGATCCACAGCAGCAATTTTTGGTAATTAAAGACTTCCTGCTCTCATCCTGCAGTCCCCATAGCTTCCACATGATGCAAAGGATTACATGAGAGCCATGGGAACTGTGGGACAGAAGTAGGATGTGAGTAATTTCCAAAATTTCCACTTGCTGATGACATCATTGGCCTTCTGTAGGCATAGTTGTGCCAACAAGATTTATGAGTGTTCATGATGCAAAGATATAATTTTATTAAGATTCATTAGCACAACAGAAATGACACTCGTAAAAATTACTTTATGTTATGAATGCAATGTAATTATTATTGCAATTGTATATGTAACTGTCTATCTTGTAATTCCACTCTGTCAATGCACAGCTCAAGTGTCACTAATGTGTTCTATGAAACCAAAGTTCTGCAGTTAGCAATCATCTTTTAAACTCAAGACACGTCCCACAAATAAGTCCTTGTTGGAATTAAGTGTTCGCTGAATGCCAGTATTGATTCATGTTTCTTTTTAAAGCTTGCTTGAGTTGACTTTACCCACAGCATTTGGGAATTTGTCGGAAGGCACCTGCCTGGTGTAAGATTTAAGAGGGCCAAATTTCCCTGTGCTGACTTATTGCTGGTATAAAAATTCTGAACATTGGACACAGCATTTGTCACCTGTGAGTAGAGTGGATTGTATCCGTTTGTTCTGCCTCACCTATCCGACCTTGTTTTTCTCTTGCTAGGGTTGTGCAAGATTGCACTGTTCAGACTGCTGAAATGTATGGGACTATAATTATGATGGAAATTCTTCTCTGAGAAGCAGAAATGAACTCTGGGGACAGACCAGCAGGCCCTGCTGATGAATCCTGACTCACAGTTCAAACAAGCAAACCCATGTGAATACAGAAGGGGGGGTTATATTTTAAGAAAAGAACACATGCCACAAAACAACTGTGCTGTGACAACATAAATCAAAGCTGGGTTGATATACCTCTTCTAGATCTTGGTTTGGGGGCTAGATTCAGACAGACCTTTTTCAGCCACAAACCTCACTTGCTGTCATTTTGTCTGTAACTCACAATCAGAAGTTTGAACTTCAAAATGATGCTGCACAAAATGTCCACTTTTGTTTCTGATCCCTTAAAAAAAGAGACTGTATTTCTAAATCTGGCAAGGGCAAAAGAAAGGTTTGAAGTTATAACTGCAGAGCATATCCTGAGGGCACAAATCTCTGAATCTTTAAAAAGAATGTTTAATCGGTGTTTCAAAACTTGTGTATTCTCAAAGATCAACCAGAGTTTGGAAAAAGTTCCAAAATCCTCACAAGTGCCATGCAATGGAGGGGGATTTGATCTGCAGTCCCAAAACATAGCTATATTGAGCTCAGAGTTAGACATGTTTTGGGGAAAGATGTAACTGATTATTCTTTCTAAAGTTATTCACAACTATACCCACTCACAGCCTTCTAAATGTGCTGTTCTGCAGGCAAAGTGGCCACAGGGTTCATCCCTGACATCATCATCAGGTAGGGCTGGAGAAAACCCTGGAGAACTTCTCATAGGGTATGGGATGCAGCATTCTTGTAGCACCCTGGTTGTTCTGCAGCATAAATCCATCCATCACAGCAGAATATGAACAAATCTCCATGAACCAGACAACTGCAGCAGAAGTGATATGACATGATGTTGCCACTGCCAACACATGCTTTCAGACACTATAAACAACTGAGATCAGGGAGAAGCAATGGGCTTCAGTGTTCTGTTTTGCGATAACAAAAGCGACATAGCCAGTGCTTGACTGAATGGATGATGGGCAGGCATAATCAGAAAAACAACAGAAGGAGCCTGCTGACAAGGAGATGGGTCTCCACTGTTGCCCACTCTTCTTTGCCATGGACAGTGAATAAGAACTCATCTAATGGAACCAGGTCTCTCAAGATCAAAGCCCTGGGACTTTATGGTTAACAGGAACTGTGACATCCCCTGCCACCCCCTTCAGGCTCCCTTGTTCTCTCTGAATTTAGCTTCAATCTCATCATTAGCTGCAAGCGAAACAGATGTTCTCACTAACAGTATTGCTGCAAACTATCCATGGTTTGATCTTGAATGGGCTGAGGAAATCCATAGCTTTACTGAAGTCTTGTTCCAGATGGAAACAACAATGGCCAGAACTCATCTCATAATACAGATTGATCCAGAGACCTGAGTTTTTGGGCTATTTTTGCAGGGAGTTGGCCATGGGGGTTGTCATGATGAGCACCCACACTTTCATGTTTCCCTCTACTCCCCTTTTTTGTTGTTCAGTCGCACAGTCGATTCCAACCCTTTGGGACCCTATGGACCATTGCCTGCCAGGCACCTCTGTCCTCCACCATCTTCCTCAGCCCGCCCAGCTCTGTGCCTATTGCATCTACAATACCATCTAGCCATCTCATTTTTGGCTGCCCACTGCTTCTTTTGCCCTCCACCTTTCCCATTATCAAGGCTTTCTCAAGTGAATCTTCTCTTCTCATTTGATGTCCAAAGTACTTTAGCTTCATCTTTACTATTTGACCTTCTAAGGAGCAGTCAGTGTTGTATTGCAAGAAACTGGAAAAATGATGTGGTTTTAAAGATTGAGGATTGGTATAAGGAAATGTGGGAACTTGCACTAAATGATAAGCTAACGTGGGAATTAAATGTTAAAAAAGGTATAGTGCAAGAAAATAGATTTTGGAAAATTTGGCATCCATTCGTGGAAGCTACATTAGGTAGGAGTGGTGGAACAACACCATTACCAAATCAAATGAGTTTTTGGAAATAAAGATTGATATGGTATACCGCAATCCTCCCGGCAATGTATATATCACAGAGGTGTGTATTTTAAGATAGTTTTTTCTTTTTATTATATATTGTACGCATTTTTTGTGTATTGAGTTTATTACTGTTTTTTTTAAATGTGAGAAAATGTTGTTGGGTTTTTTTTTGTAGTGTAATGTTTGTATTTTCATTTGAAAATTTTATAAAAATATATTTTTATAAAAAGGAGCAGTCAGGATTGATTTCATCTAGAATCAGCCTATTTGTTCTCCTGGCTGTCCAGGGGACTCTTAAAACTCTCCCATAACACCACATTTCAAAGGCATCTATTCTTCTGCGCTCTGCTTTCCTTATGGTCCAGCTCTCACAACCATACATTAACACCGGGAATACCATTGCTTTGACTATGCGAATGTTACCCACCCACAACACTTCAGACTAAAAAATAGAATTAAAAGCCAAGATTGTGTCTTGTGTGGCAGCTGAGGGAAGTGATAAGTCAGAACCTGAGCAGATGTTACATGCAGCTTCCATGAAAGGTGAGAGAGGGACGACGTTTGACCAGGTCTCTTGGTTGGTTGGATCAGCAAACAACATGATCAGATAGTTGGGGTGGGGAACATTACAACCTTTTATATTTTGTTGGTCTGCAATTTCTGCCTTCCCTTATGCCTGGCAGGGCTGATGGGAGTGTTTTTGTCACCGTGCTTTCATCATATTTCCAAAGACAGCCAGTCAAATACCGGTGGAAGGTTCATATTAATTCTGTAAAGACAGCCACTTTCCTCTGCTATATGTCTCTTTAATGGCTGGTTTTTAAAGAGGCATTAGATCTGAACTGGGAGACACCATTTTCCAATCCTGATTAATAGGTGTTACACCACAATTTTTTTAATTCTTCTCACATAGACAGCTAACAGCCCCAATTCCCAAATGGAATGACAGCAGTGCTTCCTCCTGGCACAGTCTACTATGTCTTTTGTGGCAGCCACCCATTAGTCCTCAAGTCTCATTTCCAAAATATAAGTGGAACGTCTTGATGTGTAGACAGCAGCTCAAGCTTCTGTGGGCCTTTTGCCAAAGGATAGTCAAATAAAAAGGCGACTAATTCTTGGGAGGCAAACTATGAGAAATCTGGGGAACATAGTTAAAAGTAGAGACATCACCTTGCAAACAAAAGTCTGCATAGTCAAAGTAATTGTATTTTCAGTAGTAATGTATGGGTGTGAGAGCTTGACCATAAGGAAAGCTGAGCGCAGAAGAATAGATGTCTTTGAGATGTGGTGTTGGAGAAGAATTTTGAGATTTTGAGAGCACCCTGGACAACAAAGAGAACAAATGGATTGATCTTAAAAGAAATCAACCCCGACTGCTTCTTGGAAGGTCAGATATTGAAGATAAAATTAAAGGACTTTGGACATCAAATGAGAAGAGCAGATTCACTTGAGAAAGCCTTGATGCTGGGAAAGGTAGAGGGCAAAAGAAGAAGGGGGCGGCAGAGAATGAGATGGCTAGATGGCATTGTTGATGCAATGGGTACAAAGATGGGCAGGTTGAGGAGGATGGTGGAAGATAGGGGTGCCTGGCATGCGGTGGACCACAGGGTCACAAAGGGTCAGAATCGACTGTGCAACTGAACAACAAGTCAGATGCTAAAGAAAATGTATTGAAAGGCTAGGCAGTGGCTTTGGGAAGAAAGCAAAGAGGAAATGAGTGGTAGCATCAGCAAATAGGGCAGATAATCCTATGACACCTTTCTCCTTTACTTCTTGATCAAACAACTTCTACAGAGAGAAGAAGGCATTGCCGCATTTCCTCTAGAGGAAATAGAGAAGAGGAAGGTGGGTGGGTGGGTGGCGAGGCCAATCATTCCAGTCATATATTATCATCAATACCCTTCCTTGATGCAAAGACTTTCAGAATTAAAAGGAGAGACAGAGCTAAGCTGGTAGCTGCTATATTCCCCAGCACATCAAACCACCCCCAGACTAACATCTGTGTAAATTATAGATCAAACTCTTCACACTTTCCATCAGATTTGGAGCAGCATAGACCGTGATCTGGTTGCAAATGGAGCATGTGTGTGACCCTGGAGTTTTGGAACAAATTATTGGAGAGAGAAGAGTGGGCTTCATCAAACTAGAAATGTATCTCTGTCGCTAGGACCAAAAATCCATTCAGACCACAGATAAGGTAGCCTCAAGACCCTGGCATTTTCTTTACACTCCAATGACACATTTAATTTCACTAAATATGTCCAGCTTGACAGGAAGTCTCCTCAGACTTAATTAAAGCAAACCCAAATGTCCTGGTCCAGAATGAAATGTGCTGTAAATAAAATCTGCAATAAATTATTCCATGGTAGTGTGTTCCAGTTTCTCATCAAATTCCCACCAGCTATAAGGAATGTTTTTACAAGGAACTAAGGATGGAGTAGAAACCTCAGACAATGATTTCATCTTGGGTAAAAACTGCTACTATGGTTATGTCACACTTGCACTGTCTTTTGAGATTTGTTCGTCCTAAGGTTAAAAGTTTGAACCTCATAGCGATGCTGCAAGAATACCCATCCTATTTATTTTTTAAGAGGAAGGATTTTTTTTCAGCTGGCAAACGAAAGTTTGAAGCTGTAACTGTAGAGCATATCCTGAGGGCACAAAGCAGTGTGCATGTATAAAAAGAATATTTTGACTTAAAAAAAAAAAACCTCTACCTTTTCTAAGACAAATTCATTATTTTGTGAAAAAGTCAAGGGTTTTTGTGCTCTACAGCTTCCCTGTCCACATACTCCTATACATAACTAAGTTGCACTAGAGTTTTTAAAGACAAATAGCATTACTTCCTTTGAGATGTAATGGTTATTTTTAGTTCTAATGGTGTGAACTCAATGAACTCAATGGTGGGTGGAGGACTAGCACAAGGGTTCAAGTGTTGGACTTCATGGTCTTGACTCATTTTGGCAATGGTTGTTGAAGTTACAATCAGGTGAGTGGGTAGAGAGGTAGTGGGTCACAGCATTCAGAGGTTTTAATAACGTCAACTAAAATTAGTTCCTTTAATAATTGTAGAGCAATGAGAAATTCCACCATTGCCAGATCCAAGCCCGGATAATAATAATTTTGTGTCAGAAATTATTCCGAGCTGAAATTTTTGTGGAAGAAATTCCGCTCAGGGAACACCGATATGAGGCTCCTTTCATGTCCCCAAGAGCAGGGACAGAGACAGGTGCTCAATTCATCATGCAGTACCCAGGTCATGAACTGCCGACTTGCCACCCTTCCAGCTAACAAGGTGAGTTTCTTAACCATTGAGCCACCGCAGTCCCCTCCAAGCCCAGATGAGAAAGGAGGAAGGTTGGGCATCAGGTTAGCCCCCTGGCCATGTAAAAATTTATTGCTGAAGAAACAACAAGGAGCCTTGTTGCCTGATATGCTGTAGTAGTTAAGACAGGCACCATGCAGCATGAGAAGGTGCTGCTGCTGCTGCTGCTGCTACTACAGAAATGAGAAGAAGTCTTAAAACAGCAACTACGGTGGTAACTAGTTACTTGGGTGTGTGTGTGTGGAAACATTATTCCAACAAACTACTTTTAAAAATTTACTTTCTAAGCTATTTATTCTTTTGCGTCCAGATCAAACTTTGGACTGCCAAAATGAAGCTGCTTTATTGTTGGCCACAATTAAATTCTAAGCAACTAGTCAGGCTGTCAGATGCCACTACTATTCTTGATTTAACATCCAATATGAATAATGTTTAAATATCCTCTAAATGTCAGTAGGTCATTAGACAGCAACCCACCTGATATATATGTTCATGGCTGAGTGATCTGTGTGAGTGTGGTTTTTTTTTTTTTTTGGGGGGGGGGGGGAATAACTGACAGCCTCCCTGGACCTTTATGGCATCTTCATCCACCAAGGTGAATGTACAAGAAACACAGCAACAGAATTCTTGCTCTGCAATACAGCAACACTGAGAATTTCACATCATGAGTCCAAACAAAAGTCAAAATTACTAAAAGAGATGTGATCGGACGAGTTTACACTTTACTCTTTGAGAAGAATATTTAAAATGGAGACGGTATAAAGCATATTTGCAGAGTACTGTTGGAAATATCTCCACAAGTAGACTGCAGATAATTCCTAAAATATGCTTATTCAAGATACCTGCACACAATTCCTGATCTTAGAGGCCTTTTTCAGCAAGGGTGTCCAAATTCTAAGAGTATTTGTTATTTTAATCTACAGAAACAGATGTCCTGTGTTGTCAGAGCACACACTATGTTTGTGAATTAGGTTAACACACCACAATTGGCAGCTTTGTTCTCCCACCTGGAAAAATGTCTGTGGACAACTTTTCTCTTCAGCAAGTATATACCACAGGGAAATCATGCACAGCACACAATGGAAGTCTCCAGAGCAACCAATTAAAGAGCAATGGACTGATCTGTCAAAGTATGGTTACTTCCTGACCTACTCAGCAAACAGGCTGATGTAGTGGAAAACATGAAGGCCTAGAAGTCACAAGATCTTGGTTCGAATCCACACTCAGTCATGGAAACTCACTGGGGAGAAGGTTATTTGGCACTAGTAATACCACTCCTTAACTATCTGTTAGCATCGCTGTAGGTTGGATATGACAATAACACACGTACATGGATGCTAGAGGATGGTGAACAAGATGTTTTTGACTGCAACTCACACAGGGCTCAATTAGATGGATTTAGTGTGCTGCAGGGGTGGGTTGGTTCACCCTTATTTCTGGAAATTGTTAGTGTGGACCAATCTGTCCCCAGGGCACTCCTACCTGCACTTTTGTGAGCCTGTTAGTGGGGTACTTTTTGGTCAAGGTAAGCATACTCTAGTTTGGTCCATTCACAGTGTGTGCAATTCTGGGGAAGGACCAAAATCGAGCCTTGCAACTGTCAAAGCTGTCAAGGCACGTTCCCCAGACAGTTTCTGGTATCATGAAGTAGTTTAATAAGCTAGCCATTTCAGGATATCAGCAAACTGAATCCCCTGATCCTCTGTTGAGGGGCAGGGGAAATGAAATTATTATTATTACCCATGCTAGACCTTCACTGGTGCGCTGAATCACTTAGGCAAATTTTTCCCTTGACTACTGTGTGAAGTGACAATCAAAACCACAGCTGTGGGCAGTTTCTTGATTGGTAGTTCAAATAAAGCAAAGAGAATGGTTTTTTTAATTTAATCAAATTAATCTATGTCAGATGACGATCCTTCACACTTTAAGCAATAGCAGTTGCACTTATATACCACCCCATTGCACTTAGAGTGTTCTCTGGGCTGTTCACAAGGTAATTAGCATTTTGCCTCCAACATGCTGGATACTCATTTTACCAACCTTGGAAGGATGAAAGGACGGGTCAATCATGATCCCCATTAGGATCAAACCCACAATATTTTGGATGCAATTTAACCACTGTGCCACCAGGGCACTTTTCTAATGGACTGGCCAACGTGGAATTCTGCTGGCATGACCAGGACCCACAGCTCAGAGGAGATGAAGTGACAGTGAAAGAAACCGGACCTTTCCTATGCTATATATTAATAATGTTGTGAGGTTACATTGTAGAGTTATGTCTCTTTTGGCTCTCCAGCCCTTTCACAAACAATGTTAAGTCAGGACCGAACCAGGAGTATCCATACAAAGAAGGTAAGGGATGATCTTGCCCTCACCTGAAATTCTAAATTTCTGAAATTATTTCATAGGTACACTATGTTATAGTGGTGCAAGCTACAAAGAGCAGTTTTGATAACATCATTATCCATGTTTGCAACCCTATCCCATAAAACCACCAAAAATGCTAATTACCATGTGAACTGCCCAGGGAGTGCATTAAGTGCTATGGGGTGGTACATAAGTGTAATTGCTAACTGTTATTTTGCTAAAAACAATCCTAGTCAGTTTCTTGTTCCAAATCATCTACTACAAATACTACATCTCATATTTGGTCTTCCTCATTTTTTGTTCCTTTCAACTTTTTCTAGCACTATTATCTTTTCCAACTAGTCTCATCCTCTCTTTATGTGCCCAAAGTACAACAGCTTGAGTTCTGTCATTTTTGTCTCTAGAGAGAGTTCAAACTCCATTTGGTCTGGGACACACTTGTTTGTCTTTCCAGTGGTACATGGTGTCTATAAAGCTCTCTTCCAACACCATGTTAAAATAAATATGTCTTCTTCTTCCTCCTCCTCTTCCTCTTCTTCTTCTTCTTCTTTTTTTTTGGGGGGGGGGGAGTTAACTTTCTTCACTGTTCAGCTTTCACACCCACCCTTACATAGCTATAGCCCATCACCCTCCTTTTCTAATTCTTCAGTGCGATTTCTCACCAAGATAAATGCCCATGTTGTTTGATTACATATGGATATTTACATCCTGGATATAAGACATCTAGCAACACTGTCTTTGCGTTATTTTCTGTGCATTATTATAGAAAGGCATTCTAAATTAGCTTATGTAACTATAATAGGGTGTACGAGGAAAGAATGAGAGATGAATGAGACTCACAACACATTCTCTTCTATATGCAGCTACCTTGGTTTTATCTTTATTTGTTACTAGGAAAAGCTATGGTTTACCACCCACTATAGTGGCATCCTTTTGAATCCCCTTGTTCTGATTTCTGCTATTAGCATATCCTTGCTATGCACTGACAACATCTTTGTTTGTTTTTGTCACCACCTCATCCCCCTCCTGTTCATTATTTCTTTAAGTAGATTTATTAAACAATACAGTGCCGTATATTACCTTTCCATGATTCTCCCCTCCCACCCCCGGCCTTATTACCTCCAATTGCTTCTCATTTCATTGCTTTTGTAGCATTATGTCCTAAGTCTTAATGTTATTTTAATAGAGTTCTTGTATCTAATTTCCTTGTCATTAAGTTATTGCTATCTAACTCATTGAAGCTGTTGTCTGATGTTTCCCATTGAGGGCATCAACAAAATGTCCCTGGAATTAGCGTGTAAAACAGCAAAAGGGAAGCAGAGCTCTTCAGCCTGTAGTTGAATACACCAGAATTCCACCATTCTTTTGAATCCACTTTCCCCTTCCTAAATATACATTAGTACCCCGGATAACGTTATGACTTGGTTCCACAAGTCCCGTCATTATCCGGTTTTTAACGTTGTGTGATACATTGATCACACAATGTTAAAAAAGACCTGTTTCCCTGGAGGCTGCAGCAAGCCAGAACGTCGGGATTTGAATTCTGACAATTTGGCTTGCTGCAGCCTCCAGGGAGGTGGGGGAACTTTGGAAACAGCTTGGATCAGGTCTCCCCACCTCCCTGGACCCCATGGGGGGGGTCAGAGACCCCAAAATTGGTTAAAAAATGGACTTTTTTTTACCAATTTTGGGGTCTCTGACCCCCCCCCCCCCCGCCGGGTCCAGGGAGGTGTGGAGACCCGATCCAAGCTGTTTCTGGGCTTCCCCAACATCCTCAGCCAGTGCAGCAAGCCAGAATGTCAGGGTTTGAATCTCAACATTCTGGCTTGCTGCACTGGCTGAGGACGTCGGGGAAGCCCAGAAACAGCTTGGATCGTGTCCCCTGCCTGCTCCAGAGAGATCAGAGGACCCAATCTACAGCTGCAGGGTGGCTGGGGAAGCTGACAGGGATTCCCTGTCGGCTTCCCTAGCCACTCGCCCTTGCCTCCGCAGCTGTGGGGTGGCTGGGGATGCCGACGGGAGAGCCCCCCGTCAGCTTTCCAGCCTCCCACCCCTGCCTTCATAGCTGCAGGGTGGCTGGGAAGCTGAACGGAGAACCCCGTTCAGCTTTCCAGCCACCCTGCTGCTAAGAACGACTGTATCGGATAACGTTGAAAATCGTGTTATTCGATACAAGTTTTTTTCCCCCCGAAAATCTTGTAACGTTATGCGGTTTTCACGCTATACGGTACTCACGTTATCCAGGGCATTACTGTATCCTAATTCTACCTCCCTACTGTACCCTAACCCAACTACCAGTCATCTGTTCCACAGATGGTTGTGTACAGATCAATGGAACCATGCGTGAAAGCATTATTGCTCTCTATTTTCAAGCACTGCAACATTTAAGCCAGGGATGCCCAAACATTTTGGGCCATGAGCTGGTCACATGGCTCAACAGGCTGGTCATGTGATTCCTCCCACTGGAAGTGGAAGTAAAACGGCCTTCAATCTGTTTTGCAACATAATAAGATAGATTTCAGGCTGCCATTTTCTCTGCTTAAGCCAAGGGTGCCCAAACTACAACCCATAGGCTGGATCCAGCCCCCGGTGCATTTATCTGGCCCACACCACCCTTGTCACTCCTTGAAGTGGAAGTAAAACACACCCATATGGGCACATTTTACTTTCGATTCCAGGAGCAACAAGGATGGCACAGGCCAGATGAATTGGCATCAGAGACAGATCCAGCCCACAGGATGTAGTTTGGACACCCCTGGGTTGGTTATAGCAGTCTTTCTTCCATTTTGGTTGGAAGCACTCTGATTTCCTCACAGAATCATATCTAATAGCTCACTTTACAGAAATCTGAAAAGAGAGGTGTATCACAATAGCCAGTAAAATGGCATCATGCGCCTTAAAAATCCCTTCTTTTTGATATATTTTGTGCATTCAGTGAACATGTGACCATTGCCCTTCCCAGCAATGAGCTTCATAGAATCAATACTCCCAGAGCTTCTGGAACTTTATTAAAGTGAAAGAATATATAGAGAAAGGTTGGATGGCAGCCATACCTTATCCTGCCACACCACAACAGGTTGGGTTGAATTCAGTAGCCCCCTGCCAAGTCTAGACTTCATCTGAGCCTGAGTGCTGCTCACTGGGTTGGTGCCAGGTTTTCCCAGTAGAGCCCAGCCAACTAACAACCTTTAAAGAGGGCATATACTGCTGGATACTTACAGGTGTCCAGCACTCTCAAGTCCTTCCTGCTGATGTTGTAGGTCCACCTTCAGGTGCTTCCTCCTCCAGTACTTCCAATGGGTTGGGGCCAAAATGCAAAGCTGGTCTCTTTTAATTATGGGAGATCTTTGATAGGGTTGATGTCACTGCTAGAACGAAAATGGCTCCATTTCACATGCCCTCATCCTTTGGCCACATCAACCTGAACCCACACCTTGGTCCAGGATTCTATACAGTCAATATGGTGTCCTCCCCCAGAGCACAAAACACAGCCTCTAGCTCTACTACCACCTCTCCCCATATCTCAAGTTTTATGAAGTCCTCTTCCTCCCTTAAATTTGGCTCACTACAGGCTGGGCCCAGCCCTCTTCCCCTCATGCAGGTGTGGCTCATAGGCTTCCTTGTTCTTTTCTCCACCTGGACTCTCTTATTTTCTTTTTGGTACCCTCCTAACATCCAGCAGCCAGAGCCTCTACTGTGATCACTGGAGGGCTCATGTTGAGGGCAGACAGCCCACTAAGAATGATGCCCAAAACATCCCTCTGGCAGCATGACTTTTCCACCTTGAACAGCCTATGTGTATTATTCATTATTGTTTGTCTTGAGTCCCCTATGTGCAGCTGCTATTACATTTACAACATATATGTCCTTTTAAGCTCCTTTTAGAGACTCCCACAAGAAAGACTGGAATTGCTTTGATGTTACCTATTTCCTCAGAAACCAACATTATTCATTCAGTCAGTGTTATGAAGATTCCAGAAAACTTTGCTGTCAAACTGCTCTATCCTAATGCCATTCCTATCATTCTTGGATTTTCACAGTGCCTCAAAATAACTGCCTCTCTTGACTAAATACAAACCCAGTTTAAATTTTATGTTGTGATGCCTTTACTCCGTCCTCTATTTTCCTTTCCTAGGGCTACTATGTGGTGCTTTGAGATTACTTCTGGTTCTTTCTGTTTGGCAGAGAAACCCAGCATCCCCTGCCTTCACCACTAAGTGCCCAAAGAAGGAGTAAGACATTTTTTTTTATTTTGTCACTGAAGGCTGGGAGGAAGAGTATGTAATCTTTGGTAGCTAGAAAACAAAGACTGGGCAGTCACATAGAGGGGTTTTCAAGCATCTGCCACCTCTTACGATAAAGACATTTGTGCTAATTTTAAAAAATATCTTTCAGTTATGCTATATGTTATTCGTCTGTCCCCCCCCCACCCCACTATCATGTTACACTATCAAGCAAGAGGCTGAAGAACTTGAAATTGAGAGAATCAGGGATGCACAAAGGAAGAGAGCGGCCAGGATTAGCTAATCTGCCCTCACAGATTCTGTACTTCCTTGTCCATATTAGGTCTAGTCAGTCTTGCATGTCCAAGAACATGCTACCACCCAACCTAAACTGCTCACCCCTTCTCTCCCTGCCACCATCAGTGGTGAACAAAATTGAAGGAGATGGTCTTCTTCAAAAACAAAGGATCAACCATTATTACATTAATGTAAAAATAACATTAATATCAATGAAGAAGCAAATGGCATGATTGTTCTCTTTGCAAAAAGGAAGCAAATAATGAGTCAACAGATTTGATTGGATGGAAAACAGTGGTGGGCATCAGTAGGTTCACACCAGTGTTCGCCAGAACTGGTATCAGAAATTCTGGCTGGCCCCACCCACCTAAGTTTTGAAATAAAATAGTCCTGATTCGGGTGCAACACAGGGGTTTCCCCCTGGCCACGCCCACCATACCACACCCACAGTGTGGTAGTAAATTTTTTGACATAAATTCGATGAACGTCTTACATTTTGGTAGGGTGGTCTGACTGCGTTTGGCATGTAACAAAAATTGTGTACTCTTGACAAGTTGCCACAATGAAACTATAGCACTGACAAAAATAAGAATTATGCCGTATGAAAGATCGTCTCAGTGACTTTCAGGAATGCTAGGATCCAAAGTCTGGGAATGCAAAATGATGACATCATTAAATTCAAAAGATGCCTCAGAAAAATGTCATTTTTGCTGGGGGCATCCCGTTGTCAGTGAACCAGCAACCAAACCACGCAACTGATCAAGGTAACCCAAAGGTATAGCGGCCAACCGTCACGGATTCTCCGGGACAGTCCCGATTTGAGAGGGGGAATCCCGAGTTACCATTTTTAGGAAAATGGTCACGGAATTCCCCCATGACGTCCCGGCTGTCCCGATTTCTCTTCGGCAGCAGGCATTTTTAAAAAAAAAAGGAGCAAAAAATGGCTCCAAAAATTCAGCGATGTGATTGGCTCTCTATGTCAGCTGACATAGAGAGCCAATCACATCGCTGAATAGGGGAAACACCTATTCAGCGATGTGATTGGCTCTCTATGTCAGCTGACATAGAGAGCCAATCAAATCGCTGAATTTTTCCCCCTTCCCTACCGGAGTTTTAAAAAAAGCCTCTTTAGTCTCATCAGCTGTTAGTCGGGAGAGAAAATAAGCAGAGCTTCAAGGTAAGCAGAGTTGGGGGGTGTATTCTCTGTGTCCGAGCAGGCTGCCTGCTTATTTTCGGGGGGTGGCTTATATTTCTATATACTGAGTATATAGAAATATAAGCCACCCCCCGAAAATAAGCCATAAGGCCATTTTTGGCCATTTTGGGGGGGGGAAAAGAATATAAGCCATGCCATGGCTTATATTCTCCCCCCCCCCCCCCAAAATGGCCAAAAATGGCCTGATGGCTTATTTTCGGGGGGTGGCTTATATTTTTAGAGCCCCCCGAAAATCGGCACATGGCTTATTTTCCAATAAACTGTGCATGCGCAGAAACTCAATCTGATGCATGCGCAATGCATCAGATTGAGTTTCTGCGCATGCACAGTTTATTGGAGCCATTTTTTGCTCCTTTATTTTTTGGCCCCGCCCATGACGTCGTGACGTTGGCCCCGCCCATGACGTCATGACGTTGGCCCCGCCCCACTATCCCGGATTCAGTTTTGTAAGGTGTTGGACGCCTTACCCAAAGGGCAACTTCCAAGTGTAATGATGTCATCAATTTGCATTCCTGGCCATTGAGTCCTAGCATTCCTGAAAGTTGCCTAGATGATCTTTCAAAAGCATAATTCTTATTTCCATCAGTGCTGTAGTTTCATTGCGGCAACTCATCAAAAGTACACAATCAAATTGACAAACTAAATCCCTGACGGTAGTGTCCTTAGACTCTACCTGCCACATTTTTTTGGAGCCCACCACTGATGGAAAAGTAAATGATTGGTTGTGAATCAAACTGTAGAATACAGATAGCATGTTGTTAGAAATAGGATTTGCTTAGGTATTGAAAGATACCTGGTTGTCATAATAAAAGTTTCCTTACCTCTCTATCTCACAGTGAGCTTGCTTTGTTTGCTGATTGGGCAGCAAGATTTAAACACATGCTTTACTGTCTCTATACAACTGCTATAATCTTCTAATGATATGTTAGTTACATCATCTGATTTGACTCTAAGACAAGCTTTCAGTGGCAGAAGAAGCAAACAAATAAGCTGATACCGTAGCATGCTTTCTAAACTGAATGGGATTTGTTGCTGGGTCAGTATTGCTAATGACCTTATCGTGAGGAATAAAGCACTGTTTTGCCTTTGTGCAACAGATTTCTCTCCCATTCTGTTTAACTTATAGAAGGAGAATATTGTAACAGACTTGAAGGACCCTGCTATGGCTAGTTCTCCTCCACTGGCTATAACTGCATCTTTCTAAAACAGACACATGTCTTCAATGAATGCAAAAGACTGGAAACAATGGTCTGAGCCTATTGATCATACAAGACGGCAGGCAAAAAGAACTGCAGAAAGAACTCACTGAAAGTTGCCTTCATTTTGGCAGTTTCCTCTCTGGCCTAGATACAGAAGAAGAAGAAGACCTGTATTTCAGGGGGTTGTCATAAAATTGGGGAGGGGTCACTGCTGTGCCTCTGTGTATAAAAACAATTTCCCTTCCAATAATGCTACTCATCATGATGTCATTATGTGAGAAGAGTTCTGAAATAAAAAGGAAGCTGCTGAAGAGGGAAACCCAGCAGGAAGACCAAAAATCTTTACTAGGTTCACCCTCTGCCCAGACTTCTGGACTGCGGCTCGACACTTGTGCTTCTGTTGTAACATTGTGGGGGAAATGGATCCACAATGTGGCCCAGCCAGCAGCTGGATATTGGGGTCTTATTTATTTATCATTTAAGCATTTACTCTGCTCCTCAGTTTTTTTTAAAAAAAGCTTCCTACAGCAGTTTACAGATCAGATTAAAAAGAGAGAGAATGCATACCTTTCAGGATTAGTCTCAAAGATTGGAAATAAATGGAAATAAGATGTGGACTTTGCCTGGTGTAATGGAAAATACTAGAACTTGACCCCTCTTGCAAGCAAAGCATGTACCTTATCCCTGAGCCCTGGCCCATTCCCAGTTAGTTTCATCTTCAATTTCTTTAGATTTTGGTGTAGCAGTTTAAAACAGATCCTTCAGTAGCCTGAGCTTCATAAATATCAATACCTTGTCAAACTTGCTTCTATGATGAGCCACAGGAAAGCAAAGGACCACCTTCTGCTTCTTTAGAGCCACCTGCCTCATCCTACAACTCTTTCACCTGCTTCTTTTTCTGTCAGGCTCAGTTGCCACTTCTCTTCATTAGGCAGCCCTTGTGTTAAAGAACCAAATAAATGAACTCTCCCAAATGGTATGGATTCTCTGTCTCCATATCAGCATCAGAAATGCTGTCTTAAATCAGAGGAGGGCAAAGCTCAAGTCTCTTCCGACAGTTGCTTAGCCAGGTGATCCTGAGAACATGCATGCACCACACAGAAGGAACTAGGTCAAGCTCTCCTATGAGATATATGGAGCCACTGATCTCAGCCAAGGGATTGGGAGAGGAGGCAGAAAAAGCTCCCTTGATTCATATGCTTGAGTCTGTGCTGCCACACTACCCAAGCACACAAAATGAGAAAGTATACTCTGATCCAGCTGTTGCTTATGCTTTCTACGACTGGCATAAGACACCTGACCATGGGTCCATGGCCCAGAAAGCATCCTGTTAGGCCACACATTGCCATTCATGAAACTCTTGGGACTCTACTGCCACAGGGCAGCCTGCCACCCAAGCCTGCAGAGCCGTAATTGATAGATTACTTTTGACTTAATCTGAAGTGTGCTGATCAAGAGCCTTAAAAGAGGAGAGAAAGAGTGAAATGTAACTGCTTCTCAGACCAGCTCTCCATGGCCACTGGCATATGACTGGGCTAGCAGCTGTAGAAACTGATCCAGGCATCAGATGTCCACATACTGAGATCCAGTCACAATCAAGAGACAAGCCTCCTACATAATTCACCCATCCAGACCTTGCAAGATACTGCTGAGTCTTAAGATTTTTTTTGCTGCATTTCACAGTTCTTCAACACAAGCAGTGGTAGAATTTGGGAACAGGGCACAGAAGTGGAACAGACAAGAGTTGAGAGGGGAACTTGTTACCCCTTAATCTGAAAATTTCTCCTATTGTTGTTGTTGTTGTTGTTGTTGTTGTTGTTGTTGTTGTTGTTGTTGTTGTTGTTGTTGTTGTTGTTGTTGTTGTTGTTGTTATATATTTTTATTTTCAATAAAATGCTTTTACTCTTTCCCCCGACTATACCCAATAGGCTTACATGTCCACAAACACAACACTGTACCAATATTCACTTGCAGGTAAAATAACTGCAAGGGTTTATTTTTAATAAATTTATAAAGATCTCAAACTGCTATTTAAAAAGGGCATGGTCAAAGGTGCCCCTCCTTCTCTCTGTTTAAAGCCTCAGCAGTAGTGAAAAGGTTCTGGGAGATGCAGTTTTAAAATGCAGTTTTCCTTTCTGCCAAATAGACACAGCACGCTTGGCCCAGCCACTCCTGATTAATTTTATTTCATTAGCAGTTATACCTAGGATGTCAAATAAATTAATAAAAATGTTTCCATGTAATTTAAACTGTTTAATTCAAGCTCCTGACTTCCTCTTCATATACACAGACCATATTTGGGCAAGCAGGAAGCTCTATTCTCCACTGCAGAATCTCAGACTCTCCTGAGATTCTGTTTGCCTTAAAGCCTAAATTCTATTGTATGTGGGTCAGTGACAGATTAGAAATTAACATAGGTACACAGTGCTGGGTGGGAAATGCCCCAGGGTAGCTTCAATGAAACTCCTGCCTTCCTGCAATCCGGAATGGGCTATTGAATAACAGGAGAGTTCTAGATTCCACCCTTTACATATTTTCTTTTATATTTCCCTTGCTCTGTATAGAATAATAATATTTTGGTAAATGTTGGTTCTTCATTATAAACTGCTATATTAGAAGGTAATTCTAACATGTTATATTGTGTATTTCAAAGGAGGAAACTTCCACATTATTGGTTTCCCACCCTCCAAAGGAAACAGTCAACTACCATCTTGATTGCTTTAAGAATTATTCTTTTGCCTGCATCTCATGCTCTTTGTTTCTGGGCTCTGTAATCACCATATGAACACAATGCTAGTTAATTTTTTGCCTGGAGGTCAGGATGGGATAAACTGGGAGGGTACTGTAAAGAGAAGTCTCAAAGTCAGTTCCTTGAAGTTCCACCAATGCTGATAGGCCAATTGAACCTCCTGCTTCAGACGTGCTGCGTTTCTGATTGGGTCCTATCTTCAAGCCAAGCATGTTCATTGGGGGAACATTCAACAGTTTCACTCTACCATTGGTTACTGTATTGACATGTATCCTCCTAATTCCCCCCACCTCCTCCCTTGTATCTTTTCCTGGATGTTTGTAATCTTTTTTTACTAATATAACTATTCACATGAAAACTCACCATTGTAACTTGAAGTTGACTTACTTACCTATGAAATAAGGGCGTGCTGGGAGCTTATTGTTCTTTTGTAAAAATTTTATTGTAACAGTAGATTATAGGATCAGATGATAGAATTAGTGGCAGTGATGGGATGATGCCGGTTCCAACCGGTTCTCCAGAACCGGTAGGAACAATCCTGGAGGGGTCTCTGAGAGGGTAGTCCATTTTTGAGGCGTCCGGTTCCAGATGCCTCACGGAAAGATTTTTTTTATTGGAGCCAAAATGGCTCCAATTTAGTGTGCATGTGCAGAAATCAATCTGACGCATGCACGCTGCAATTGCTAATCATGCATGCATCAGATTGAGTTTCTGCACATGCACACTAAGAGGCAGCCATTCGCTGCCTATTTTAGACGGAGCCGCACCTTTTCAGAGCAGCTGCGGTGGCGGCAACCTTTGGCAGTGGCAACCCTCACCAGCGGCAGCCCTTGGCGGTGGCAACCCTTGGCGGCAGCAACCCTCGGCAGCGGCCTCAGCAGGCGGCACCAGCCCTCAGAGGAGGACACCTCCCCCTGGGCTGCCGAGCCCCCATGGGCACATCAAGGCCCACCCAGGCCATCCCTGCTGCCGAGCCCCCCCAGGGACTTGGGGCTGATGAGCCACCATGGCCAGGGGATGCCTGATGGGGTGCACCACCGCCGCCTGCAGCCTCCTCCTCCGCCAGGCGCACGATGAGGGTTGCAGTGGCAGAGGTGGAAACCGCAACCCTCGGCAGGTGGCACCAGCCTGAAGAGGAGGAGGCCACAGTTGGGCGCAGCACACCTTGCCAGGCGACCACAGGCCTCGGCAGCAACTTGGTTTGGCCACTGAAGGTTGTGGCCGCTGAGGCCCAGGGTCGCCTGGCAAGGTGCGCCGCCCCTGACTATGGCCTCCTCCTCGGGCCGGTGCCACCTGCCGAGGGTTGCATTTGCCACCTCCGCCGCCGCAACCCTCGGCGGGTGCCTGGTGGAAAAGAAAGCTTCAGGCAGTGGCGGTGCACCCTGCCAGGCATCTCCAGGCCATGGAGGCTCAGCAGCCCCAAGTCCCGGGGGGGGGGCCTCGGTGGCGGCGGACGGCCCGGGCAGGCCTCGACGTGCCCGTGGCTTGACAGTGGCGGTGGGCAGGCCTCGCCACCGCTTCCAAAGGTAAGTGAGGGTTTTCTGTTTGGGGTGGCTGGGTGGTTTATTTGTGTTTTCGGTGGGTGGGTGTATTTTTATTTAATTTTTATTTTATTTCTTTATTTATTTTATTTATTTAAGTTATTTACAGGTTTGTGTTGTGGTTGGTTGGTTGGGTGGGTGAGTTGAGGTGTGTGTGTGTGTGTTTATTTTAATTTTATTTAATTTTTTAATTGTTATCATTTTTTATTTTTGTCCCCACCCACAACATCATGACGCCATGCG
Organism: Furcifer pardalis; assembly: GCA_030440675.1. Lineage (NCBI taxonomy): Eukaryota > Metazoa > Chordata > Lepidosauria > Squamata > Chamaeleonidae > Furcifer > Furcifer pardalis. The sequence continues at coordinate 109,805,155 of CP126893.1, forward strand.
TTGGCTCCGCCCACAACATCATGACATCATGACATTAGCTCCGCCCCACTGTGATGACATCACGGTTGGGTAGAAATTTTTTTGTCATCCCATCACTGATTAGTGGGAATGTATAAAAAGTCTTTGTGTTTTCAGGAAGTCAGCTCTCTTTAAAAAATTAGGAAGGGAAGCTTATGGGTAGATTATTATGCCAGGCAAAGGTTGTGAAATGTCTTTCTTCAGCAGCAGACCTTTGTTGATTAAACACATTGTCAATAAACCATTTTATTTTTGCCTGAATTCTAAATCTCTGTAGTTCGGGGGGTGGGGGGGGCTCTGCCAGTAGATGAACTTTTTAATTTCAAAATGCATCTCCGCTGCTAACAGGTCTTCCTGTGACAGAAAAAATGGGACAGCAATTTTAAGGTAACAAACTGAAGCTTCTTTTTGAGCCAGCTGATTGGCGGAAGGGGAGCAAAGGGAGTCCATGTCAATGGACCTAGAATTCAACAAAATGGTTCTTATGCAGATCACATGGAACCAAGATCTGGGATGGAAGAAGCATTGTTAGGCAGATAGCTAGGCAAATGGCAAAACACATGTACCAGTTGCAGGGTTTGCTCCCATTCCCAATAGGCATCTCATTCCATGTCCCATGACACTTATGAAACACAGAGCGTTTTCTCTGGACATAAGCTACTATAATTTTGTCTCTTAGTGTTAACTACCTGCCAAGTTCCTGAGAAAAAACTGAAAACTTAGGTAAGATTGCTCACACAGAGCTGTGATTAGAGGGAGGGAAGGTAATGGAGGAGTCAGAGAACAACCATTAGAACTGTTCAGGGCAGGGGAATATATGCTTGGGTGGGGGGAGCAGATACAGCAACAGCCAAGAAGGGAGGGCAAGAGAATACTGGTGGTGAGGACAGCTACTGGGTGGTAGCAGTAGCTGAAAGTGAGACTGGCAAAAGAGGCAATGACAGCAACACTCAAATTAACTTCTGTTAGTACTGTGAAGCGTGCCTGGAAGAAATGAATGGCAATCCACTTCTGAGTACTTTATATCTTGGAAACTCTGAAAAAGGTTAGCATAATTTGGAACCCACCTGGTGCCAAGTAATTATAAATATAGAAGGCATACATCTGCACTTATTGTGTCTGAAAAGTTGGATTTTGATTCCACAAAATCTCATCCTGAGATAAATTGATTCATCTTTAGAATACCACAATATTTTTGCCCCTCTCTCCTCCTTTACCCCCTGTAATTTTGCCAACAGACCCATATATCTACTTATTTGGAAACTCTTTGGAAAAAATAAACTCTATTTAGTTATCATGGCTATCAGTCACTAGCAAGTGAGGTCATCAAGAAAATCTTACAGTATGGATTGCTGTATCAGTTCATGATGCTCCATTCCCCTTCCCACTTTTCTGAGCTGTCCCCTAGTACCATTAGTAAACATTCATTCTGTGGCCACTAAGCAGGATCAGTTCCCATTCACCTTTGAGGGGAGTGAGGTTCTCAAGTGAAGTATTTATTTTGAAGACTCTTTGGACTTCTGTAAACTCTAGAGTTTCCACAAGCACGTTGATATCTCCCTCACGCTCTCTTGGCTACAGAAATAGCAGCACTCACCTCTAAACATCAGAAACAGATAAAGTGATAGACTGAACTTCCATGAATCCATCCATCTGAAACCCATCCAGACGTTATTGTACCTATACAATGAATGTTGCTCCCATGATGGTTCTTACAGGGTTTTGTTTTTAAATATACCAAGCAGAGGCTGATTTGGTAAAATGGGTTTCAAGCTACAGGAAAAGACAGAAGATGTGACCCATGACACCATTTCATGTGCCCCCTGCCTCCACCAAACCAGGAAGTGCCATTTGGTGGAGGAATGGCAAAATGGCTATCTGGCCCCTGAAGCTGTCTGAGGGGACGTGACAGCTTTAAAAGGTTGAGAACAGTGATGTGATGTAACAGGCTCTCACCAGTTCGCCAGAACTGGTAGCAACGTTTCCCAGTGTCCCAGAGAACCGGTAGCAGCTTTTGGGGGGAACCACCTTCGGGGCTTACCTTTTCACTGGTTCCCCCACTGCGCACGCACACCAAGCACTTGGTGTGCATGCATGCTTACAATGCTTGGTGCGTATGCACAGCCTCCTTGCTGTCCTCCCAAGCGGGGAGGAGGAAGAGAAGCTGCTAGCCTGAAGCTCCCATCTTGCAACATGGTGCTGCCCAGGCACTTATACTAACAGGTAAGTAATGGGTTTGTGTTTGGGTGGGTAGGTGGGTGGGTTGATTTATGTTTGAGGTGGGTGGGAGTGTCGGTGTATTTTAATGTAATTTTTATTTTATTTATTTATTTATTTATTTATTTATTTATTTATTTATGGGCTTGTGTTGTAGGTGGGTTGAGGTGTGTGTGTGTGTGTGTGCTTATTTTTTATTTTCTTTGGCCCCACCCATGATGTCATTATGTTAGCTCTGTCCACACTGTGATGACATCACGGTGGGGTAGTAAAAATTTTGACATCCCACCACTGGTTGAGAACTCCTGAGTTAGAGCTTCAAGTGCAGAATATGGTTTGGATCGCAACATCAAGAAGACAAAATATCTGGTTATAAGCCGAACACCAACTAAAGGCAAGCTGATGGCAGGAACACAAGACATTGAAAGAGTGGATACAGTTGTCTATTTGGGGAGTATGTTAAATGAGAATTGGGATCCCAAGATAGAGATTAAAATAGAATTAGAAAAAGCAAAATCCACCTTCATAAACATGTGACACTTGTTATGCAGCAGAGATATAATTCTCACTACAAAGATCCAAATAGTGAGATGTTACCAGGGATAGGCTTCAAAAAAATTTACTACCACACTGTGGGCATGGCCAGCTCTGTGGGCATGGCCAGGTGACTGGGTGGGCGTAGTTAAACTGCTGTATTTTAATGTGAGCTTTTGTGGATTGAGTCTACTTCATCAGACCATTAGTTAACAATTATACAGTAATACATCAGATAATGTTTGCATCAGATGATGCTAAAATCGCATAACGTTAAGCAATCGGGAGGAGGGGAGAATTGCATTGAATAACGTTAAGATCCTATGGGATGCATCAGATAAAACCGCTAAAGCCTGTGCAGTTACAATGTATCTCTATGGAGCTTTAACGTTATCCGATGCATCCCATAGGATTTTAACATGCATCGGATAACACTAAAAATTGGATAACACCAAGACTTGTGGAACCAAGTTTTAGTGTTATCTGAGGTTTTACTGTACTTCAATGCTCTAATTTTTCTTTAAAGAGTAACTGCAGCAAAGTAACTGCTGGCTCAGCCCGTGCGCCTGGACCCAGCAGCAAGGATGTTGGAGTTGTGTCCAGAGTGGGGTGAGAGGAGGAGGTGGGTGGGGCAGGGTGGGGCAGTGGGTGGTGCCAGCCAGTTTTACTACTGGCTCTCCCGAACCTGTCTGAACCTGCTGGAGCCCACCACTGGATGTTATGTTTTCCCAGCGTTGCTATATGGAGTTGAAGTTTGGACATTGACTAAAGCATCTGAAAAGAGAATCAAAGCTTTTCAAATGTGCATCTACAGACGGCTACTAAGGATATCATGGGTTGACCATGTGACTAATGTAGAAGTATTGCACCAGATGAATAAAGAAAAAGAACTCTTTAAGACCATCAGGTAAAGAAAGCTCCAATAACTTGGTCAGACACCCTGGGTCTTTGTGAGGAGGGCGGCATAAAAGTTTGATTAAATAAATAAACAAACAAACAACATAAAGTATAGAATACTCTAACTCGCTCTGCAAGGAAAGACCCCCAGAAGAGAGGCCCTAGATGTAGACGGTCTTCATGGATGAAGAACCTGGGAGACTGGTGTGGCATGTCCTTGGAAGAACTGTTCTGAGAAGTTAAGAACAGGAAGACTATCACCATGATGATAGCCAATATCCGGAATGGATACGGCACCTGAAGAAGAAGTGAAGCATCTACTTTTGTTTTTTCCTGAGAAAAAGCTAAGCCTGTGCCTTGTCTATCTTTTTATTGAATGTCCTAGTAATAAACTTGATCAAATATTATAATCCCACTGCTTTATCTCAGTTTCCTAATAACCTGTAATTGCCAGTATTGACTTCTAAAATAAGCTGAGTTTATTTAAAACTATGGAGAAGACCAGTATGCCCCACTAGTTATCTAATAGAAAAACTCCCTGCATAGTTGGGAGCTTGGTAAAGGGTTATTTCTTCTCTCTTTTTTTCCTCACTCTGCAAAATGTTCAATTAAAGTTCAGAACATCTCCTCTTCTTCCTTTAATCCTACTGGTCTTTGTGGTCCTAATGAAAGTAATTTACATCCCTGACTTCACATTAATGTGAAACTGCCACTCCACTGTAAACTTCATATGTTCCAGACATCCTAGTTCTAATGGCAAACATTAGTCAGGGAAAGGAAAGGGTTGGATGGCATAGTAGCTAGACTGGGGGCCTCAGGCTTGGACTAATGTAGTTCAAATCCCCATAAAATTTACTTAGAGAAGTACACACTTCCTTTAACTAGTCAGACTCCATTGGCTCAGTCAATGTCTTCATGAAAAGAAACTGTGCAAAGTGAAGCCAAAGGGACAAATCTATCTCCCCGGAACAGCCTGATCTTCCTCTAGTTCCAAAACTCTATTCCTAGTGCAGCTGAGAAGATGACTATAATGATGAACAAAGATAGGACATATAGAGATAGAAGAAGATGACAGGAAAGAACAACCAAAACAATATTACCTCCCACATTCCAAGTACAAGAAACTTTATTTATTTCTTAAACTTACGTAACCTGCCTTTCCACTAAAAGATAGCACACAAGGTGGCTTACAAACTTCTAAAAAAAAATAAAACAGATACAATCACATTTAGCTTTAAAAACCATGGAATCTCCACTGTAAAAACTGTTAAGATTGAGAAAACACGTTAAAACAGAAATAACAAAGAATACAGCTAAAATAATAGTGTGATCCAAGTGAAACATTACCTACCAGTCTAAAAAGATGTGTTTTTACTTTCTTCTTAAAATCAGTCAGAGTGCAAACTTATCTTGACTTATAAAAGATTGCATTCCGTAGACTGGGAGCCACCTGTATCTCACCTTGCCTTAAGAAGGATACACCGGTGTGTGTGTGTGTGTGTTCTGTTCATTAACATTTAGTTATTATGAGAAACAAATTAATTTTAATTCATCACATGAAAAATTACTAATTATTATTAATGTGTTTTCAAAGTTACACTCATTTAAATTATTTAAAATAGCCCAATATAGCCCATCCCCTTCAAATTACCCACAAACTAACAAAATAAAATAAGGCAAACGGTGAATCATCACACACACACACACACACACACACACATTTAACATTTTTGGCATTTACCCATTAAAATAACTTATAAAATTCTGTGTTGAATTGGTTAACAAATGAGAGGTAACAAATTCATTTAAAACAAATTATTTCCCAGCTTTGAGATGGAGTGTCTGAGAGATAATGGCCCTTGCTCATGGCAAAATATCCAGGTGACTAATATTGAAGCATCCTGTTTGCCTCATGATAGCAATCTTTGCATTTTTAAGTCTAGATTTGTAAAGTAATTTTGCATCAAGCAATGTTCCCTTTTTAGAAATCCATGAAATTGGCTTATTATAGGAATGAGAAATGAAATGAAAATGTTAATTCCTAGCATGAAGAAGAAAACAAAGAATAATAAACGTGCTGAAAGCACCCAGAAGCGTTGTCAACTGACATAATTCGATATAGATAATTTGGGAACATATTCTCTCCCCCCACTTAATTTGTGGATTGACTCTTTCTCTTGCTGCTTTGTGTACCAACGCTTGAATGTGAAATGTACTAGTTAGTTTCTTCATTTGGCAAGCAAATTCCACACAACAGTTAAGCAATTAAGGCGGCAATTATGTGTTTCTTCCACCCAAAATACCTACAGTAGAGATTTAGTTCAGAACATCTCCTTCTCTTCCCATAATTAGAGCTGACTGAAGAAGATATTATGAACTACAAGCATAGACAACAATGCCAGGGAGGCTGCATCCTCACACGATTCTGGCCTCCCACACTTTGGGCCCAGCCTTGACTGCTAGAGGGACACAATGAACCAAACCCACACCGCTTGGGCAGGATGAGAGGTCTAAGCAGGGAGGTGGTTGCCACACTCTGGCCAATGGCTGGGCCAGCCCTGTGAACCCTGCTGACTTGCTCGGCTCCCAAACAACAAGATTTGTTTTGTTGTTATGCCATCTTGTGAAGTGCTGCATTGTGGATAAAAATAAAAGTTTTATGTTTGTGAATTCTTTGTCAGATGTAAAACAAGTCTCCCAAAGGAAAAGCCAAGTCAAATGCCAATTGGTTTTTCTGACATTATTATAGGCTTCGAAGAGCTATTCTCTCCCCCCCCCCCCCGCCGCCTTTACTAAGGGCCTCAGCTGCTGCTTCTACACTCTCCCCCACCCTCCCCTTTGTATGCATCTTGAGCTCTGCATTTATTGGCTCCTGAAGGTCCATGCTGGTGGGAGCCCAAGGGACAAAGAATAGGTTATGCTTCAGTAGAGTCCACACACCAGTGACCTTAAGTGACTCTGCAGGTGGGCTTGATCCTTCCTCTGCCTTACTTTTAATATGTTTTTCTCAAGGTTTTGTTCAAGGATAAGCACAGCCTGACACCATCACCACTAGCACCGCCCCACTTTCAACTGTAGAAGGCAGCCCTAGATTTATACCTCACACTGCTTCCCACAGCATCTCAGCTTACTGAAATGGAAAGCCCAGCAACATTCACTCTAGGGACTGGAAATTTACTTTTCAAAGTAATTAGGTTCAGTTTTAGGCCAGAATCCTGTTTGGATCACAAGACTTGTGCAATGACTGCATATTTTCAAAATTTGTCCAAAGAGATGCCCAGCAACTCCAAGCATACCCAAAAGTTTGCAGCTGGGATTTCAAGCAGTACAAGAGCACCACCAGTGTAAGCAGGAGATTTTATACTACTGTACGGATGAAATGATACATTCTACAAGTGTTGAACAGAATTCCAGTCCAATTTCCAAGGCCATCAAATGTAGCTAGAGAGTAAACAAAAGAAAAAGACAAAAAAAGTTATTGCACTTTAAAGACTAATCACTGCATTTTAATGTTTGCTTTCGTGGATCAAGTACAGTTTGTCAGATATAAGAGTGAAGCTTCATGGCATCAATTTATACACATCAGGTACAGAGGTACAGAATGGTTAACATAACAGATAAGTATACAAATCAGTATGTTGGGGTGTTTTTTTTTACAACTGGTAATACCTGTTCTTCAAATTAGTTGTGAAGCTTTGCCCTTTTGAATTGCAAATGGTTAATAGATTGATGCAAGACAAACATTGTGGCATATACATTTGCTAATGTGTTTACCCTTCAGGAGGGGACTCAGGTGGCTTGGTGGTTAAGACACTGAACTTCATGATCGGAAGATTGGCAGGTCGGCAGGTTGAGACCCAAATGCTGCTTGATGGAGTCAGCTTCCACCTCTGTCCCAGCTCCTGACAACCTAGCAGTTTGAAAGCAAGAAATTGCTAGTAGATAAATAGGGACCACTTTGGTGGAAAGATAAACTGTGTTCTGTGCACTCCAGTGTTAAGGCATGCCAGCCACATGTCCACGGAAACGCCTGCAGACGCAGGCAGCACTTGCTCTTTGGCTACAAACAGAGATGAGCACTGAACCCTAGAGTCAGATATGATAGCCTTTCGAGCAAGGGGAACCTTTACCTTACCCTTCAAGCCTAGCATCTATTGTCTGAGCAGCCCACATCAAGCACCATGTTCTTCATTTGTTGTGAGAGGCTGAGGCTGCGGATGAGAATTCTACTGAAGTAGTTTCTGTATTATGTGGTATAATTCAACAACATATAACATATATAGCAGCATATAACAACCTGTTAGTTGTGGTGTATCAAATTTTATAATATCCCAGAAACCCTTGACTAATATTCAGACCTTTGAGATGAGTGTCCAGCATATGTATGTACTTTAGCTCTGCTGTCTCTCTCTGGATCCTTGTCTCGTAATTTTTCTGTTCCATAACGGCAACTTTCAAATCTTGTGCAGATTGTCCAAGTGGAGTGAAATAATTTGAAACAACTTCTCATGTATTGCCATTCCTGATGTCTGATGTATATCCAGTCACTCTTTTGTGCAGTAATGGTCCTGTTTGTCTAATTTCCATTCTTAAAAGTAACTAAAATAGATCCACTGGTGTGTTTTTTTAAAGAACCTGAATGCTATAAACTGCTGATTTGGGCTAGCAAACTCAGAGTCAAATTGCAGAAGACTAGCTTTGAAACACTTACCTTACAGAGATTGACTAGATGGGGAAGCTATGTTAACTGACATAATGCATATTTGACAGTGCTGCATCTAATTAAATATTTTTCCCCAAAAGAAATACAGTAATACCCCGGGTAATACCCCGGGTAATACCCTGGGGGAGGGGGAAATTCAGACATGCCGACCCTTGTTTAGGCGCTTTGCGATGGGAGTTTGGGCAAACTCCCATTGCAAATCGCCTAAACGGGGATCGCACGTTAAGGTAAGGGATCAAAGTGGGGGGTGGCACCCCCCACTTTGATCCCTTGCCTTGACGTGCGATCTCCGTTGCTATACCCGTTTGGTAGAAGAGGCTCCCGCTGGCGCACCTTTACGCACGCGTGCGAGCGCCTCTTCTCAGGTTTTTTTTTAGCGTTGTTCAATCAATGTATCGAACAACGTTAAAAACCGGACAACGTCATGACTTGTGGAACCATGTCATAACGTTGTCCGGGGTTCTAGTGTATTTGGAGCAGAGACAACAGAAGAAGAAAGTGTGTAACCCTATGTTGCAAATGGTCTGGAACAAAGGTTAATCTGCCTAGACTGGAAAAAAGTAAGACAAAAACAGTTTTAATTGTGGTGGGTTTTATTAGAGCACTTCTTAAGAAGAAGAAGAAGAAGACCCCCCCCCCAAGCTGGGTACAGCCAACATTTTGAGTTCAATCCTCATGGGGATCAAGATTGATTCAGCCTTCTGTTCATCTGTGGTTGGAAAAATAAGTATCCAGCAAGGGGGGTGGGGCGGGAATGCTAATTGTGAACTTCCCAGAGAGCGCACAAAATGCTTTGGGGCAATATAAGTGTAATTGCTATTACTACAAGCACTAAGTATGTGACAATCATCATCACTCTAGGCCACACCTGCCAATGCTGGTTTGGAATAGTATAAGAGACCAAACATGCAGGAAACCAAAATGAAGCAATGTCACCCCAATCATTGAAAATACAACACAAAAAAGTAACCTCTGCTGTTGAAACAATGGCCCTAAGAAAAGGCTGGGCCGATTTGCAACTACGTAGCTCTACACTGTGTAGTTGCCAGAAAATAGATTGAACTTAATCGTGCCAACAGCAGGAAAACCATCAGATAAATTGCATTTTAATTGCACCGAAACTGGTGACATGGCATTCGTGAAATACTCTATAAATGTGTTTTATACAGCAAATTCCCCATTCAAGCAGTAATTAATTATTTCTAACTACAGGTACTTACTATCCAGGATCCCTCAGCAAAGACCTATCAGCAAAGACGTCCATGTGTTATGAAAGTAGGCTGCTTTTAAGAAAGGTATAGTGTGAAATTTTACTATTGTACTGATAGCACTGCATTTACAAGCATCAGAAATATGAAAACAGGCTAAAAAAAACAAAACCCTTCCATAATTCAGCTTCATCTTTTTTTAAAAAAATATCCCTTCAATCAAAGATATCTTTCAGTTTTGTTTCAGTTTGTTTTCAGTTTTGTTTCAGTTTGAGCAGTAGCTCAAGTGGCTAAGATGCTGACGGGGAGGCAGAAGGTCAGCAGTTCGATTCCCGAGTACTGTAGGACAGAATGAGCTCCCATCTTTGTCCGAGCTCCTGCCAACCTAGCAGTTCGAAAGGAAGAAATTGCAAGTAGATAAATAGGGACCACTTTGGTGAGAAGGTAACAGTGTTCCGTGCGCTCCGGTGTCTAGTCATACCTGCCACATGACCATGGAAACGTCTGCAGAAGCAGACAGCGCTGGATCTTCGGCTTTGAGGCAGAGATGAGCACTGAACCCTAGAGTTGGAGACGACTGGCTTTCAAGCAAGGGAAACATTTACCTTTACTTTAAAAGCAGTGTTTTGTTAACAGTGAGTAGATGCCAACAATTCATAATTTGTCACAATTGCAATGGAATATTAGTCTGAAGAGTCAAACTAGATTTTTGGAAAATTTTATGAAAGGTATTTATCTATGGCAAAATTTGGAAAGTTATGAGATGATCTTATTTGGTTTATCACCATACTTTAATTCATGTAGTGTAAGTCACCAAGAAAGCAATTCCTATTCATGAACTGGTGCTTAGTACAGATAAATATTTTCTACCTATCCCAAACAATTTTTTCAAAGGCAATAATTGTTAACACAATGGGCACAAAGCTGGGCGGGTTGAGGAGGATGGTGGAGGACAGGGGGGCTGGTGTGTGGTGGTCCATTGGGTCGTGCAGGATTGGAATCGGCTGTGTGACTGAACAACAACAAAATTTACTACCTTGGATATATGTATAACAAGGAACAGGATGCCAGGGGGTAAAACTTCTAGATGGCACCATTGCCAAAAATTTGCCTGGTCAGGTTTTAGTAACCATTCTCCTGTCTTTTCCACCATTAGCTTCCATCTTCTAGACATCTTCTAGACATGAGGAAATATGCAATACTGATCTAGGCTTCATAGAATTCCAGAATAATGGAGTTGGAAGGGGCCTTAAAGGCCATTGAGTCCACCCCCTCCTCATTGCAAAATATATCTGACAGAAAATTGTCTAATTTTGTTTTGACAAGATTCATGGGCATGACTAGATTGCCCATGAAATAGGATCCACCCACGGTGCTGTCCACCACTGGTTAGGAAGTGTTTCATGATGTTCAACTGAAATCTGGATTCCTCTAACTTGGGCCCTTTATTATGCATCCTGCAGTCTGAGATAAGCAAGAATGGATCCTGCCTCTCCTCTGTATGACAATCTTTCAAGTATTTGAAAAGTACTAACATCTCTCTTCACAGTCTTCTTTTCTTAAGGCTAAACATGCCCATTCCTTTCCATCTTTCTTCCTAGGGCTTGGTTTCCTCAAACCTGTTGAAAAATCACTGGAGTTTACATTACTGACAACTAATTTTGGTGGCCAAGCACAATTCCAGCTTTCAGTAGCAAACTGAGGGGAGGGGGTGCATGTTATGTGAAGCAAGAAAAACAGCTGCCATGGCTCATGGCAGGTGCAGGTTGAGGCAGGAAGGGGAACTGACATTACATTTAATCTCCTTTGAGCTGGGACTAAATCTGGATCCAACCCCCAGGCACTGGGACATCACTTTAGAGGCAGGCAAGGACAGAGAAGAACTTAAAACAGACTCTCCACTTCTGGTGCTGGCTTTATATCATTCATAATGCCTGGTGTGGCCTGGAGAGACATCTGCCATGTTAACTTGCTTTTAATTTGGTTTTATTCAAGAACTTAAATATTATTCCTACTTAAAAATCAAATGTACCAGGAGGATATTATGTGACTAGCATAAGAATAAAATTTCTTCCTCTGGAAGACTGAGGTTGTACAAAGGTGATGGGGAGGGGACCTTCTGGCTAGCAGCCCACAAGTTAATTTGACTCCAATGCATCAAAATTAATAGCAAATTGTGTACTTGGCTGTTATCATATAGGTCTTCCAGATTGCTAGAATGGTTTTTCAATAGCTGGTTATAAAGAACATGTCAATATAATCTAGAAAACAAGCCTGATTCATATGGACTTGGCAATGACATGGACATAGAGGGGCGGACACACCCCTCATTATGAATTATATAATTTAAAAGATAACCATGAATTTATTATGAAGAAAATCAGAACTTGAATATTAAGTAAAAGGAAGAGAACACCTATAATGGCCACATATCTGAAAACTGACTTTTTCATTGTCTGGCATAGTATTCTGTCAGGGCAGGGACCTTGCACACTTTCAATAATTGCTTTGTTTAAACCATCTCCAGATGGAGATAGCTGACATTTCTGGGTCTCAGAATGCCAGATAAGTTCTTTGGAAAAACACTGGTCTTCTCTAGATCTCCAAACTGGGAGACCAGTCTCAGGGTTGGCATCACTGCAGAAAGAAAAGATCTGCAGTGGCTTTTGAGTCTGGGTAGCCACATCCACCCAGTCCCCGATAACCCACAGCTCAACAGCTCAGAGAGAAGGTATTTATATGTATGTTGTGCTATCCTAAGGTACTGAAAACCCAGAAATCAGGAGAGGGGCTGAAGAGACAGCTGATGGGTGAATGGACTGGTGGATGCACACCCAACAAGGTTGAAAGTGGAGGACAAGAGAGGCAACTTGTGGAAGGTCTGGTTGCCTGGGCTCTGGCAGCAGCAGTACATGAATGTCACCCTTTAAAACTCTTCCTTAAAAAATGAGTGCAGTCCTCCGGCTTTCTCCAAATACAGTACTGTAACTTAAATAGTCAGGTGAATTACTTGAAGGGGAAAATTTATTAAAAAGAAAAAAATAGCAGAAAGAATGGGGACCAATATGAAGCACCCCAGCCTAACTTTTATAGACAGAGAAAAACAAATTTTATGTGACATCTCATAACAGTCTCTCGGTAAATCTTTACATTTTATCTAGTACAGAGGCATTGATGGGATGTAACAGGTTCGCACCAGTTCGCCAGAACCGATAGTAACTTTTCCCAGTGTCCCTGAGAATCGGTAGCAGCTTTTGTGGGGAACCACCTTCGGGGCTTACGTTTTCACTGGTTACCCCACTGCACATGCATGCCAAGCACTTGGTGGGCATGCATGCCTACAGTGCTTGACGCGTATGCAGAGCCTCCTTGCTGTCCTCTCAAGCGGGGAGGAGGAAGAGAAGCTGCTAGCCTGAAACGCCCTATAGCCTGCTCCCCAGGGTAAATGACTCACCTTTGGATGTGGTGTGTCTGTGTGTATTTTAATGTGTATTTAATACCTTTACCTATATTGACATACTACCACAGTTCCTAAAAAGGCCTGGTAGCCTGGCTTGGGGTTTTTAAGCAAAGTCTTGGAGTTACTTCATCAATAAGCTACACCTGTGCTGTTTCAATTGCTGTTCCAATTGGAGAACCCTTAAGGAGGTACAGCTGTTTTACATTTACATTAAGGCATATTATCCTAGAGAACTGGTACGATGACCATATCCATCTTGCAACATGGTGCTATCCAGGTGCTTATACAAACAGGTAAGTGATGGGTTTGTGTTTGGAGTGAGTGGGTGGGTGGGTGTATTTTAATGTAATTTTTATTTTGTTTATTTATTTAATTTATTTACGAGTTTGTGTTGTGGGTGGGTGGGTGGGTGGGTTGAGGAGTGTGTGTGTGTGTGTGCACTTATTTTTATTTTTTTTTTATTTTTTCTTTGGCCCCGCCCATGACATCATGACGTTAGCTCTGCCCACACTGTGATGACATCACGGTGGAGTAGTAAAAATTTTTGATATCCCACCACTGTACAGGGGTCAGCAAACCTGGTTCTCTGGATGTTCTTGCAAATGCAGGATTGAGAAGATACCTCTTCTAGGTCACTTTAAAAATTCCAAACTTTTGCAAGCTTTTGTAACTCGTACTCTTCAGGCTATATCATGGCATGGGTTATATAGTTCCAACCAGGCTATTGTCTTAGATGTTGAATGGGGAAACACACAACAGTTACATCCTTTTAAAATCTAAAAGTAGGAAGCAAGGAGTTTTGGAGAAAGGAATCTACAAAGTCCCTACTTCCTGTCTTTAGATTTTAAAAGGATGTAGCTGTATTACTGTATTATTACTGAATTACTGTATTATTATTTTATCCACCTGGTGCGCTTCACTTTAGATTAAACCATTGCTCTAAGCTCCCTCCTTCAGTTTGGAGCAGTGGTTTATTCTAAAGTGCTGGATGCCAGGTGGAGCTAGAAAGGGGCGGTGACCAAATAGTTCCTGGGGTAGCCTTCTCCCCTGTCCCCTTGGTCGCTGCCCCTTGCTTTCTCTGCCTGCACTGCACTTTAGATTAAAACATTGCTCCAAGCTGAAGGACAGAGTTTGGAGCAATGGTTTATTTTAAAGTGCTGGATGCCAGGTGGAGCTAGCAAGAGGCAGAGACCAAGCTGTTCCCACAGCCTCCCCCCCTCCCCGTCCCCTTGGCCGCCGTCCCTCTCTTGGTCCACGTGGCATGCAGCAATATATGGGATTCACCCCAACCCTCTGTCCAGCACCTTCCTAGAGTGTCCAGCACATCCCTGGCCTTAAGGTAAGGCGTCCAACACCTTACAAAACTGAATCCGGGATAGTGGGGCGGGGCCAACGTCACGACGTCATGGGCGGGGCCAACGTCACGACGTCATGGGCGGGGCCAAAAAATAAAGGAGCAAAAAATGGCTCCAATAAACTGTGCATGCGCAGAAACTCAATCTGATGCATTGCGCATGCATCAGATTGAGTTTCTGCGCATGCACAGTTTATTGGAAAATAAGCCATGTGCCGATTTTCGGGGGGCTCTAAAAGTATAAGCCACCCCCCGAAAATAAGCCATCAGGCCATTTTTGGCCATTTTGGGGGGGGGGGAAAGAATATAAGCCATGGCCATGACTTATATTCTTCCCCCCCCCCAAAATGGCCAAAAATGGCCTGATGGCTTATTTTCGGGGGGTGGCTTATATTTCTATCAGTATATAGAAATATAAGCCACCCCCCGAAAATAAGCAGGCAGCCTGCTCGGACACAGAGAATACACCCCCCAACTCTGCTTACCTTGAAGCTCTGCTTATTTTCTCTCCCGACTAACAGCTGATCAGACTCAGAGGCTTTTTTAAAAACTCCGGTAGGGAAACAAGGAAGGGGGAAAATTTCAGCGATGTGATTGGCTCTCTATGTCAGCTGACATAGAGATCCAATCACATCGCTGAATAGGTGTTTCCCCTATTCAGCAATGTGATTGGATCTCTATGTCAGCTGACATAGAGAGCCAATCACATCGCTGAATTTTTGGAGCCATTTTTTTGCTCCTTTTTTTTAAAAAATGCCTGCTGCCGAAGAGAAATCAGGACAGCCGGGACGTCATGGGGGAATTCTGTGACCATTTTCCTAAAAATGGTAACTCGGGATTCCCCCTCTCAAATCGGGACTGTCCCTGAGAATCCGTGACGGTTGGCCGCTATACCTTAAGGAAGCAACACAGTACCCCTCCACTCCCCAATGAACTGGCCACTTTATAAGGCAAGGAGAGCCTAGTGCAGGGATCTGCAAACTTGGTTCTCCAGGTGTTCCTGGACTTCAATTACCAGAAGCCCAAGTCAGTATGCCTGCTGATCAGGACTTCTGGGAACTGAAGTCCAAGAACATCTGGAGAGCCAAGTTTGCAGATCCCTGGCCTAGTGAGAAGTTCATTTCTTCTGCTTGGAACACGGGAGGTAGTGTTGATTTGTTTGTTCCTTCCTGCCCTTCTGGACTAGAAAGCTATAACAGCCATGCACTTCTGCTGAGAATAACACACCAAAAAACCCCAAGAGAGTCAGCTCAAGATAATTTTCTGCCTGAGGCTCAACCCCCCCCCCTCACCACCAATTCTGCCACCTGTGTCTTCAGTTGGTGCCCCTCCACAGCCTGTCAGCAGCTGTTTTTCCTTTCTTCCCAGACCTGCTCAGGATTATCCAGCATGTGAAGAGAAGGTGCCAAACCTTGCCAAGTTCATATGCTGGAGGTAAAACGAGAAGGTGCATTCAAGCCAGCTTGAAAGGGAGGTGGGGGCACCTGGTCTTGGCATAAGCTTTCTACAGTATTTATATTCTTTTTAATCTCTCTGAGCCTTTGTTTGAAATGGAACCGTAAGGGGAGAAATAGAGATAAATTATCCCTATTCTTCTGGGGAGAATGCAATGACCCTGAACAGAGGCAAGCAGGGGAGACTACCTATTGTTCCTGGAGCACAATGCCTGCCTGAATCAAAACAGACAGAGATGAACAAATGCTAATTTCTCCTCTTCTGCCATGAGACACAAGAGTACAAAATGCTAATGGCATCTGCGGAGGAAGTGAGATAAAAAGTCTGTGTGTTTGGGTGTGCTTCTGTGGTTGGGTTTGAACTGCGAGATAAGCCAGCAAACAAGGTAATTAAAATGCTAATCAAAGGGGGGCATCGAACAGAATGATACACAGACGGGACAGGGGATGGAGAAGGTGAAATATTGGAAGAGGAGGGCAAATATGTATTAGCTTTCATTCTGTGAAATGTCAGACAGGAAAGGAGGACAACAAATAAAACTGTATCCTCCATTCTTAGAGCTAGGGATATCCACTCACATGAGTGAAAGAGAGCAAGCCTGAAAGTTAGTCAGAATCCAAGAGGTAACTCCCACTGAATCCTCTTGGAAGAAGGTCCATCTTCACCAAGCAGGCTTGTGGGGACTCCTAGATGTTTATGTAAACGGGTGCCTCCATCTGAGTGATACATGCATAGCCATCCTGTTTCAATGACAGAATAACATTTGACACAAACTATAGACTTATTGAGGTGTTAATATTTGAGAATACTCTTCAAGGAAGCAGAGGTGCAGACACTGTAGCATTGCTCCTTCTTTCATCACTTCATCCTCCTGAACTACATGGAAGACGAATGGGAAGACCTCCACTATCACTGAGGTTTCCCTGTAGGGAACTCTGATTTTGGAACTTTTGCTTTTCCAATTCATATGGAGCTCCAGAATGGATAGCAAAGACTTGCCCATTTAGACTAATCACCCTCCATTCACCCAGAGTGAGGGAAACTGAGAAAGAGGAGGGTAGAGTTGGAGGACCCCCACTGCTTGCATGATGAGTAGACCCTAGTATTGGTTGGATAATCTTTGCATAGTGGTGCAGCTAGCGTGTCCCAAAGGATTAAAGCTGAATGTTTTTTTTAATACAAACCCTTCTTGATTCCCCTTTTCTTTCTTTTTAGTTCCTAAAGTACACATGCTCAGGCACAGTTTTAGCAGAAAAGGAAAGAATGTCTAGTTACAAGGTTTGTGTTCAAACAAAGTTGTCAAGTAGATTGCAAAAATATAATGCAACAGTTCACTTAATCTTAGTTGCAATAAAAAAGGAAGAACAAGCAAATGATGGTTGCAAAAGGATACTAAGTTACTATCTTTCTGAATTTAACATTTTGAGTCGTAAAGACAATTGAACTAGTCAGACAGACAGATTAAACTAAATGTACAGTACAACACAAGTACACACACGCAGAGCGAAGTTATATAAGCAATTACCTTTTGGAGGGAAGAAACATTTAGCCTGCTGATGGACTACTGTATTTAAATTCAAAGCTGCCAATGACTATGTTTGTTAAATGCTGGTCCTTCCTGTCTCCATGTGTACAAAACCAACACAAAGCATGATGGAATTGCCTGTAGCAAGCTCAATGATATTCACTCATGAATAGCCTAAATTGCATTTAAGTACAAATTGATACTTCTGACCAATTTGTGAAAGCCACTATTATGTAACCCACAGAATCATAAGCACTACAAGTAAGATCTAGGACTCTTTTGGCCTGTATTGCCTAGCTAGCAACCACATAGCCTTAAGCTGCTATCCTTAGAGAAACCTAATCTAGTAACTCTTATTCCATTAATTTAGAAGAGTCATAAGGGACATTACAGCACATGAGCAGAGATGGATAAATGCTACATAGTTCTGTTGTTAATGTCACATGTGCTGCATATTTCCTCTCCCAAGTATAACTATCAAGACTCATTTCTGCAGCCATGGCCATGGCCAGATCTACTCATACCCTTTAAAGTTGTATGTTAGAATTAACATACTGTATTAGCATTAATATGAGACCACACTGCCAACATACATTGGATCCACCGGTGTAGCATGGGATTCAACCGCCCGGGGCCCAAGCCAAACTCACTGCCCCCCTCTTGGCTCACTGCCCCCCTCTTGGCTCACTCCCCCTGGTGCCCTATTCATTGACACAATTTCTTGCCTTCGAACTGCTAGGTTGGCAGGACTGGGGGGGCCATGCACATCCAGCAGGGCTGGAAGGCAGGAGGAAGAGGCAGGAGGAGGCGGGGATACAGAGGGTAAATAAATCCTTCGAGGCATTTCGCTTTCAGAAAATCCATAGAAGAACAGCAACAGATGACTCTCCACCTGTGCCTTTTCCCCATTAGCTGAGGCCACCGGGAGCCCCATTTATTTCACCCCCATCTTTCGGCTGCTGCCCTGCCTTTCCTCACTGCCTCCTGCGATTGCCCTACAGCCCCGGGAGAGATGGGGATGGTGGTGGTGGTGAAATCCGATGGAGGAGTCCCTCTCCTGGCCCTCAGGGCCCTCCTGCTGGCCCTGCCACTCGCCCAGGTGGTGGAAGGTGAGGGGAAGGGAAAGGAGCCAAGGCTTTGCTGCCCCCTGGAATGTGTCACCCAGGGCAGCCTGCCCCCCTGCCTCCCCATGCTACGCTACTGGTTGGATCATGGAGAAAACAAAGAAATATCAGAAACAAGTCTACTTCTGTTTCATTGATTACACCAAGGCCTTTGACTGTGTAGACCACAACAAAATGTGGCAAGTAATTAAAGAGATGGGAATACCAGAACACCTTATATGCCTCATGAGAAATCTGTACAAGAGTCAAGAAGCAACATTTAGGACAGGATATAGAATGGCAGAATCATTTGGAATAGGAAAAGGAGTAAGACAAGGCTGTATTTTGTCAAACCTGCTTTTTTAACTTATATACAGAGCACATGATGCAAAATGCAGGGCTGGATGAATCACAAGTTGAATTGTGATTCAACTTGGAATTAAAATTGCAATATGCAAATGATACTACCCTAATGACAGAAAGTGAAGAAGACTTAAAGAAGCTCTTGCTTAGGTTGAAAGAAGAGAGTGCAAAAGCTGGCTTGAGACTCAACATCAAGAAAACCAAGATAATGGCAACAGGCCCTATCAGTCCCTGGAAAATAGATAGGGAAGAAGTAGAAGCAGTGACAGACTCTACTTTCTTAGGATCCAAGATCACTGCAGATGGAGATTCCAGTCACGAAATAAAAAGGCGACTGATTCTTGGGAGGCAAGCAATGAGAAACCTGGGGAACATAGTTAAAAGTAGAGACATCACCTTCCAAACAAAAGTCCTTATAGTCAAAGCAATGGTATTCCCGGTAGTAATGTATAGTTTTGAGAGCTGGACCATAAAGAAAGTTGAACGCAGAAGAATAGACGCCTTTGAAATGTTGTGTTGGAGGAGAATTTTGAGAGTACCCTGGACAGCAAGAAGAATGAATGTTGTTATTCAGTTGCACAGTTGATTCCGACCTTTCATGATCAAGCTAAAGTACTTTGGGCATCAAATAAGAAGAGAGGATTCACTTGAGAAAGCCTTGATGCTGGGAAAGGTGGAGGGCAAAAGAAGAAGGGGGTGACAGAAAATGAGATTACTAGATGGTATTGTTGGCTCAATGGGCACAGAGCTGGGCAGGTTGAGGAGGATGGTGGAGGATAGGGGTGCCTGGTGTGCAATGGTCCACATGGGGTCGCAAAGGGTCAGACTCGACTATGCAACTGAACAACAACAAAATTAGCACTGAACTCTTTAATGAATCTTAAATTATTAAAGAATATGAAAAGGCATTTGTGAACAAGTTTATTTATATAAACAAGTCATGAAAAAGCAAAATCTCAAGCCTTAATGGATACAGAACCCTGATTGTGAAATGCCCTTTCCCTCCGAGGCTCAAGTGGTTCTTGGCATGATTTCAGTGCCAAGCCAAAATATGTTTATTTATTAAAGCTCTTGGGATTTCAGAATCACAGCCTGCTCAGGTTTTAATCTTTTTTAATTATACGTTTTAATCTCTTAAATTTTACATAGTTTTAAAGCTGGTATGTTATAAATTACTTTTTATGGCACTGTAACCCACCCTGAGATCTTGCATTATAGAGTGGGCTAGAAGTGTTTTAAACAAATAAGTGAGTAAGTAAGTAAGTAAGTACAAGGAAGGAGCTCTTTTTGTGTAACTGCACAATTGTAAACTGGACTAAATCCTCACATCCTCACCCATGTTGCATACCTTCTGCCATGAGACAGAAACAGCTCCGTATATGCCATCCCCCCCCCCATGTTTATTTCATTTATGTTTCATTGAAATGAAACAGCCACTTTTGAGATGGCCAAAATAAGTTAGAATTAAAATGGAACAGTTTAGCAGTAGGTGCTTTTCCCTTCAATTGAAGGCCTGTACAGCTTCTGCAACAAGAAAAAGAGGCTTTATTTATTTTTTATCAACCATTTCTTGTTCTATCAAACATGCAACTGTATAAACACCTGTAGGCTAGCTATTTCAGCAGGACCTGCAAAGCCTCAACACTGTTGGGTTTTTTGGTCTACAACAGGGATTCTCAGCCTGCGGCCAGTGGGCTGGATGCGGCCTGCAGCACCATTTCATGTCGCCCACCTCCACCACACCAGGAAGTGCCATGTGGTGAAGGAAGGGCAAAATGTCTGTCCATCCCGCGAAGCTGTCTGAGAGAGCATGATCTGCCCCCTGGCTTTAAAAGGTTGAGAACTCCTGGTCTACAGAGATGTTGAGGGAACATGCAAATCATCCCAGCTTCCTCTTCCACAAATGCTTCCAGGTCATTAGAACTCCCAGAATCCTCAGCATGGAAATGACTAAATGTTTGTGGGGGTTGGGTTTTTGTTTTTACATCTGCCATCTCTACAAGAAACCTTTCCCATGGTCTTCAAGCTGATTTCAACCCTTACCACAATCTGAAGCTTCTGTTCATGAAGCTGTATGCACCCAAGAAACTTCCCTTCCCTCTAACAAACTTTCTTCAGTTCATATTACAGTAGTATGATTTGTGCCCTTAAACAACATTCCAGCCATTGTTAAGGTTAAGAAATGGTTTCTAGGCCATTTTCACACAATGCAAAGACATCCACCAACACTCACAGATGCCACTGTTATTTTGGCAAGGCAAATGGAAAACCCCCAAAAGAATCTTGGACTTTATCTTCTGCCTGCATCAAAGATTACATGATTGATTTTTTTCAGCCTTTTAATATTTGTTGTCTAACAGAGTAATTGGTGACAGCGAAGTAACTTGAATGCCTCCATCAGGAATGCTTTAAGATAGTGGGAAATTTCCCAAATGGGCGGTATAAAATGTAATAAATAAAACAATAATGAAATAAATAATGAAACACAACTGAACATCTTTACCTTTTATACCTACTTTGGGCCAGGGCTGGTCTGGCTTTTGCTTTGAGTGGACAATTGTCTTAAAGTGAATCTCTTCTCTTTTTGCTTGGGCTTACATGGCAGCAGTGGTGGGGTTCAGCAAGTTTGCACCAGTTCCCCAGAACCAGTAGCAGAAATTCAAGCTGGCCCTGCCCACCCAAGTTTTGAAATAAAGTAGTCCTAATTTGGATGCAACGCAGGGCTTCTCCCCTGGCCATGTCCACCATACCACACCCACAGAGTGGGTAGTAAAAAATTTTGAATCCTACCACTGCTTGGCAGTGAGGATGAGAGCATTGTGAATTTCTCAAAAGCATTTGTGTTGGAAGAATCAAGCAATATGTCTTCTGGTACAGGAGAAATGGGGAGATTACTAAGAGGAAAATGCCAGGGAGATTCAAAGCAATAGGTACTAGGGAACAGTTGCTTAGGGGAGGTTTGCCACAGCTACACTCTCAAACTTAAATATCATTGCACATGTCAGTACCAATGGGTTCACCTAGGCATTGGGAGAAGAGCCAGCCTGTGTAGCATTGGGCAAGCTGCACAGTCCCAGAAGAAGGGAATGATGAACCACCTCTGAGCACTCTGTACCTAGAAAACCCTGGAAAAGGGTCACTGTAAGTAGAAACTGATGGTTGTTACAAGAACACCAACACATGGCAAATATGGGCTTTGTGCAAGCCTTCTTTTCCCTTGCTGCTTTGCCCATTAAACTGCTCTAATGCCCTATCTGCATCTAATGTGCACTGAGGGACTGAGGTTTATCCTCAGAACAGCCATGTGATGTATCCAAGATTATGAACAGCATCAAAACTATATTTTTACATTTGTAGTTTTCCCTTCCATAGATACTGATGCTATATATGCAAATGCCTAAGATAGTGCTACAGTGCTTCGGTTGGGGTGAGAGGTTACAGGTAACGTTTCTGATGTGCACAGAGCATAAATTTATGAAATTAGGAATTTGAAAATAAGGCTATATAGAGCAAGAGTGGAGAATATATTATTGTTGGGTTACAGCTACCATCACCCCCGTCCTGTTCAGCCAGAGGGTTGCAGTAACCTCTGGAGGGCTCTATAGGATAGTACAGTAAAACTCCGGGATACAAATGTCCTGGGTTACGTTTGCCCTGGGATATGACTGTGAATTTAATTAAAATAATGCCTCGGCTTATGACTGATTTTCGAGTTACAATCGTCCCCTCCCCACAAAAGCAATGGAGCAATCTCCTTACCTCTTCCACAGCATTTGAGAACCTTATCCAATGACAACGATGGCATCTCTGGAGCAGTAAACACTTTGGGTGGAGTGAGAGGGGAGCCATTTTATGTCCAATAATGCTGGCGTTGGTCATTTTGAACTGCCAAGATTTCTGGGAGATGTAGCCCTGAACAACAAAATGGCCAACACCAGCATTTTGGGACACAAGATGGCTGCCCCCCCCCCCCAAGGTGTTTACTGCTATGGAGATGCAATCATCATCGTCAAATAAGGTCCCCAAATGGCATGGAAAAGGTAAGGAGATTGCTCCATTGCTTTTGTGGGGGTGGGGGACAATCGTATCTGGCATTTTTGTGCTTTTATATTTTTTAAAGGTTATCAAGGAAAATGCTATTACCGTATATGCCGGTGCACAAGGCGACTGGATAGATAAGACGACCCCCCAACATTTCCACTCAAAATATAGAGTTTGTTATATACTCGCTATATAAGACCACCCCCTCTTCCGCACACCTTCCACACATGCAAAAGAGTAAATACAAGAGTTACCGTAGTCTTTAAGGTGGCACAAGTTTTTTGATGTTGTTTTGTTTAGTCTCTGATATGCTTTGCTCAGAAAATATTACGGTATATTTTCGCGCAGGAAGACCTCTCCTTTCCCCTGATTGGGCAAAGGGGAGCTTGGGGCGGGATCTTCCCGAAGAGACGGAGGAGCCAATCAGGTTGCCGCGGCCGCGAGTTTAATGCGGGCGAGTTTGAATGTGAGTGAGTTTGAATGTGGTCGTGCGGATGGTTGCCATGGGCACGAGAAGCAGCCCCAGCCATGTGGGCGGTTGCTCCGCCGCTGCACAAGAACCGCGATAGGGGAAAGGACAGGAACCGCGCAGGAAGACCTCTCCTTTCCCCTGATTGGGCAAAGGGGAGCTTGGGGCGGGATCTTCCCGAAGAGACGGAGGAGCCAATCAGGTTGCCGCGGCCGCGAGTTTAATGCGGGCGAGTTTGAATGTGAGTGAGTTTGAATGTGGTCGTGCGGATGGTTGCCATGGGCACGAGAAGCAGCCCCAGCCATGTGGGCGGTTGCTCCGCCGCTGCACAAGAACCGCGATAGGGGAAAGGACAGGAACCGCGCAGGAAGACCTCTCCTTTCCCCTGATTGGGCAAAGGGGAGCTTAGGGCGGGATCTTCCAAGAAGGTGGCGGGGAAGGATTCAACGGTCTCCCCGGAGCGGCTGCCCAAGCCCCGGTAAGTATTTGGGAACCCAAATGATCTGCACCCGGTAGACAAGACGACCCCCCACTTGGAGGCATTTTTTTGGGGGTGAAAAAGTCGCCCTGTATGCCGGCATATACGGTAACTATGTTGAAAAACGATTGTGAGAAATTGTAGGGAAATAAATGTGCGTACTTTGGGATGAAAACACTAAATATTATAATTAAGAAGTGAATTATAAATGTTAATTTACCTCTTAAATTAGTCAGGGACACTTAGTTACACTAAGATTGACAATGGCTTGGTTTAAAAGTGTGTAGACCTCCTTGCTTTCCGCCTGTGAACAACATCTTCTGTTGCTCTCTGCAAAAAACAACAGTAATCCTCCATCATGTTCGGATTGAAGCGGCCTTGATATCTTGCTTCCATGGTGGACATCTCCTGGTGGAATCTTTCACCGTACTCGTCACTCACGGCTCCCATATTTGATGGAAAGAAGGTGAGATGCGAATGCAAGAAATGCATCTTTAGTGACATTCGGCAACCGAGGTGCTGGAAGGCTGTTAGCAAGTTGTCCACAATTTCTGCATAGTTGTCTGCTCTGTGGTTCCCAAGAAAGTTGTGCACGACAAGCACAAATGTGTCCCAAGCTGCTAGTTCTCATTCCGTGAGCTCCGATCTGAATTGTGGACATCGAATCAACTTTCGTATTTCTGGTCCAACGAAGACTCCCGCTTTCAATTTTGCCTCAGTTTTCATCTTTCCAAACTTGCCTTTTAGGTACTGAAAACCACAATTTGTTTTATCCATCGCTGCAACAAACTGTTTCATAAGACCCAGTTTGATATGGAGTGGAGGTAGGTAAATCTTATTGCGATCCACAAGAGGTACATGTTGAACATTGTGCTGTCCAACTACAGGTAAATTTCTGGGTGGCCAATTTTTCACTATGTAGTTATTCTTGTCATCGCGAGTAAGTTCCACTCCTTCAGTCTGGACCCCAACAGTTCAGACTTTTCTTTCGACAGGGACAAATCATGAACCAGGTTGTCCAATTCGGCTTGGCTAATCAAATGTGGCTTTTTAATGTCACTGTCGGGATCATTCGTGTATTCCATAGCTCCAGCGTCACTGTCATTACCTTCAGTATCACTTTCTTCGTTGTTCATTGCATCGGATGAAGGAGGAATTGGTACTGGGTAATCTGTACCATGCGCCACAGGCTTTAGAGCAGACTGACAATCCGGATACACGATTTTTGACTTCTTCTTGCTATACCCGGATATGACGGTCAAGCAGAAATAGCAATCCGAATGGTGATCTTTCTGCTCCCGCCAAATTATGGGAACATCAAAAGGCATTCGATTTTGCTTACCGTTTAACCACTGGGTTAGGCCAGAGTAACAGACGGTGCAACAGAGATTAGGAGCCCAGGATTTTGTTTGATCTCCGATTTCACATCTGAAGTAATGTTTGTAAGCTATATGTAGCTTTCTGGACATGTTCTTGCGTTGGTCAGGCGTCATATACT
Organism: Furcifer pardalis; assembly: GCA_030440675.1. Taxonomy (NCBI): domain Eukaryota; kingdom Metazoa; phylum Chordata; class Lepidosauria; order Squamata; family Chamaeleonidae; genus Furcifer; species Furcifer pardalis. The sequence continues at coordinate 109,830,498 of CP126893.1, forward strand.
TGCTACAAATGTAGCAAAAGCAGTCTGGAGAATTCACACAGCTACACCTATTCATCTTTCGTTTACTGAATCACCATGTACCGAATTACCGAATCATCTTATACGAAATCACTTAAATGCATGTTACTGCGACTGCTGATTAATAAAACACAGAACCACACTAGCACGAACTATTCTCTAGTCACCTCCGAATCAGACTGATGGACGAACACACACACACACACACACACACAATTGTACATCAAACACAGCTCGTTGATGCAGCTACATATTAACCCATGTACAGGCTTTAAATATCATATGACTTTCAGCTATAACTTTAAATCCAAACATCCTACAACATTTCTGATTACAAAATCGGAATCAGCATACCCTATTACATAACAATTATGTTATTTTCACCCAGTAGCAGATTTTTTGTTGCATAGTGTAATGAGTCTTTTATAAAGCTAATGGCTCTTCATCACCCATTTAAGAATGAAACTATCCTCTTTTTCCCCATTTCCCATTTTTCCCCATGGCAAAAATCCCTTTCTCATCTAACTACACTGAGCTTTGCAGCTATGCTCAGATGGAAAAGGGAAGTTTGAGGGCGTGGGGTGTTTGTAGATAATAGAGTGGAACCTTGGTTAACATAATTAATGCATTCTCCAGGACATTTCTTACAGAGAAAATTACTTTAACTGAATTTCCCATAGGAATGCATTGAATGCAATTTCTCATAGGAATGCATTGAAAGCCAAAATACTTTAACCGAAATGAGGTTTCTCATAGGAATGCATTGAAAACCAATTAAACCATTCTGGAAAAAAATCTGTAAACTGAGCCACTATTTTCTATGGAATTTGTTTTGTTATGCAGGTTGAACTTTTCAAAGCCCTAAAAGATGATGGAATCAAATTATTACATTCTATATGCCAGCAGATTTGGAAAACACAACAATGGCCACAGGATTGGAAAAGATCAGTATATGTTCTAATCCCCAAAAAGGGTAATGCCAAAGAATGTTCAAATTATTGAACAATTGCGCTCATCCCATACGCTAGCAAGGTGATGCTCAAGATAATACAGGATAGACTGCAACAGTATGTGGAGAGAGAATTACCAGAAGTGCAGGCGGGGTTCAGAAGAGGCAGGGGAACTAGAGACCACATCGCCAACATAAGATGGATCATGGAATAAACAAAGGAATATCAGAAAGAAGAATACTTCTGTTTTCATTGATTACACCAAAGCCTTTGACTGTGTTGACCACAACAAAATGTGGCAAGTAATTAAAGAGATGGGAGTTCCAGAATACCTTATATGTCTCATGAGAATCTGTACATGAGTCAAGAAGCAACAGTTAGGACTGAATATGGAATGACTGAGTGGTTTGGAATAGAAGGAGTAAGACAAGGCTGCATTTTGTCACCCTGCTTATTCAACTTATACACAGAGCACATAATGCGCAATGCAGGGATGGAGGAATCACAAATTGGGATCAAAATTGCTGGGAGAAACATTAACAATTTGAGATATGCAGATGATACCACCCTAATGGCAGAAAGTGAGGAGGACCTCAAGAAGCTCCTGATTAGGTTGAAAGAAGATAGTGAAAAAGCTGGCTTGAGACTTAATATCAAGAAAATCAAGATCATGGCAACAGGCCCTATCAGTCCCTGGAAAATAGATGGGGTAGAAGCAGTGACAGATTTTACTTTCTTAAGATCAAAGCTCACTGCAGATGGTGATTGCAGCCATGAAATAAAAAGGCGACTGATTCTTGGGAGGCAAGCGATGAGAAACCTGGGGGGCATAGTGAAATGTAGAGACATCAAATTGCAAACAAAAATTCATATAGTCAAAGCAATGGTATTCCCTGTCGATGTATGGTTGTGAGAGCTGGACCATTAGGAAAGCTGAGCGCAGAAGAATAGATGCCTTTGAGATGTGGTGTTGGAGGAGAGTTTTGAGAGTCCCCTGGACAGCGAGGAGAACAAATAGGTCAATCTTAGAAGAAATCAACCCTGACTGCTCCTTAGAAGGGCAAATTGTAAAGATGAAGCTAAAGTACTTTGGATATCAAATGAGAAGAGAAAATTCACTTGAGAAGGCCTTGATGCTGGGAAGGGTGGCGGGCAAAAGAAGCAGGGGGCAGCCAAAAATGAGATGGCTAGATGGTATTGTGGACGCAATGGGTGCAGAGCTGAGCGAGTTGAGGAGGATGGTGGAGGACAGAAGTGCCTGGCGGACAGTGGTCTATGGGGTCGCAGAGGGTCGGAATCGACTGTGCAACTGAACAACAAAATACAATTTTTATGTTAACCGAGCCGTTTGTTAACCAAGATTTCACTGTATCATAGTCTCGTTACCAAAAAGCTCCTGGAGTTTTGATCCTGTGAGCTCTGTCTCCACTGCAGATTCTCCATTCCTACTGCACAAAACCACAACAGCTGTCAGCTTACAGAGGACGAACTGTGAATACAGAAAAATAATAATAACTGAACACATCTAACATTCTGTCTTGGTCTTTTGTTTATATGCAACCAGACATTTTTTAGATTGCTATTGGATACAGCATTCGGAGACATCTAATGGCTGATGAATAATATTACAAGTAAATATATTATTACACCTGCTAACCTTCATCTAGATTTGTGTATTGACTTTAAAAGGCATGAGGCATAATCACAGGGGAGTGTGTGCGCACTCACTCACACACAGACATAACACAAACTCGTACTTGCAATGCCCTTGATTGAGGAATGGGAATAACTTGCCGCTTGCCTTGACCAGCAATAAAAACCCAGCATTGATGTTCTCCCCTGCTGTTCTGGGGACGGAGCACAATCACACTGGGAAGATTAAAAAGCACCATGTGCCAAATTCTGCAGAGAACTCCCCGCCAGGAACTCTGCATCTCCAGTGCTGTGTTCACGCAATGTCTGTGAAAAATGCTTTTCAAGCCCATTGTGTGACAATAGGGCTTTGGACTTTAAGCCTCCGCATGGTATTTTCAGCTTCTTCTGTTCCCAGATTCTTCGCCACAAGGTTAAAAAAGAAAAGAGAAGGCAGAACAAATGAATCTCACTTTATTAACTTACTTCCTGTCACTTCCTTTTGCTGCCAGGATCGGATAGTGCCTCTAAATAGACCTCCTCCATTTTCAGTATTACAGCTGAATCTCAGTTCATTTCCAGTTTCTAGGCTAGAAGCAATGATAAAAATGCCCAGCAGCCTCTTAAACTTGAGGTTCTTCACATGATATTCTTAAATAAAATATTGAGCTCTCTTCCAACTACAGGCTACAAAGCTTCACACAGATTAAGAATATTTTACTTTCTTTATCAGCTGCCTTTTAATGGGTAATTGATGGATTCATTGATTTAATATCAATGTATCTCAGGCTTCTGAAGGGATTGAAGAAGATAATCTACAATGTTCTAATACACAAATTATGCTTGTAATGTGTGTGTTTTTTTTGGGGGGGGGGGGGACACTTCTCAGTACTTTCTATTATTCCTTGCTACAGTAACATGCCAGATTTCAAACAGAATAATAAGCAAGAGCAGATTTATTTATTTATTTTGAAGCTCTCTGAAAAATATATATAACAAAGGTATGTGCTACATTTTAAAACAAGTTATATTGTTTTGTTGTGTTTAATCAACCTTAATCAAAGAAATGGTCCATTTTGTCTTAAGGCAAAGACAGGAATTTTGGGGCTTTTTCTTCTGATGTAATGGCCTTCAGCTTTCACCCAGTGGTGGGCTTCAGCAGGCTTGCACCAGTTCACCAGAACCTGTAGCAGAAATTCTGACTGGCCCTGCCCACCCAAGTTTTGAAATAAAGTAGTCCTAATTTGGGCGCAACGCAGGGCTTTCCCCCGACAACACCCACCATACCACGCCCGCGGTGTGGTAGTAAACATTTTTTGAGTCCACCACTGCTTTCACCCCAGGATGGGCAAAATCAACAAAGGGACTGGAGGACAACAACAACTTCTGGAGAAGAACAAGAGCCTTTTAAGGACTATTTTCTATCAAGAATAACCGTTTAGGAGAATAGCTCAGGGAAATGATTTTTTCTTTTGTTTTAAATGTTAACGCCTTTTTTCCTCTCACACTTTTCATTACCATTTTCTCCCTCTGTTTCTGCTATACTCTCCTCTTTTCCCCTCAATATCCTGCACCACCAGGCTTTATTTCCGCCATGGGCTTTCCCCTCCTTACCGAGTTAGCCCTTCAGAAGAGGAACAGATACTCTTTCCACAGGTCTGCCCTGATGACTTGCAGAGGATATTTTGAAATTAGACCAACAGATACCTTGTTGTTGCTGTTCTATGCCATCAAGTTGCTTCCAACATATGGTGACCCTACAAAATGTCTCTCTCTTTAACAGGCCTGTTCAGTTCTTGGAGAATCAAAGCTGTGGCTTCCTTTATGGAGTCAATCAATTTCATGTTTGTCCTTGCTTTTACCTCCTGCTTTCAACCTTAGGTGAGGCCTAAGACTGCAGCTCAGAAAGGTTCACTCTACTATATGAGATATATTTTCCCTTTCTTGCCTCTTCCCCCTGCCATGATTCCGAAGCCATGTAACATAATTTCATTCCATCTGCTATGTAGCTGTACATTTTTGGTTACTTTTATAGTTATCAATCAGTGTGTGCCTTTTTGGTACCAGAGAGTGTCTATGTGACAATGCCAGCTTGTGTTGCTGTCTCATGCTCTGTTGTGGTTATTGAGGCAAAAGTGAAGAGGAAAGGAGGAAGGTGTGTTTTGTACCTTTGTAACTTTCACTTGTTTGAATTTTTTTAAATGAGTAACTTTTGAAAAATAATAAAACCATTACATTTTTAAAAATGAGTCAGAATTCTACTTCTTCTTCCGTGTCTCGATCATTCGGTAAACTGCCAAAATGAAGCCACCTTTTGATGAATTCATTCCACAGTTCCTTTTGCCTGATCTAGTGTGAGATAGATTAGCCAGCACAATGATGTTGATTTTGCCCCAGGTATGCCCAACTGGGGTTCAAAAATACCACAATGTTTGAGGAGGCTCTTTCAGTGTACACCGGAAACCTACTGACTAATTACATTGGTGTAAGCAGAGTGGTGTAAATTGTAGTGGTAAGTCACCTTATTAGATGGCTGTACAGCTCAATTGTTTAAGATATCCAGCTGTGGAGCCAAAGGTTGGGGATTCAATTCCCCACTGTGGATCCCAGATGAGGTAATCTATGTGGTCCTGAGAAAGCTGCACTATTCTAGGTTGTCCCCAGAAGAAGGGAATGGTAAATCACTTCTGTGCATTCTCTACCTAGAAAACCCTGAAAAGAATTGCCATAAGTCAGAATCGACATGACAGCATACAATCACTATTGTTATTTAAGTCGCCACTACTTAATGCATCACAGCTTGCTTCCCTCATCCTATACCGGTCACATGAATTAGTTCACAAAAAGAGTTTCATGCAGTAACTCATTAACTAGGGATAATGTTCCACTCTGGGGCTGTGGTGGTTCTGTGGTTAAGAAGCTCATTTTGTTAGCTGGAAGGCCAGCAAGTTGGCAGTTCGAAACCTGGGTACTGCATGACTGATTGAGTGCCCGTCTCTGTCCAAGCTCTTGGGGACATGACAGGAGCCTCATTTGGGCAGAGTTTCTCCCACAAAAATCCTTTCAACCCAGAATAATTTCTGACACGAAATCATTATTATTATTATTATTATTATTATTATTATTATTATTATTATTATTATTATTATTATTATTATTATTATTATTATTATTGTTATTATTATTATTATTATTATTATCTGCCACTCCAGTTTATACCACTGTAACCATTGTAGTAATTAAGTAACTAATCAAACTATAATTGTAAACAATTATTTTAAAAATTAGATTTCTAAGCCAGCAATAACTACTGTTGGTAGCTGATTGTTATTTTTAACCACCTGACTAAAACTTTGAAGTAAAAAAAATATCAATGTTAAAATAGTCACTATTTTTTTTAAAAAAGGGCTAAAATAAATACTAATCGTTTTCCCTTTTCTTAAAAGTTGAACAATCATAGTGAAGTGAATATTATTTCCTTCTTATTAATTTTTTAAGGGCAAATGAAACCTCACGTTGGAAATCCACAGACCATTATGTAACTGCTGTCACCAGAAAATTGGGCTGCCACTCAGTGAGTTAAATTTTCCATTTCAACTTAAAACAAACACATGAAGCCCATGTCACTCTCTTAGGCTTCAGTGACGTGGGGTGCTTGCAGAGTCCTTATCAAGGCAAAAACCTTTGTTAAGCCAACCAGAATGACACAAAATAGTGTGAACATTTTTTTTTTATTTCTCCTGAACATTTTATCAGGATAGATGTTGAATATAGTAGTAGGTGCCATTTTGCAGCTCTTTTTTTAATTATAGTACTGTATTGTTATTACAGAATATGGCAAGAAATAGCAGACATCCTGGTTAGATCCTATTAAGGATGGTGCTAATTCTAGATGCACCTTGGACCGGAGAAGTTACATCGTCCCATAATTGTGTAGTGAGGTATTTCCCCTGCTCAGATCATGGGGTATGTTGCTGATGTCTTTCACATCCCAATCCTAACCCTATCCTTGGCAAATGATATCTGTAGCAGCCTCTGGACCCAACAGTTCCATTCGCTATGCTACCAATAGCTATTACACGTATATACTGCCAATTGTGCTTAGAGCACTCTGGGAAATTCACAAGGTAATTAGCATGTTTATCTTCAACAATCTAGGTACCGGTACTTATTTTACCATCCTTGGAAGGATGGAAGACTGAGTCAACCTAACAACCATGTATATCAGGGATTCTCAACCTGCCCCCTCCCTGCCTCCACCACACCCGGAAGTGACATGTGATGGAGGAAGGGCAAAATGGCCATCCGGCCCCCAAAGCTGTCTGAGGGAGCATGACCCGGTTGAGAATTCCTGATGTATCATATATGCTTCATACTTTTTCCTTTTGCTTTTTCGAAATCACCATGAGCTATTGGCAGGCATCACACCTTGCCGCCATGAATTCCACACATTAATAGAGAATTTCCAGATACATTCGACGAGAGCTCCCGTATCAGCCCCATTGGCAAACTGGTATTGGTTCATGCCGGCTTTGAGCTATGCTCCGAGTCCATCCCAGGTAGTGTGCACCAGCTAGCAAAAGGCTGTGCTCTTCTTTATGTCAAGGTTTCCAAATTAGTTTCTTTCTTTCTTGGCAAGGTAAATAAACTACTAGAGCTATTCAGATTTCTCTTGTTTACAAAAACATCATATAGATACAAACTCAATTAAATGGGGATAACAGAAAGGAACAAGTTGCTCAAACCAGATGCTTCTCGGTTCCTGTTGGCTGTCTCCCAAAAGTCAGTTTAAAGACATTTGCAGCCTTTTACATTTTAAGATCCAGCAACCCAGGTCCACTGTACTTAATGCTACTTATGTGGCTCTGCTTTCTAAAGGCAAGGCTGTCTCATGTTTCCCTAGACCTAAAAAATCCCATTCAGTCTTTGCCATTTCAAATGTTCTAAAGGAGGATAGTCATGTCAGCATAGCAAGTTTTATATACAGTATAACATTGGATTTTGTGTGTTGCCATTTCTGACACCAGATTTGTGCCCATTTGTTCTCTTTCACACAGAGGTTGACCTGTTGCCCCCTGTGTTGGATGCAGAGAGTTACTGATGGTACTACAGATCCTATTAGCAGATGAAACAAATGAAGGAACCCCACATGCTGTGATACGGACATCACTGGGACATTTCAACCACCCAATACACTGTCAGTAATCACTATGGTCTCATAATTTAAATCAAGGGCCTTCTGTGGCAGCTCCCTGACTATGGAATTATCTCCTTTGGAAAGTTAGGTTGGCTCCCTCCAGTGGTGGGATTCAAAAAAAAATTACTACCACACTGTGGGCATGGTATGGTGGGCGTAGCCAGGGTAAAAAAGCCCTGTGTTGCACCCGAATTAGGACTACTTTATTTCAAAACTTGGATGGGCAGAGGGGCCAGCTGGAATTTCTGCTACCGGTTCTGGCGTACTGGTGCGAAACTACTGAATCCCCTCCCTTTTTAACATTTCACCTACAGTTGAAGACCCATCTCTCCAGACAGGATTTGTAATAATTACCAGTATGACTGTGTCCATGGATGCTGACTCTTACCAAAATTATTGTCTGGTTTTAAAGTGTTCTTTTCTAAAGTTCTTAATGTTTTGATCCTGTTTTAATTATTTAATGTATTTTAATTATTATTCTAGTTTAATTGCTTTTTATTTGCCCCAAAACTGTTTTGATTTCATATTTTCAACATTGTGAGCCACTTTGAGTCCCCCATCAGGAGAAAGGTGACCTATAAGTAAAGCAAATATAAAATAAAGTTTAAAAAAAAGTCTCTTGCTATTCTGTAATTGCATTCGGTCATCATGATTTTGTTGTTGTTGCAGATTTGAATAGAACAGTCTGGTATTTTCATGTACAAATGGGGAGGGTATTTGTTGCTGGATATACTGGGTTATCATGATAACACCTGTCTTCACACATCTGGAATTTCTCCCTGACTTCTCATACCAGTCCAGTCCTGTCCTGTCCTCCATTCCCCCAATTCATCTTCCTTGCCTTGGCTGCAGACCAGAATACAGCACTAATGTCATTGATGCAAGGATAGTTGGGACAAATGTTCAGTGTGGATGGATTCAAAGTGATATTAGGCTCTTGTTATATGCTTCAAGACTCTTTTATATTTTCAGTTCTGACTCCCATCAGACAGAGTGGGAAGTAACTCACTACATAAAAAGCAAGCTACTTGTAACTTAGGGTCTGTCTCCATGTGGGATGTTGGAACACTCTGGTTCACACTTGAAAGGCTCTTATTTTCAGTGTGATCTATTTTATCCCACACTTGAGCAGTCCTCCCATTCACACAGAAGACATTTCTTCTCCTGAGAGAAGGGTCTAGACAGCTCTTCTGATTACTCCAATTTCTCCTACTTTCAATTATTCATGCACCCTCCCCCACAATTACCAGTAGTGCAGGCTGGGTTCTGAAGAGGCAGGGGGACTAGAGACCACATTGCCAACATACGTTGGATCATGGAGAAAACAAAGGAATACCAGAAACAAGTCTACTTCTGTTTCATTGACTACACCAAGGCCTTTGATTGTGTGGACCACAATAAAATGTGGCAAGCAATTAAAGAGATGGGAATACTAGAACACCTTATATGCTTCATGAGAAATCTGTACAAGAGTCAAGAAGCAACAGTTAGGACAGAACATGGAATAACAGAATGGTTTGGAATAGGAAAAGGAGCAAGACAAGGCTGCATTTTGTCACCCTGCTTATTCAACTTATACACAGAGCACATAATGCACAATGTAGGGTTGGATGAATCACAAGCTGGGATCAAAATTGCGGGAAGAAAAATCAACAACTTGAGATATGTAGATGATACTACCCTAATGGCAGAAAGTGAGGAAGTCCTAAAGAAGCTCCTGATTAGGTTGAAAGAAGAGAGTGCAAAAGCTGGCTTGAGACGCAACATCAAGAAAACCAAGATAATGGCAACCGGCCCTATCAGTCCCTGGAAAATAGATGGGGAAGAAGTAGAAGCAGTGACAGACTCTACTTTCTTAAGATCAAAGATCACTCCAGATGATGATTGCAGCCATGAAATAAAAGGCAACTGATTCTTGGGAAGCAAGCGATGAGAAATCTGGGGAACATAGTTATAAGTAGAGACATCACATTGCAAACAAAAATTCATATAGTCAAAGCAATGGTATTCCCTGTGGCAATGTATGGTTGTGAGAGCTGGACCATAAGGAAAGCTGAGCGCAGAAGAATAGACGCCTTTGAAGTGTGGTGTTGGAGGAGAGTTTTGAGAGTCCCATGGACAGTGAGGGGAACAAATAAGTCGATCCTAAAAGAAATCATACCCTGACTGCTCCCTTGAAGGTCAAAATAGTTAAGATGAAGCTAAAGTACTTTGGACATCAAATGAGAAGAGAAGATTCACTTGAGAAAGCCTTGATGCTGGGAAAGGTAGAGGGCAAAAGAAGAAGGGGGTGACAGAGAATAAGATGACTAGATGGTATTGTTGACGCAATGGGCACAGAGCTGGGCTGGTTGAGGAGGAGGATGGAGGACAGAAGTGCCTGGCAGGCAACAGTCCATAGGGTTGCAAAGGGTCGGAATTGACTGTGCGACTGAACAACAACAACAAAAGCTGTGGTGACTTCCTCTTTTGTTCCTTTTAATTTTCTTCCCAACCTGTCAGTGCTGCATACAAGACAAGGACAAAAGGGCACCTCCAGCACCTCTAGAATTGGGGGGGGGGGGAAATAAAGTTAGAGAATACTAAGGTAGAAAACAGTTAGAAAATAGAGGAGGAGATTCTCTGTCATCCCATTTATTGTCATAACCCACTGAATACATCACAAGGTTTCCACTGCCCACAACTATTTGGAAGATGGCTAACCAACCACCCAGGTTGAAAAACAGGATAATCCAATCAGGTCAAATAAACTTGGAGAGATAGCTACTATGTCAGAATGTAGAATTATGATTCAAAGTGACCTTAACAGATTAGATAATTTCTTCTTCTTTCGCATCTAGGTCAGACTTTAAACTGTCAAATGAAGCCACCTTTTGGTGAATTCATTCTGTAGTTTCTTTCGCCTGACCTAGTGTGAAAAAGATTAGCTGACACAGCAAGATTGTTGTTGCCTGTGGTATGCCCAGTTGTGGTTCAAAAATACCACAATCTTTGAGGAGGGATAATAAAAATGACATGACTCTCAACTGGGGGGAGGGGGAGTGTTGCAGCTAGGCAGGAAAAATCATATGCACAAATATAGAATGGAAGAAAGCTGGCTTGGAAGCAGTACATCTGTAAAGGACCCGGAACAGTAATGGTGAACCTTGGCACTCCAGCTGTTCTTTGACTTCAATTTCCAGAAGCCCAGGTTTACTGATTTTGCTACCCAAGAGTGGTTTTCATTGTCTGGTGCTGTTGTTGGCTACAAAGTACTGCACAGCAGAACTACTTTAAAGAGCAATGGAAGGTGTGGAGTCCAAAGGCTTGGAGTTGTTTGGGTGAGCAGAGGGCAGGATCTGCATTCCCCGCCATACTATTGTAACTGCATGGCTGATTTTTAAAAAGGCTGTCCCAGCCACCAAGAGAACAGGCAAACATCCTGGATGACACACAGCTCTGGAAGGTACCAGGCTCCTCTCTGTCATTATTTAGTGCTGATTGTTTCTTGGCCTTTTGGCTAAGATCAAGTGTAGTGCTGATGAGAAGGTGCCCTACTTCCTCCAGATGAAGCACTGCTGGGGTGCACCCAAGGGTGCAAGCAGAAATATTATCTTGCAAAATGTCAGATCCCATTTCACACGCCTGTGGAGCTAATGGCAGTAGCTCATCATATCCAGCCTCCCCACACATTAAACCAGAAACTAGACCTCATTCTGAAGCCTCCACTTGGATAGAAAGCTTTGTCTGGGATGCTAATAGAGCACGTCCTCATTTAGCCACCGAACAGAAAGCTGGATGATCCATTTCATCCAACACAATGCTGATAAATCCATGTGGTGCACTGCATCACCCCTGTCGGAGTTTCTTGCTATAAATGAGACGTCCTCTACGTTCCTGGCTACAGCCAGGTCTGTGAGCTTGGCAGCCTGCCCAGCAACAGTCCAAATCTCATTCTGCAGTTTGAGACTGGCAGACAGCTATTTAACACAAAGAGCCCAGCTGTTATCTTCTCCCTTAGGGCCACCATCCCTTTCACTTCTCAAATGCCAAATTACAGTCTACATTTAATTTCAATACCCCAGAGAGATCTATGTCAGGGGAGGGCTGCGTCTTTTCCCTTTTTTAAAATGGGCTACGTCAGGTTAACAGTGGTAAAGTTTGATGGCAAGATCGAGAAAGAAACAGCTTTCTATCCACCCATCATCTGACTGCCAAACTCATCAGCCGGTTGCTCTCACGGGGTCCGGGGGGTGGGGGTGGCCAACCAAAAAGAAGACAGGGATCCTGTTCTGTAAACAGCTGTGTACAGGAGGGGACTTCAGCAGCTGTACCTTGCATGCTAATCTAACAACACAGATGTGTCTTTTACACGTCTGCCTACAGCTCAGGAGCCCTGTCTATAGTAGCCTATGGTGTCATTTTTCAGCCACTAGGTTAAGATTCCAAAAAGAACAGTATTTCAACTGGTGGAGAGAGATAGTGGACCAGAACAACATTTGGGCTAGTAGCACAAAGTAGATTAGTATGAACCTATACATCAATAAGGAATGTAGCTACCTAGAACAGAAGCTTGCAGAGGTTTTCCTGTGCTCTGTTAGTATTTTCTGCACATTATATTGAACACAGAAAGGGGAGCACATGATGGCATATGAGACCCCTGTTTTCAATCCTAATGTGTTTAGCTTAATTTAAGCAGAAAGCTGATGTGCATACATGAACTGTCAGCCCCCACAATACTTACAATATTTTTTTTGACCAAACAAGAGGTTAGACTAAATTTACCTTCAGGGTTGCTCCTAAGTTCCAACTCTAAAAATTTTATGATTTTGCCTCTCATGGGATCAGTGAAAATCGTAAGCTCAACATCTAGGGTTCATGAGTTGGTTTTACTTATAACTAGAAAATATATTAAATAAATGAGGTTTATTAGATAAGATGATTTAGAACAAACAGTGCAATTCAGCCATGGATTTCAGAAGAGGCGCTCAGTACCTGCTCCTACCCATTTCTCTGTGATATAAAGTGATTTAGCTTTTTGGGATTCCAGCTACTTTTCAAAATACCTTTGTTTCAGCTGCATTGTGCTTCAATGGGATGCTGGCACTGTGGCATTATCCTGCCTTGAATACTGGGACACCAAAGTGGGAAAGTTGAAAATGAGGCGTATTTAAGGCAGGGTGATTCTCCAGTCTGTTGTATTGCAACTCCATTCAGTCCCAGCCAATGTGGACAATAATGAGCCTTACAGAACAGCAGTCCATGAACATCTGGAAGGCCACACACTCAATTTTCCTGACCAAAGATGTGGTCATACTGGGGCTTCCAGAGCTTTTCTGAGTCAGCATGCCAGATAAGCCTTTTTCTTTGGTGTTGCACTTAAAGGGAGAACTTAGACCATGCTGAATGTATGTCCAAAGGTAGTGCTGCAAACATTTTCACCAGCCCCAAGTCCTGGCAAGGGAGCATAGCATGGATGAAACACTGTGCATGTAGGTCCTCCCAAAGTTGGATGATGTATTAATCTAATACAAGACACAAGTGCCTTTTTTAACTGCTTGGGTGTTTTAAACCATATTTTATGTTAGGTATTTTTAATATGGAACCTGTATGGATTTTAATTGTATTTCATTAAGTCTTGCTCTGAGCCATTTAAAATTCTCTTTTGTTGAGAAAGGTGGGATATAATCCAATCAGCAATAAAAATGACAACAGCAACAAGAGTGACAACAACCAACGTGTCTTCCATTTCCCCAGAACTTTGCTGAAGGAGGCAGTACTTCGCATACTACTGCTGTTTTGCCCAGGTTGTACTTCAATTTCCTAAGGCAATGAGGTGATTTATGGGCATACAATCCTAGAAACTTCTCCATGTAGGTAGTGTACAGATTAACGGCCTCAGAAAGACACAGTACATTAAACATGTTTTCAGCAAACAGTGACTGTTTATTTTGGTAAACTATAATTCATAATGACAAAAATGTTTTGTCTTTGAGAAGTTTTATTCTGAACAAACTCTTATTGCCAAAAGAACCTGCTAGGAATCATTGCTTCAAGATGCCTACTACTAAAGTGGAAGTTGTGCTTTTTATGACAACAATTATTATCGCCATCTTAATGCTTGTGAAGAACTTGCCCCAAAGGAGTTAAATCTAATATCGAAGGAGCCGAAGACGATGGCCTGATGGCCTTGAGGTGTTATAATTGTTGCCTGCTGGGAGCACTGGAAAGAAACCTCCTTATCTTCTTTTCATCCCAGGAACCAGCCTTGGTATTAATTACATCTGGGGACAAATAGATGCCTGATGCCTGTACAGGAATGAGCTAACCTTTGGGGAAGAAGTTAGCCTGTGACCTCACACCTCAATTCTCCTTTGGCTGGGGCAACATCAAGAGATGGGGTGAGGGATATAACCATTCCCTAGGACCAGCATGAAGGCTGGCTTTCCTGAACAGATAATTGAATGGGTCAAGTTCGGTATTAGACCCCAAGCCAGGGCTGCACTGTGGACTGTAAGGAAGTTTTAGTTGTACAGCAGAGTGGGAAGAAAATTGACATGCTAGCCTGGCTAAACAGCCACAAGGTAGGTCCTGGCTCCATTCTTTTGCTCCTTTCAAGGCAGGCAGATGTTCTTGTGAACCAAAAGGTTTGTTCCAACTTTTTCATTTGCCTTGTCATTTGGCAGTTTTACTTTCCACCTCTGAGGTCATGTGTAGGTGAAGGTCCTGTTCTTTTGGGTGCCACCTGGTTAAGCCTTGTTTTTCCATCCTGTTTTGTTTTGTTAATAAAGTTTTCCAAGTCAATTTTGGTATCCAGACATTCACCAGGGTGCTCTGGAGTGGCAAGTCCAGAACCTTGATTCTCAGTTGTCTGGTTAGGTGGAGAATGGCATCCATTCAGGTCAGTTACCAAAAAGGAAGGGCAGGTGTGAAAAGACCTAACCCAGCTTGCCTTTCCTTTTTTGGAAGGCTTACTCCAAGTTTGGAGTGAGGGAAGTAGGAGGGGCAGAGAGTCGTCATCCCCCCCAGCAGCCCAATACAATTCTGGGTGCCCTGGTGCACTGCTACTGAAAGCCAAGGAGGATCCTTTTCACTACCCTTGAAACCAACTCTTCACAGAACGGCAGAGCTGGAAGAGATCCTACAAATCCAATTCCAGCCACTGCCATGAAGGCACAGTGGGGAATGGAACTCCCAACCTCTGGCTTTGCAGCCAGATATCTAAACCACTCAGCTATATGTCAGAGAAAACTTTCTTTTGTGAAAACTGTGTATGGAAGGTCAGATATGATGATTGCACAAACATCTCCCCATTTTTTGCATTGTGTATACACACAACGTGCACTTGTAGGGAATGCCAAAGCCAGGTGTGGTTTCCCATATTGAGTCTACACATAGTGAAAGAGAGAGAGAGAAACAATGGTTGCATATGAGGTTCAGATATAGGAGTTAAATACCTTTCCCTATGCAGGTATAGTTTACTTCTTGAGAGTTCGTACCCTCTAATAACTTCCAGACAAAAACTGGGAATGTTGTTTATGTTCTCACAAGGACAAAGACAATCTTTAGTCAACATGAATAGATTAATTGCTCAGGCTCTAACTTATGATACAGCTAAGCACATCCTTAGATATTCCTTAAAGAGTTGAAAGATGCTAAATTGCCAAAGCATGGGTTTTCTAACCTCTTAATTTCTCCCAAATTAGCATACTCTGTTGTTTGATTGATGACCAGGAGGTAAGCATGGGCCCTGTGTGAGTCACATTGCCTAGCAAAAAATTGCTATCAAGTGACTGTCTATATACAGTAATTGATTTGACCCTCAAAATAAACAGCTAAGGCCAGGCTCAGTAGTTTTGTAGGAAGGAGACAGTGCCACTGAACCTACTGTAGCCTATCGATGCAAAAAAGTTAGAGTGCCTTCATTTCCTGCAGCTACCATGGCTGAATTTCTGGCAGAGACTCTCAAGTTTGTAACCCAATAACAATTGAGACAATCTCTTCTAAACTACAGATTTCAGCTTAGCTAACTGTCTTTGGCATTAATTTGGAGACAAGTGTCTCCACACTTTCTTCATTTAAGAACACTGGAAACCACATTTTCTCCAGCCACTCCTTTGGTCCATTTAGCTTGCTACTGCCTTCTTCACCAACCTATCCAGATGCAGAATTCCAAAATCACATCAGCATGAAGAAACATGGCCACCAGTTATAGTTTGCTAGTGCCATATTGCTAGGGAAGGCTGATCTACCTTGGCTGGTAGCAGCTGTTCCACAGCTATAAGAGGAATGCTAGGAAATTGTATGCTTCACTACCGAGCTACAGCTCTTCAGATGCTTTATATGTTAGATATTTGTTTGTAGTAGCTGGTTTCCTCTGGCCATTTGCACATGTGGTGTACATCTGGACAAGCGGTATCCTGACCAGTGTGTCGCAACTGTAGTGCCTTTCATTTTTGTTCATGTAAGAAACAATCCAGTGATGCTTTAGGATAGGAAAAATCAGCCAGGCAGGTGCTGCAATCCCCAGAGGGTGTCCAAATTTGTTCACAATTGTTATATTCTTTAGGAAGTCTCTGTCCATGTCCCCATGTAGTGCCCAAGGCAGAAGTATTGCTTTTTTGTTGTTAGCAGTTAGCAGTGTGATATTAAAAAAAAACCAACAACAACACAGAGTAATGGGAGGGGGTCAGCTCAGTCACATCTGCCCCCCTTTGGCTTTTTGCACACAAAGTAGCACTTTCTATGATAGAAATCACTGTTAAAGCATTTAAAGCAGAAAAATTTATTTTTACTTACAAGGACGATTTGTAAGTTCGGTCAAAAGGAAAAAAAAGCAGTCCCCAACATGTGAAAGGCCCTCCATACTCATTGCTTGGAGGAAGGACAGAGAAGAAGAAGAATGGAAGCAAGAAAACAAATAGAAGGAAGGGTTGGGGGCTTGCCTCAAATGCCAGAGACTGGGGGGAGGGGACTTTATTGATCACCTTAATGGCAAAGGGCAATTAAATTTGGCTATAAAGCTCTCTCCCAGTGTTAGTGCATGCAAGACTGTTATTATCCCTACCAGAAGCTGGCAGGAACTATGCTATTCAAAAACATTTGGTTTTTACTGAGAAGGTGAGAACTCCTTCCACATCCAATCTATACAAAGTACCAATATTGACATGGCTGAGATAAAGCAAGAGTTAAAATAAGTCAGCAGAAGCTGGGGACTGCATTATTGTCTTCACCAATAGAAATAAACAAAATCTCTCCAGCAAATGAATCAGGTTTGCCTGCTATATACCCCTGTGCTACGCTATGAGACAAGAAAATGCTCCCAATACACCTGGTTCTTGTTCCAATTTTCTTGCTCAGCCTGATTTAAATCCTAATTTAAACCCCTTGGCACCAAAACCTGTTGCATCTGGTTCAGTTGCAGAAAATGGCACGTTATTAAATGCTTCATAATGTGCTGAGATCATGCTAAATATAGAATAAACAGTTTGTAAAGCAAAACAAAAAACCCAACAACCACCCCCCATTGCAATTAAAAAGACATTAAAGGTGTGAAACAGGAATCAGGATGCAGGGATTATTACGTTTAAGATCTTGGAACACCACTGTGTGGCTTCCTTGCAATTCCCCACTAGCACTTATCCAGAAAGTTATTATCTGGATTAAATTGGCTCCTTAAAAAGGAAAGGGGGAAATAAAGGGGAAGCCAGCAAAAAGTCTTCACTTTAAGATGGAACAAGATAATTCACTGCTACAGTCTGAGGCATGGAATGGCGCCAGTCCTTTTGTTCTTAACAATACTGTATTCATCTAATCAGGATGGAAACTTCACTGTGCTAGGTGCTGTAGAAGTGTGTGTGATGTGTGTGTGTGGAGAGAGAGATAACCATTCAAGCAGGGGAAGAATGAAGGGGGAGGTGTGATCCAGCAGATAGGGCTATTATGCAATCAATTTCATCTCAGTGAGGCCATCAAAGGGTCCAATGAAAATTAACGGGGATTATGCAGCACCAGGGTTTGAATTATCTCTCCCAGTTTTGTTATTCACATTGTGGAAATAGGCAGCAGGGTTGCAAGCAGCAGTCCACGTTCTCCCATGTAGTTGCCTGGTTTAATGAGGCAACTCAAGTGCAAACAATAAATGTAGCTTAAAAATTCTAGATCAAACTAGATGTGAATGGGAAAGCATATTCCTAATGGCTAATACATTTTTTTACTCCAAAAATGCCTGCTTCTGCAACCAGACATGCAAATTAAATCCACATCTACCTGCCACAAAGCAAAACACAATAAAAGAAAAGTCAGTGAGGGAGGGGGGAATACAAACTGCCTCTGGGTGAGTACCTTTTTTGCCTAGCTCAGAGGTGCCCAAACTATGGCCCATGGGCCAGATCCCCCCCACAGTGCCAAATGATCTGGTCCCCGTCGCCCTCACCACACTCTGAAGTGGAAGTAAAACATGCATGTGCAAATCACTGCTGTAAATGCACCCACGGCTGTCATAAACATGTTTATGACAGCCACAGATGCATTTACAGCAGAACTTTGTGCATGCACTGGCATGTTTTACTTCCGCTTTCAGTGGGAGGAATTATGTGACTGGCCCACTGAACCACGTGACCAGCCCATGGCCCAAAAAATGTGGCCACCCCTGGCCTAGATTGACTCTTCAAATACAGTAATACCTCATATAACATTAGTATCGAATAACACGAAAATCGCATAACATCAAGGAATCTGGGGGGAAGAATTGCATCAGATAACATTAAGATCCTATGGGATGCTTCAGATAACAACCGCAAAAGCCTGTGTGGTTACAATGTATCTCTATGGATCCCATAGAGGATCAGATAACACGAAAAATCATATAACACAAAGACTTGTGGAACCAGGTTTTAGTGTTATATGAGGTTTTACTGTATAGTGTTCCACACTGCCATTGAGGAGTTCACTCAAGATTTACTGAATGATGTTTACTTCTGAATAAACATGCATAGAACACGTTGCGCTGCACTTTAGATTAAGCCATTGCTCCAAGCTCCCTCCTTCAACTTGGAGCAATGGTTTATTCTAAAGTCCCTAGTACTGGGCGGAGAAGCAAGGGGCAGTGAACAAGCAGTTCCCCCTTCTCCCCTGTCCATTGGTTGCCACCCCTCACCCGATCCAGCACCCTCCCATGGTATCTAGCACACCCTGGACTAGACCAGGAGTTCTCAAGCTTACCGCGCCACAGGCCGGACAACTCCCCCTCAGACCGTGATGCGGGTTGGATGCATGCACAGGTGCATCCACTTACACTTCTGGGGTCATAGCCATGGGCCGGATGGAATGGTGTCAGGATCTGCATCTGGCCCACAGGCCGTAGGTTGTGAACCTCTGGACTAGAATGTAAGTCACTTATGTGAGATGATACTAGAAATCTCAATTCAAATGCTGACATCACAGTGAAGCTTACCTCTGGAGGTGATGTTTGGCTGCCGTGACTATTCAGTAGCCAAGGGAATGGCCCTCTATGTCCCTTACCAGAGGAAGCCACAAAATGACAAAATGGGTGTCGTTTCTGCCCCTCTGGTGAGGCCATCAAGAAGGGGTCACTTCTTTTTCCAGTTACTTTAAAGAAGTATTAAGAACAGCCAGAGCTCTTTTAATCCTGTTAATAATGCACTATGTATTCTAACAAAGCTAAATTAATGTTAATGCTAGTTTAGTATCAATTAATAATAATATTTTGAAAGTCAACAGAGCGCTTTTCACTTTTTGACACAAGGAGTTGGGGCGGGGTGGTCCTTGTGTAACTTAGAGGAAGACTATGGAGTGCCAAGAGAAGTGAGGCTTACACAAACCACTCCACCAGAAGCAAATCTCGAGAAAGACAATTTGTTTGTTGAAGGTCTGGTTGCTAAACTGCCCTGCAGACATTTCTCCCACCCTTCCCTTCCACAGCCACTAACTATAGCCCTCCAGCAGTAACATACTGGCCCCCATAGGATTCTGAACCCAGCTCTGGGGATCTGTAAACACAGCTGTGAAGTTTCAGCAAGCTTCTAATTTGGACAGTAGTTCTAATTAGACTGACAGAGCCACATCCTCACATGGCACAAACTGACACAGTCTGTGAAGCAAAATTCAACTTGCTCCAGTAGGCATTCTGGCCCAGCAGCTTTTCTCTTCTTTCCTCCTTTAATGATTGGTGGAAAATTTGGCCTTTAAAAATAATGAAGTCGGAAGGATGACATTAATTGGAGGGAAAAGCCCAGAACTTTACTGATGCCAGTGGCCAGTCCCAGCCACATTTACATTGTACTGTTGATCAGAGCTCTGGTTTGAGTACAGGACTTAATGTGACTTGCATATGCAATTTGCTTTTTGAAAGAGTTTCTCTTTTGCTTCCCTCCCTGAGCTGCCTGCAGTGGCTGTTGGGAGCACCTGCAATTTCCAGAGCGAAGGGAAGAGTGGAGAACTATGAATAAAATATCAGTATTGCAGCCATATATATCCGCTCCATCATGCTGCAAATTCATTTTAAAATAAGAAGCTCAAGTCAATTCCCTCAGAGGAAACTTGGATGTCTTAGGTATGAGATGGCGAACCTTGGCACTCCAGATGTTCCTGGACTTCAATTCCCAGAAGCCCAACTCCCCCTACGGGCACATTTTACTTCCACTTCCAGGAGCAACGAGGGTGGCGCAGGCCGGATGAATTACAGTAAACCCATTCATGTGGATTTACTGGGGTTTGAGATTCTGGGAATTGAATTCCATGAACATCTGAAGTGCCAAGGTTCACCATCATGGTCTTAGGTTTTCAGAAAGGGGGACCAAATCCAAACTGTATTTTTTTTTAGTCATCAAATTGTGTACAAAATGTTGATTTATATACCACTGGCTTAATTTATATAGGGGAGTTTCATTCTACACTGTTATTTTAAACTACTGTATACTCCCCACCCACCCCACCCCCAGTAGCTAAAACTCCATTTGATTGCCCTGAAGATTCTCTAGGAATGCAGAATCTGTGACATGTCTCATTTTCTTGTGCACATATTCCACTTGGTGACATAAATGCAAAAGAACTAAGCAGCATGTGGTTATAACACCAGTGGAACCAAATTCCACATTCACTTCTGTCTAGAGCAGGGATTCTCAACCTGTGGCCCGTGGGCTGGATGCGGCCCCTGGTGCCATTTCATGTGCCCCACCACACCCATAAGTTCCATGTAGTGGGGGAAGGACAAAATGGCCATCTGGCCCCCGCAGCTGTCTGAGGGAGTGTGACCTGGCCCCCAGCTTAAAAAGGTTGAGAACTCTGGGTCTAGAGCTCAGCAAAGATGCAGTAATAGTCCTAAAAAGAAATTTTATTCAGCTGAAAAGAGCTGCCAGGAAGAGACAGAAGGAAAGATCAGAAATGTTGAAAATGAACTTCTAATGTCTAGACCAGTGTTCCCCAACCTTTGGTTTTTGAACTTCAATCCCCAGAAGCCTAAGTCAATTCCCAAAAGTACTGATCAGCCAATGTACTGACTTAGACTTCCGATCTAGACATTGACTCAGGAAAAGAGACACGTTTTATGCAATCAGTATTTTTATCCCCCATTTTTATTATTCCTGCCCCATCCTTTTAAATAAGTACTCACCTGCGTGGTGCAGAGATGCAGATCTCTTGCCATGGCTCCAAAAGAAGTCTGTAACTGACTATAAAATGGCTGAAGAACCTTAATCAAGAATGATGTTTCTAAATTGCTGTGAGACTATGCAGTATTCAGAACACATGGTCTTGTTAGTATTTGTGTCAAAGCAAGTGTCTATCTGTGTATAAGGGACAGTAAGTATGTAAAATTATTTAAAAATTATGATTATATACTGACAGTTGAAACATTGCTTCTTATATTTTGCTTTTCCCAATTTATTGAACTATTTTTATTTCTTTGTGATTTAAAAAAATATGTAAATTAATTTTTGGTTTCCAAATTCTGATTATTAATTTATAAATATTATACCTACATATATCACTGGGCAATGTTGTAACAGAAAGTTTATGCCGTCTCGTCAAAGTAAGCCAACAAAGAAATATTCCATGTTTAAAAATTAACCATACAAAAGAAGAAGAAAAGGCAAAACAATCACACTTATATATACCACCCCATAGCGCTTTGTGCACTCTCTGGGCAGTTCACAAGTTAATTAGCATTTGCCCCAACATGCTGGTTACTCATTTTACCAGCCTCAGATGGATGGAAGGCTGAGTCAAATTTGAAACCAGCCAGGATCGAACTCACAATGCTTTGGGTGTAGTACAGCAGTTTAACCACTGAGCCATCAGGGTAAACCTTCCCACTTCTTGAGACCCAGACTACTATCTCTAGATCTCTCTTTGCTTTCACAATTCTTTCCAATTTGATCCACACAGCCTGTTGTGCCACTATCTGCCACAGAGAGAGAGAGAATCAGAAATGGTGGTGCTGGTGGTAATGCTGAAGAGATCTCAAGAGACGGTTTCCAGCACCTCTGGAAGACAAATATCAATTGGTTACATAGAACTCTGTCTTTCTCTCTGTGTCTTTGTATGCGAGACAGAGATTAAATTTTTACACACACAGTATCACAAAGAAATAAAAGATGACCAATGTGTACACCATCTTTCCAAGAGCAGTTGAGAGATGAATTTAGAAATATCTTGTTTCCCATTTACTACTCTCCCCCCCTTTTGATTTCAAGTAGCACCACAATGGAAGTTTGCTCACTGATCTACAAATCATTCAAAGATCAAGCAAGAAGAAAATAAAAATAGAATTCCCTTGCACACTTCTGATGCATGAACTAAATGACCTCATGACCCATCAAAACAAACAATCAAAGTCAAAAGACGCTCAAACTAAAAGAACAAATAAAATAAAATAACATGATATGTGCAAAGGGAATAATATATCAAAGCGAGCAGCTACCGAGAATCCTATAAATCTTTTTGCAGAACTAATGTGCCATCCAACTACAATGCAACTAAAATAGGCTTTGGGGACATGTGCAAAAAACGTGCCCAGCATAAGAGCCACTGTATTAGCATATAAATATTTAAGATGAAGTCCAATAACTGGATCACCAGCAAAGTCTACATTTTTGTGTTGTACTTACATCGAAAGCAAAGCCGGCAGGG
Source organism: Furcifer pardalis (assembly GCA_030440675.1). Taxonomy (NCBI): domain Eukaryota; kingdom Metazoa; phylum Chordata; class Lepidosauria; order Squamata; family Chamaeleonidae; genus Furcifer; species Furcifer pardalis. Next base: position 109,853,424 of record CP126893.1, read on the forward strand.
AGATTTGTAGCAATAAAGCCAGAAACATAGAACAGCACAGCTATGCTGTTCAGTTATGATACTGCATTCCACACAGTTGAGTGGAGAAGATATTTGGCAGGAAGCTATATACAGCTATATACAGCTCTGCCATAATGTGATGCCAGAACATGGAAGGTTACTTTTATAAAGAAAATTGTTAACAGATATACAGTGGTGCCTCGGATAACATTTACCTTGGATAACCCTAAAATCGGATAACGCTGGGGAATTTGAGGCAAACATTTGCATTGCACAACAACTCTTTCCAGGGTTTCCAAGGTAGAGAATACACAGTAGTGGCTTGCCCTTCTCTTCTTCTGGGTATGCCCAGTTTGCTCCAGGCTATTTAGGCTGGATCTTCTCTAATGAACTGTCCAGCCAATTCCTTTAAATATATATCCAAATGCTCCAAGATGCTGGTCTATGGTAGAAAGAGCCCTCTCCTCTTGTCCATTTTATTGTTGCCTTAACAGTCCTACAAAGAGCACAAGGCAGCAACATGAAGCACTTCTTCACCATTTATTGAGGCCTCACACCTTATCTATAAAGTAATGTTTAAGAAAATACTATTATCCCTGCAAAATGGGTGAGGATTTCCTCATTATACAGTAATACCTCACATAGCGAGCATCTTGCATAGTGAGTAACTCACTTAATGAGTAGACCTTTCCTCAAAAGGTCTCCTTCATTGAATGAGCAAAAACTCGCTTAACGAGAAGCTTCACATCTGCAGGGTGTTTTGGAATGCGGGTGGGGGACCCCTGTTGCATTCCAAAAAACCCCGCCTGCATCTGCAGGGTGTTTTGGAACACAGCAGGGGACTCCCCCGTCTGTGTTCCAAAAACACCCAGCTGATGGGCGGCGCATCTGCGGGGTGTTTTGGAATGCAATGGGGGACTCCCCCGTCTGCGTTGCAAAATGCCCAACAAACTGGCAGTGCGTCTGCTGGGTGTTTGGTACACGGTGAGGGACTCCTCCACTGCATTCCAAAACACTCCACAGACACATGGCATGTTTGGGAAGGGTGCGGGGATCTTCCCCATACCCTTCCAAATGCCCTGCATGCACACGCACATCAGAGGGGCATTTGGGAATGGTACTGGAAATGTCCTTCGCAATCGCCCTGCTGCAGCGCACTTCGTCGCATCAGGGCGTTTGGAAAGGGTGGGGGGACCTTACCTGTACCCTTCCCAAATGCCCTGCTGATGTGCGTGCATGTAGGCCATTTGGGAAGGGTACGGGAAAAGTCCCCCCCCCTTTCCAAATGCCCTACTGCTGTGGAGTGCACGTCAGCTGGGCATTTGGGAAGGGTGGGGGACCATTTCAATACCTTTCACAAGTGCCCCACACACTTGGGGACCATCACCCTTCCCAGTGGACTTTGGCACCTGAGGTCATCAGTCCTCAGGGTTGTCAGGTTAGTTAACCACTAACTGACACTCGGCATTGAGTCACTGACAGTATGGTCTATTCTATTACCAGGAAGCAGCGAGTCCAAAAGGAAATGCCTGAGATCTTGGAAACATTTGGTGCTTTAAAACAGTTTCTGGACTAGCAGTCTGTTGTTGTAGAAGAACCAACAAGAAGGGTTTTTTTTTTTAGTTCTCAGAAGAATGAACTCATGTATTATGACATAAGCTTTATATAATACATGTATGACTTCAAAGTTTTCCCCTTAGCTTTACTGAATATGTCTCATAATGGAATACAAGAAAGTGCATGGCATAGCAAAGTGCAAGCTACATGTGCACTGGAACCCATGAACATTTGTCTCCACAAAGCAAAACTGAGGTGGCCGTTCTCATGCATATAATCTAGGTTGCTTGTGCATGGCTGTCGCACTTGCCCATCTTCTTCTTCCTTGCCTGTCTTCAGATTTCCAGACATGTCATCTTCCCTCTCAGAAACCAGACATCCACCACTGTCAACCAAGCCAGAGACAAGGGCTCATCCCTGCAGCCGCCTATATTCATAAGTTCTGCATTCTCTTGGTGTCTCTCTCCAGCTATAGAGAAATGAGTAACATATGGTCCGGCGTGATTAAAAGCAAGTTAATTGCTTTGGCTTCCAGCCTCTCTGGTCGGCCTCTTGGCCATTTACGAAAAGCAATGAACCAGGCTAGTTTTATTTCCACACTATTGATTTAGCTTGAGCCACCATTAGTCCTGGGTGCATGAATGAAACGGCAGCTAAGGCCAGCTCTGATGACTTGCTGTTCCCTTGACAGGCATGTGACAGGAAGGCACGAAGCAGGGATGGGTGGTTGTCAGGCCAGCGTTTCAATGACCCAAGGTTCTCCTAATGACTGCTGGAAATGAGATATAAATGACCAACACAGATTCCATTCACAGTGCCTTCTTAACAGGTGCTGGAGAAGGCAGAAAACAGCAAGCTGTGAGAGTTGATATGGGCTCTACCACCTTTCATCTTCATTAAGGCAATGCTTCCTCTCTTTCCCAGATTTTCTGCTGTGGCTCACAGAGGTGCCTTCATTAGTAACTCCAGATTGTGGCATTTTAAAGCAGCCCGAGCTGCTGCTGCTGCTGCTACCACTGTTCCTTCTCAGGCTCCTACTTACATTAGTATGGGATGAGGAGCTGCTGACAGCTTTCACTTACAACATCATCTGGTACATTTTCTTAGTCCAGTGATGGCAAACCTTGGCACTCCAGCTGTTCTTGGACTTCAGTTCCCAGAAACTCTGATCAGGAGGTGTGCTGACTTGGGCTTCTGGTAATTGAAGTCGAAGAACACCTGGAGGGCCAAGGTTCGCCATCATGGCCTTAGTCCTTGTGCATTATCCAGTGACACTCTCTGTCTGGCTTAGCTTTTCTTTTAGCTCAACAGCCCACTTTGTATCTCACCATGCAGTGAGGAACAAAATTCCCCCCTCTCCACCATGACCCCTGCAAGGCAACAGTGCTATGAAGATCTTTGGATCACAGCTGCAATTGGTGCCACCATCACCACCACCAAATATACAACAATTGTAATTCTCCATATAGCCTGATGTCCGATGAGACTACCATCTCTGACATGCCTGTGCACCTCCTAAGCAAATAGCACTGTTTCCTTACTGTTATGTTACCATAAGGTGATGGTTTGTATGGAATTGCTACTTAATTCATAAGGAGACCTTCCTGAGTAGATGATATGATACTGTCACATATATTTAGCACATTGACTGGATCTGATCCATTTCCACAAAGCTACAGTAGCTAAAGTCCTCGAAATAGGGTTATAGATGTCTAGAATTGAAAGGATGTCAGGAGGAACCCCAAGGAGGTTCACGGTTGATCACCCCATGACCACCTGGGTCTGAAGAGCCAGACTTGTAGGTTACCCATTGATTGTGGAACTGAGGACTCAGAGAGAGAGTTGAGGTATTCTTTGAGCAGGATGAGGAGCTCCAAGAGGCAAGAGAGAAGGTTCTCAAAGAAAGAGGTGGAGGAATTAAGAGGGCTAGAAAAGGAAATGGGAGATGTATTTTTAATATATATATAAATTTTTATTGAATACAATTATCGTACACACATACTTACAACATAGAAAAAAGTCAAATTACAAACATAAAACAAACTACCATAACACTATAAACCATATACTGAACAAAGACAAACACTAACATTATGACTAACTTGGACGATCACCCGTGCTGTATATTGGAATTTGTAAAATTCATCTTCAAGGGGGGAAAACCACTAACTTTCCAAAAATTTACACTTTTCCGGGTCTGGCTTAACTCTGTCCTCATTTGTCAAGGTGTATGTAACAAATGGATTCCAGATTTCCCAAAATCCTCTTTTCCTTGTTATATCTTTTTTGCATTCACTTCCATCGTTAATTTTTCATTTAAAGCTAGTTGCCAAACTTCTCTGTACCACCTGATTTTACTTATCACAAATTCTTTTTTCCACTCTTTGGCTATCAACTGTCTAGCAACAGATAACAAGGTAAGTAATAATTCTTTATTATTTTTGTCCATTTTAAGTTCTTCTATCTCTCCCATAACACGATTTTGGGATTTAATTTAATAGTAGTATTCATAATGTTTTCCAGGAATTGGGGGATTTACATAGTTGGGGAAGAGATTTTAAAGGAGAAGGAGGAGATGGCAGAGGAGGACAAGGAGTCAATCCTGCAGGAGACCAAAAAAACCAGGTATGAAGAAGGGCCTGGGAAGGACTGCCTCTGGGATGGCCATACACATCTTTTAACAAGACTGGAGAATGAGTCCAATTCAAGGTGCCTTTGGAACAGCTGGGCTCTCAAGACACTGTTCGCACCACCACCTGTCCCCACTGTCACAGACACATCATTTGGTTTTAGAATAACCTAAAGGTAAACTTGGAACTGTGGTGGCTTAGTGATTAAGACACTGAACTTGACAACTGGAAGGTTGGGAGCTTAGCAGTTCAAGACCCAGGTGCTGCATTATGGACCGAGCTCCTGTCTCTGTCCCAGCTCCTGCCAGCCTAGCAGTTCAAAAGCAAGAAATTGAAAGTAGATAAATAGGTACCACTTCAGTGGGAAGGTAAACAGTGTTTCATGCTCTCTTGTGTCTAGTCATGCTTGCCACATGTCCATGGAAATATCTGCAGACACAGATAGTGCTGGCTCTTTTGCTATAAATGGAGATGAGCACTGAACCCTAGAGTTGGATACAACTGGCTTTAGATCAAGGACAATCTTTACTTTTACCAGATGTAAACTAGCAGGGCAACATAAAAGGTCAGCTAGAGTGAGGACTGCAGTGAAGTAACTGGTGCTCTGACTAGTTGACACCTTGTTCAAATTATTGGTGTTGAAAAGTAATTTATTGTTAATAAAGTACCAATTACTCAGCAAGATGGCCCCAACCTCTCTGTTCAAGATGGCAGGTTGGCTGCAGTGTTCTCATCCCTTACTGAAGAAATTTGGACCTAGGTCATCTTCAATATTTAGCTGTCCAGCCTCTGCTCAAGATTTCTATTGAGGGAAAACTAACAAGGAAGGAAGGGAAGGAGATGACAAAGATAATCTTAAGAATGTTTAAGGTTTACAGTAGACTGACAGAATGCATTCTGCTTGGCAGGTCAACACATTATATGCTTGCTTCTCCTAGCTGTACCTAGAAAGCAGTTTGGGGGCTTTAGCCTGACATCTGGCATGATTCTAAATTTAAATAATATGCTTCTTGTATTTATTTTTCATATCATACATTTGTTAAGTCTTTTTGGTGCTGCAAAGTTCTTCAGTATTGTCTCTAGACTAAAATAATGAGACTGGGGCAGAATATAGAAAAAAACACATTTTAAAATGATAGCTCCAACCATTCCACAGGCAGCATGCCTACCACTAATGCTGATTGCAGAATTCTGAGAGCTATTATTCTTCAAAACAGACAAGCAAACATTTTGCTAAACTTCAGTGAATTCAGAAAGTTGTAGCATAGCAAAGTAACCTTTTCCAAGCTCTAATTTAGTGGCATATTGGTGGGACTGAGTTCTTGGAAGCAATTTTCTTTTCTTTTTTTGCTATAGCATTACAATTTAGATCTTCCCCTTTTTGAAAAGCAACACATCTTCTTTTTGCCAGTGTTAAATTTGGGCAAGACAAACTGAGGAGAGTGAAGCTGCTTCTTCATTTCAAGTGACTTGATCAGCTAAACAAGCCAGCCATGTCATCAACTCAGAGACAATGAGCTGAAACTAAAAAGAGAGTTAGAAGAATAAAGATAAGAAAGCTGTGTGTGCTTTTATCAAGCCAGAAGAACAGACACTATGCTGTTAACAGCACCACTACCTGTTTTCCTGTAGCACTAACAGCAGGTGGGGGTGGGGAATAGATTTAGGTTGGGGGAAATTACATGAGGATAAAGGTTTAATAGCACCCCCAGCTTCTGCTGTGGCCTGAGCAAATTGGCAGCCCCTCACCCAGCCAGCCAGCCCTAGTCTGTGGCTGCACCTGAATCAAAGGAAAACATCCAATCTCCTAGTCAAAGTGTTGCTTGTCCCTGAAGAGGTGGAGTGCAAAGAGATTGGATATGGTGGCATAATACAGCCACAGAGCAAGGTGCCTTTCCACTAAGGCTGGGGAAGCAAACACTGGTCACTTGAGTATTAAAGAGTTCTTCACACCTGAGATTTCAGCATTATAGTAGTTCAAAACCAGCTCTGACTTCATTGCAACACATTGTGACTGTTTTCTATCCCATATTAACACGCGGCACAGAGGATACAGGGGAGAGAGCTATTTCAGTGAGAAAACACCCACTTGTGTTTCTGTGAGTGCCCATTTTATTCCTGCTGAATTTGCCTCTTTTTAAAAAGCAATTCAACTCAATCTGTTTAACTAAATTGTTTCAGTCAGTAGAAGCAGAAGCACTACGCAGCAGCATGCAGGTTGAGCCCACGGAAGTCAGAAAGGTGAGCAAAGCACCTTTGCCCTTTCAAAGAAAAAGAAACGCACATTTCTTATTGTAAGAAAAGAAGAAAAGTGTCATTTCTTAGAGGGTTACACTGAGATGGGAAAGATAACACAAATCCTAGTTCTGACTAATTTAAGGTAGAAGAGCAGAGAGCCAGCTGTCTCCTCACTTCTTGAGAACAAAGGCAAGATGTTTCATCTGTCCTCTCCCAGAGACAGTCAAAAAGGACCTGTGAGAAGGAATGAGATGACATTAGCAACCCTAGGGACATCAGTCTATGTTGAAGGAAGGTCAGAGAAGGTAAAAGGCAACCTGGGAAATCTGAAGAGATGCTTCTCTCTCTCTCTCTCTCTCTCTTTCCCTCCCCCTCCTTTAAGCTGAGTTTCTCACAGTCATATTCAACAGTTTCTGGTACTCTGTTGCATTACTCCTTTATTTGGACTCCCGTCTATCCAATCTGCCTGAATGTGGTTTGTAATCCACTCACTCCCACTGCTACTGGGTACTGAGATGGTGCTTTGGATTACTGAATTTTCCAGCAATGTTTTATTTCAGAAGGTGCCATTTGGCCATGCCAAGCAGGAGATGTGAATGTTATCAAGTAAACAGTAAATACAGAAAATGCATACTAAGTAATGGAAGGCCACAATTTTCACTTATCTTCTGAAATACAGAGGGTGCCAAAAATGTATACACATTTGAAGAGATGTCATCTATGTCTTACTTTTCAAAGGTGAATTGAATTACAGTAACCATGTGTAGTATGATGTTTGCTCAGAAAAAGGAATGCTAGGATGGCAGAAGCATGGTTGATGTTGGAGTAGAAGTGGTATTTGAAATGCGAAGTGGTATTTAGAAGTGGTATTTGAAATGCAAAAACATTCTCCTGACTTAACACCCATTCACCTCTATCTATCTATCTAGTTATCTAGCTATCTATCTATCTATCTATCTATCTATCTATCTATCTATCTATCTATCTATCTATCTATCTATCTATCTAAAAAAACCATAAAAATACAAAATATAAAATAATAATAATAATTTCTTTCTTATTTCTTTCTGTCTGTTTATTTCAAAAATCATTAATAATGCTATTCTAGCACATATCTTCAATTTTACAGAATCATAGTAGCTTAACTGTACTGGAGCCATGTACCATCTCCAAATTGTTTTACAACAGTTCACTTTAATTCTGACCAAAGTATTTTTCATGATACTTTGTTTCCATATTCTGCCCCATTCATCTTTAATTTTAACACCTAAGTCACTTCTCAATATTAAAGCTTTTTGTACATTCCCAATCTCCATTAGTAACTTATAAATCTTACTAACTAAACCCTTTGCTGTTATTTCCTTCTGTTCTAACTGTATTATCAATTCTCCAAACCTGATTACTTTTCTACACATTCCATATTGTTTTAGCTAATATTTAGTCCATTTCTCCAGTTGTAATCTAATAAACTAAAACAGACTGATTTCTTCGAATTGTCATTATCGGCTGCTACTCATATCTGAACACACATTTTTCCTGGATGTCATTTTCTCATCTGGTGGATGTGTCTCTGGTAACACCATAAACCAATTCTGGTGGAACATGCAGCCACACACAGTACACTGAATAGATGGTGGAGGATGTGGCTGGGTTTGATGAAGCTTCTGTGCTTGTTGCTTAGCCTCTTCATGTTTGCAGCCTTCCCCTTCAAAGTGATCGGTGGCACCAAAGTGGGCGATCTTTGGCCAGTGTCTCCCAAGTTTATGAGTTTATACCTGACACTTTCATGGTTTCTTTCAGTTAGTCCTTATACCACTTCAAAGATGCTCTGCGAAGGTCTTGTACTGGAACTAAGTTCCCCATAAAGTACTTGGTGAGGAAGCCTGGAACCATCCATATGCCCTATCCATCTAAGATAATGGCCTATGATGGAAGCTTCAATGCTATTTACATTTGCTTTCTCGAGAACTGCGATGTTGGTGACATAGTCATCCCACTTGATGTTCAGGATGTATCTTAGCTTCAAATAGCTTTTCCATATCATCTCTATTAGAAACTTTACTTAACCAGTCCTTTAATTTTGCTATTATAATTCTATCTATTTACTTTATTACATCTTTCTTAAGGTGTACCTACGGGGACTTTGAATGATGCGTGATAACATAGAAAACCAGCTACACTAGCAGTACTTTGGGAAGAAATTGAAATGGCAGGCATTGTGATACAAGTGGACACTTTGGTCATTGTTGCTCAAGCAGTAGTTCACCATAATCAGAAGTGTCTGGATGCTGATGGTAACCACTTTGAGCACCTCTTGTAATTGCAGAAGTTAAATGTGACTTGTATTAATCTTTTGTTATCAGTATATATTGAGTATTACAATTTTAATTTAAAAATCCCTTCTTAAAATGTATATACATTTTGGCACCCTCTATATGATGGGGAAAGCCGATTTTCAGTTAACTGTACTATGATACTGTACTTCTCATCAACTGAAACAAAATACAGTAATACCTCGGATAACACTAAGACTTGGTTCCACAATTTTTGGTGTTATCCGATTTTTAGTGTTATCTGATGCATGTTAAAATCCTATGGGATGGATCGGATAACGTTAAAGCTCCATAGACATACTGTATTGTGACACCTGTGAGATAAAGAGATTTGTTTATTTATTTATTTCATGGTCACATATTTCTTCAGGTTCATGTGTTAAAAGAGCAGTCATACTTTCCTTTTCTTTATGTGTCTTTTGCTTTTATTGTTGATGATATGAATACCTTATTCAAGATCCTATCTTAATAAACTTGGTATAAAACAAAAGATATCTTGTTGCCAACAAGATGGAGAAATGTCAGGAAAGCATTTATGTTGGGCAAGTGACTCAAGCATATTATCTCACAAGTTCTCTTTCCACTGTGGGAATCAATATCATGAGTGAGATTGCTCCAAGCTATATTATATTATGGATGGGGCAATTACTTTCACTGCATAGTTGCATACATTGTTTCTGCAATTCCCCAGTTGATAAGAGGCAATCTTGGCTACTGTGTCTGTGTACTCCTATGACTTATGCATCTAGGAATACAGTTCAATTATTTCTTGTGCATGCCACAGCTTTATAATTGCATATACATATACACCCAGAGAAGTCCCAGAATCCAGAACTACTTTACCTCATATACCTGTTCTATATATTGCCTCTTGATGGTAACATATAAAGTTATTTTTATTGGAAAAGCAGTGAAATTTGTCTTTTTTTTTTCTTTCATGGTGTTGATAGCAGGGACACCTTCTACTGAAAAATTATGTTTCCTTCTTCAGTGGGATGACGGCTTTGTTCCACATAATGGGTGGGGGGAAAGACAGCTCAAACAACTTAGCTCTACAGAACATACTGGGCTGACAGTGTTATCAGAACATCAACACATCAGAGGAGTCTTATTTCACAGCCATTACAGATGCATAGTGTCCTTTAATTTGGTAATTGCCCTGCCTTCCTGAATAGCCAAGGAGTTCTCTCATTTATTTTATAGCATTACTTTGTTGTTCTTCTTTGTATGTTCCCACACTTCATCTCTGAATGGTGAGAAGAACAGTATTAAGTGAGAAGAATTCAGAGCCCTCTGTTCTATAACTCGTTCTAGGTAGCAGAGAATACTGCAGCTAAGCACAAACCACTTTGCTATGCTGAATGCTCACTTGGAAGATTTATTGCCACCTCCATTTTGTATGACATGCTTATTAGCTTTCCCGTGATGCTGTTTCAGCTCTGAGGTGTCACTCTCTATTCATGGCACTGTGGGTGGCAGGAGCTTCTACTTCCACCACAACTAATTCCCCATCAAAGTTCCATTTTCCTCTCTGCTGGCTTTCTTCAGTCTTTACCTCTTCCTCTTGCAACTTTTAACCATCTGTCACCTCCATTCGGCTGACTCTCTTCTTTAAAACCTCTTCTTTTTTTGCCTTGATCAGTGTTTTTCTGTCCTTTGTCTAAACAAAACTTCAAAAACACTGTTGTTTACTTTGATATCTGGCATCAAAATAAATTGCAGGTACTCTTGAGTGGAGGGCTGTTGTGACTTAGTGGTTAAGATGCTGGGTTTGACAATCGACAGGTGGACAGTTCAAAAGCAAGACATTGCAAGTAGATAAATAGGTACCATGTGGGCAGGCAAGGTACCGATGTTCTGTGTACTCAGGGTGGGCTGTCAAAAATTTTACTCCCCCACTGTGGGTGGAGCCGACGTCATGGGCAGAGCTGACATCATGACATCATGGACGGAGCCAACATCATGACATCATGATGTGGGCAGAGCCAAAGAAAAATTAAATAAATAAACAAATTAAATAAAAATTAAATTAAAATACACATTAAAATTAAAATACCAACCCTCCCACCCACCCAAACACAAATCAACCCACCCACACACCCCAAACACAAATCAACCCACCCAAACACCCCAACACAAACCCATCACTTACCTGGCCTGGGGCCGGGGAGCAGGCACTAGGCAGGCAGGCAGACAGGCACTAGGCAGACAGGCAGGCAGTAGGCAGGCAGGAACCGTAGTGATGCGGTGGCGTGGCGGCGCGGTGGCAAACCACTGCAGCAGCAAACCAGCACAGCGGCTCAGCGGCCCAGCGCAGCCCGGCGAGGAAAGGCCACCGCCGCTGCTGCTGCTTCTCCAGGCACTGCCTGCGCCCTTTCTGGGCAGCCAAAATGGCTGCCCGGAACTGCGCATGCGTCAAACCTCCATTTGATGCATGCACACTTCTATTTTTTAGTGTGCATGCATCAAATGGAGGTTTGACGCATGCACAGTTCTGGAGAGGCGACAGAACCGGTCACCCGGGTGTTCTCTACCCCCCCCCCCCGGCAATCACCTCCAGAAAGCTGCTACCAGTTCAGCCGAACCAGTCCGAACCGGTAGCAGTCCATCACTGTGTGTACTCCAGTGTCTAGTCATGCCTGCCACATGACCATGGAAATATCTACAGATCCAGACAGTGCTGGCTCTTTGGCTGTAAATGGAGATCAGCACTGCTCTCTAGCGTCAGACAAGACTGGCTGTCAAGCAAAGTAGATCTTTACCTTACTCTGAGTACGGTTCTCTGAAAATGCAGGACTGGCTGGGCCATTGCAAAAACTGAAAGTTCACAATACACCATACATTATGTCCTGGATGATGGAATAAAATAATATTTTCTAAAATGGCCAACCTCAATGGATGTAAATTTTGCTATCTTGTATTTTGCTGGCTTGGTTTCCTTTCCTGTGTATTTGTTGTTCTTGCGGAGTTGATCGTCATTCCATTGTGTAACTGACTGGCTTCTCCATGAGATCAACACTGGGTTTAATTCTCTGTGAGAAGTAGAGGCTCTCCTCTATCCAACAGAAGTTTGTATGCTAGTCTTTTCATAAGCATACATAATTCCAAGTCAGGCAATAATGAACAGCTGCTGTTCCAGTACTATTTTGTGGACTGGTTAAAAAAAGAAGTACTGTAGCAGCTATTGCTTCAGTATGAGAAATGGCAGTAGGTGCAATCAAAAACAATGCTCTGTCCAATACTGTACTTTACTCTCAAATTGTGTTGCTTGTCTGGAGAGTACTTGGGGAAATGGATAGTAATTACTAATCTCTCATCTCCCACCAGCAATGTGACATTCAACCATTCCTAGTCAAATGAGAAGAGTTTTGAAGAAATAGTACTGTATATCATAAAATAAACCGTTAGTAAAGTGCCATCTGGCTGTACTCTTAATTTTTTCCTCTTGTGTTTTTATTTTAGATATTTTTTTATAAAAATTTAAAAACATTTTTATTTTATTTTTAATTTTACAAATATGTTATAGATAAAATATTTTTAATTTTTAAAAAATATCTGGAATAAAAACACAAGAGGGGGAAAATGCAGAGAACAGCCAGGTGGCATAAAAATCCTAAAACCACAACTATATTCAAATATTCTTCACAACTTGAGATAGCACCTCTATTAAAAATGTACTAAAAGTATTTTCTATTTTGACCCTCAGACTAACCTGCCAGCTGTAATAAGGATCTTCTCTATCCAGTATTTGCCCTTTCTTCCAGCTGACCCATTGTTTGGTTGAAGTGATCCAGTAGAATGGAGTTTTCTTGTTCCACATCATTCTATTCTTTCATAAGCATTAACATTAACATTAACACTTCTCTGGTCTGTTTCTATCTGTCACAGAAAGTACTAGCATATATATTCTTGATTCACTGATTTTTTTTTTTTAGAACACATCTTCTTTTCTTAGGATGAGAATTGAGAACATACTAGGGGAGTGGTTCCCAACAAGGGGTACACAGCCCACTAGTGGACTTCAATTCCCAGAAGCCTAAGTCAGTACATTGGCTGATCAGTGCTTTGGGGAAATGACTTAGGCTTCTGGGAATTGAAGTCCAAAAACCAGCATTTGGGAAACACTGTAGGGTGTTCACTGTTGTGTTAGTCATCCTTTCAAATGTCCATCTTTGTTTTTCCTATAATTGTTGCTGCTGTTAAGAAACTTTCCTGCCTGCAAAGGGTTTTTTTGCTGAGCTTGCTAGTTTGGGGCTGTTTGGGTTTTGCTGAGCTTGTTGGTTTGGGGCTGTTTGTGTTCATTAAGGTTTCTGTGTATTTATTTTAGATAATTGTTTTAGCTTAGTTTTAATGTGCTGAATTTTCACATCTTTTGTTGTATGCCATTCCAGTTTACTGCTGGAAAAAACCCAGTCATTTAATAAACAACAAAAATATATATAATGTGTCCCTTCCATCTCAAATGTCACCAAACTGAGTTTTCTGTGGGGTGCTGAAACATTTTAATGTGCTCATTCACTGAGCAATACTGCCCAGTGGAAAAGGCCACTGAAGGGACCGTGGCTGCCTACATATTTTCCCCTTATCTGTCAATTATCAAGGTTCTGCTTGTACCTTTTGGCTAGAATACGATAGGTCAGTGATGGCAAATCTTGGCACTCCAGGTATTCTTGGACTTCAATTACCAGAAACCCAAGTCAGTACTCCTGCTGATCAGGATTTCTGGGAATTGAAGTTCAAGAACACATGGAGTGCCAAGGTTCACCATCACTGTGATAGGTATACTTTACAACTCCCAAGCAGTGTGGTAGTCCTTGTTTACTTGGTGTTTTCTGCCAGCCTGTGGAAATCCCTTCTGATGGAGTTGAGGCTGACCTTCTTTCTCTTGTCTTCCACCATCCCATTCTCCTGGGTTATCATATTTTTGTATCTTCATAGTAAGTTTATCATGTCAGACGGATGTGGTGAGGATTGAGTTTGGGTATGTATCTTTAGTGAGTACAAAAATATTATAAAACCATTGGTTAGCCAAGTATTTTATTCCTATAACATGATGCTGCCACTTAATTCCATAAGGTTCCTCTGCAAAGATTCCCTCTATAAATGATTGATAAAGCATGCATAAATGATTCATAGATGTTTTAGTGAATAGGCGATCAACAACTAAGTTGTTATAGAGTCCAGTCAGCCATAATACTGTGAGGATGCCTCAGCTGTCTCTACCTTGAGTACACAGTTCTGGTGGCAGGCTTGAAGTAATCTAGTACGTGAGCAAAATCTGATGCCCAACACTCGACTCTTCTCACAGTTTTCTTTCTTGACAGTGCTTAAGTTTCTGAAAGTGAACAAACAGCATCTCTGTGCAGGAGGATAAAGCCATAGAGGAAAAATCATGGGCTGAATGATTTTACCACCACCACCGCCCCCCGAGAAGTGAAGCTTTATACCAGAGGTGAGAATTGTTGAGCCCTAGATGTTGCTGGACTGCAGCTCCCATGAGACATAACCAACAGAGTTAAGCTATAAGAGTTAAGAGTTGCAGCCCAACATCATTTGGAGGGCCATACATGCCTTAAACCTACTATATCCCTGATAAAGTATAGTCCTGTTTAGATATTCATCTGCTTGAACAGAGGCAGTGAAATCACAACCTCTCCCGCAGAGTCTGCCTGTGCCATGGTGGAGCTGCCATTCAAGCCCTGCCCAAAGATTCTTCCAAGAGCATCTAAAGCAGTGGTTCCTGACATTGGGCACATGCCCCACAGGTAGAGTTGCCACAATTCTCTCCCACAAAACCGGGACAAAACTATACATGACAAAAATGGATGGGTGTGTTTCCCCAGGCAGGTCTCCCTACAAGTAAAGGTGGGGAAAAGTCCCCCTCCACCCCATTTCTCCCCAGACCTAACAAAGAGAGAAGAATTTACCTCAGACTCAAAAACGTCACTTCTCCCATTTTGGCAACTCCAAAGCTGCCAGAGGAAGAGCAAGGGAATGGAGAGGAGAGGAGGATGGACAAAGCAGAGAGGTGTGCATGCTTGGGAAGGAAGATGCTGCTGCCCCCAAAGCACACAGCCCAGTGAGGGGGAACCTGGTCTCACATCTGCCCCTCTCGGCTCTCCTTCCCCTGCAAATGGAGCGGTCTCCTAATTGGACTCTTGGAAGGGCTGGGGATGGCACTGGCCGAAGTGAGCACTGCCTCCTGGCTCCCCTGGGAGCCTCAGCCGAGTGGCAGGGGTGGTGGATGGGCGGGTTAAACACTAACTGCTATAAGTGAGTATTTAAGGTGACACAATGTTATTTTAATGGTGTGTTACAATACACAAGCAGTAAGTTTTAAAAATCCAGGACTTTAACATGAATTTTATTGAAGTGACCAGGACAATTTTTTTTACCTTGAATCCGGGACAATCCCGGTTTTCTGGGACACATGGCAACCCTACCGACAGAGGGGCTTCAATTCCCAGAGGCCTAAGTTAGTACATTGTCTGATCAGTGCTTTGGGGAATTGACTTAGGCTTCTGGGAACTGAAGTCCAAAAACCAAAGGTTAGGAAACACTGAGATTCTAAAGTGAAAGATGTTAAGGATCACATCTGCTGGAGCCACATCAGTGCCATTATAGAACAGTAGTGGGATATGGATATGGTAAGGATAGGGACTGCAGTGGCTCAAGTCACTAAGACCCTGACTGGGAGGCGGAAGGTCAGCAGTTTGATTCCCGAGTACTGCAGGACAGAATGAGCTCCTGTCTCTGTCCCAGCTCCTGCCAACCTAGCAGTTCGAAAGCAAGAAATTGCAAGTAGATAAATAGGGTCCACTTCGGTAACAACGTTCCATGCGCTCCAGTGTCTAGTCATGCCTGCCACATGACCATGGAAACGTCTGCAGAAGCAGACAGCGCTGGCTCTTCGGCTTAGAAACAGAGATGAGCACTGACCCCTAGAGTCGGATACGACTGGCTTTCGAGCAAGGGAAACCTTTACCTTTACCCTTACCTTTACCTTAAGATAGAGAAGTCAGTCAGTTTCACTTGGTTATGCATTCAATTTTTTAAAAACCCGCAAACCCTCATGTTCTTTCCATCTCAACTATGTGATTTGAGAATTTTGGTAAATTCTTACATAATGAACTGAAACTATATCACCCACTGTCTGTGCTGGCTAAATTCCAATAGGAACAGCTATTAGTACTATGGAGAGAAATGTATTATAGTTGCCACCAGATAAGTGTCAACCCCCATTCCACAGTAGCATGATTTAATATACAGAGAATCAAAGTGAGATTTTTAAGGATTAAGCAGTCAAAGCTGTGAGCCTGAATGAGCAAACCTGTCAGCTTTGCTTTCTCCCCATTCAGAATTACAATTGCCAGTAGCTCAGTAGTTTAGGCATCTAGCTGTGAAGCCAGAGGTTGGGGGTTTGATTCCCCATTGTGCCTCCTGGGAGGAGAGTGAAGTTGTGAATCCATGGGGCAAGCTACCACAGTCCCAGGCTGCCCCCACCAGAAAGGAATGGGAAACCTCTTCAGTGTATTCTTGACCTAGGAAACCCTAGAAAGGAACACCACAAATCCAAATTGACTGGACAGCACACTTATTACTATTCTCAAAGCTGTACCCAGTCCATCAGATATTTTGACTGGAATTTTGGAACCGCACTGCTTGGGTTCTAGTGCTGGACCTAAGAGTCAACGAGGTATTGACAGATAATGTAGCTGATAGTGTGATCTTATCAGTACCAAACACACTCAGATGTTTTTTCAACTCTTTTGGGATTTGCTCCCAGTACCCCTATCAACTACTGGTATCACTATTGTGCTTTTCTCCCAGTGATGCTGTACTTCAGATCTCACATTTTGATATCTCATGATCTTTCCAATCTCTTTTTCTTCCATCTGACTGTCACCTGGGATCACCACATCAATCAGCTTCTTAACCAATTTTTTTCTCAATCACAGTTATGTTTGGAATGTTGTGTTCAAGCTTCGTATCAATTTAGATCTTAAAGTCCCACAAGATTTTAACCATGTTATCCTCATTCTCAACCACCTTGTCAAGTTTGTGTTCCCACCAGGACTTTGTAGATGATACTCCATAATTCTTACACAGATTCCAGTGTAACATTCCTACAACTTGGTTATGGCATCCTTTGTAGTCAGTCCGAGTGATCTTACTGCATCCACTCATAATACAGTCCACTGTTTCATCCATTTCTTTACAAAGCCAACACTTACTGTCAGTTCCAGTTTTTTCAATGTTTGTTTTAATTATGTTGGTTCGTAGCACTTATTTATTTATTTTTTATTTATTTTTCCAATTTTTATACCGCCCTACTCAGATTGGGCCGACTCAGGGCGGTTCACAAGCACAGAGAAACAACAAATTTATAAAGACAACATGTAAATATAGGAAAAATAATAATCAGCACTGTATCAACACCACAAAACATCTCAACATCATTACGTAATCAAAATTCAATAGGTATCAATTTCAACAACAATAATAAATTACAGAACTCATCAAATTTACACAAAAATTAGAACAATACCAACAGTCCAGCCGCCGCTGTGGCTTTTAAGCCCCCTGCCCCAGCGCAGCCTCAGGACGCAGGTGGAGGGAGTCCTGGGCTGGGCGCGGCAGCCGCCTCTTCCCCCGGCCGCAGGTGTCTCGGCGGCGGCGGTGGGGAGCGAAATGTCCTGCTGGGCTTTTAAGTCCCCTGCCCCAGCGCAGCCTCAGGACGCAGGTGGAGGGAGTCCCGGGCTGGGCGCGGCAGCCGCCTCTTCCCCCGGCCGCAGGTGTCTCGGCGGCGGCGGTGGGGAGCGAAATGTCCTGCTGGGCTTTTAAGTCCCCTGCCCCAGTGCAGCCTCAGGACGCAGGTGGAGGGTGTCCCGGGCTGGGCACGGCAGCAAGTCACTTGTTGCCATTAGGGTGGTATTCCATTGTTTCAGTATTCTTTTAAAACAGAGATTCGCGGCCTACAGCCCATGGGCAGGATCTGGCCCGTGGCACCAATTAATCTGGTCTGCTGTGAGGACCCCATCATTGTCACCATCAGAAGTGCTGAAAATGTGCCAAAATGCTCCAGAAGCACAGAAAACATGTGGAAAATGCACCAAAAACATGCCAAAAACATGCTGACTTGCTTCCACTGCCACAGGAAGCAGCAGAAGTGGCAAAAATATCCAAAAATGTGTCATGCATGCACCCACTGCCACCACCAGAAGAGGCAGAATTGGCAGAAGCAGTGGGAGGAATCATGCCTTCAGACTGCACAGTTGTCCGGGGGGGGGGGGGGGTGGTCTGGCCTGCAGTGCGAAAAGGTTGTGAACCTCTGTTTTAAAGCATCTCCTGATGTGTTGCTTGTTGTTATTGTTGTTGCTGTCATTGTCATCGTCATCATTATTTGTGTTCACTTTTTGAAACTTAAATGCTATCAAGAACTAAATGAACCAAAACTACGTTCTCCTTCTTTACCACTTTTTCAAGTCCTTTAAGCAACTCACATAGGGCACAATTCTTCTGCATCCTTTCAGAGAAGTGTCTGAACAGTGCTTTACTCTCAGGTAACAATGATCACCATACAAATGACACAAACAAACTTAGTAAGGCTAATTATATGTTATTTTCAGTAGTTAACAGGCAGAATTTTGTGAATCAAACCTAATAAATCATGCCTTCTTGGCACCCTGAAGACATCAGTCTTGTCTGAATAGGGAGGTCTGGTTAGTCCTTGTATGAACCCCAAATGTTCCCAGGCAAAAACTAGGGGAGAACACTGCTGGAAACCTTGCACAAATGCTGTCATTCAATGCTGACAGTGCTAAGCAAAATGGACCCAATGTCTGGTTCATTATAAGGCAGCTTCTTATGTTTTTTTGCTGAGGGAGAGAGCTTTGGAAGGCCCAAAGTGATAAATGGCCTGTGCTTTTTTACTACAAGGACTCTGAGGTGGACAGAGAGAGGGAAAAGGGCTGGAGGCCAATGGCAGTAATTTAGAGGGCGCCTGCAACTCCAGGCAGTCCAGCAGGTGTCGAGAGAGGGAGAGAGCTCTGATTGCTTGCCTGGGAGGAGTTGCAGGTGTACAGCTGAATAAACACATACAACACAATTAAGTGAAGTAAAGATTCTTTGATTAAAAGGAGAATCCAGGCTCATCTGTTTGTGTTTGAGCTGCCTAATCTCCTTCCTTCATTGTGCCCAGAATTAAGCGTCTGGGCTTTCTGTTTCTAAACAGCGGGCTGTGAGTGGCAGGGTCACAGAACAATCCCAAAACAACTCCAGCCAACTGGGTGGAATAAATGCATCATTCAAATGGAAATGCAATCCCTGGGCATTACGGCTGAATCTTCTGGGACCCAGCAGCCGCGTCTGGGTAAGACTGGCCTTCCAAATGCAGGTGGGCTCTCCTGGACACCTGCCCAAGCCATCCATCCATCCAAGCCACAGTCCCTAACCCCACCCCTTTTTTTGTTATCTGAAAGAAAACAATTTATGGGAAGGAGATGCCTTTTACTGAGGCTTGGTGGTGGTGGTTGGGGGAGATGGTGAGTGTTCTGGCAATCATAACACTTCTTTGCAGACATAGCTTCCCGCACACACATACACTTTTGATGGTACTGTATAGTCCTTTTGTTCCTTGATCCCAGAGCACACACGCACTGGTACTGTCTGAAGAAAGGTGGCAAGTAATCCATAAGCTTAGAATGGTATTTTTAAAAAAGTTATTCATTCTCTAACTAGTTCTTCTTCTCTCATGTCCCGATCAAATCCTAGACTGCCAAGTGAAGCCACCTTCCTGGCTTTGTCATTGGCAAAAGATAAGTCCTGGTCAGTACATGTTTCTAGTAGAAATTGGTAGGCTAGCGAATGAGCCAGTTCTGACTAGTTGGTGCTTCTTAAAAAATAATTCACTGTTGTTTTTCTCTTGCAGTGGTGAAGCATAGCTCTTTATACTACTCACATCATTGCTTCTCGTGACTTTTTGTCACTTAAAAACCCCAACTGTTTAGGATTGATGAGAGGACAACATAAAACTAGAAGACCAGAATTCCTCTTGGTTTTGCTCACCAAAAGCAGGCAATTGGGCAAGAGAACCTATCTACACTGCAGTCTGTTTATCACGTTTCTGCGCTTCCTTAATTGAGGAAACTGGTGGCTGCCCAGTTGTGCACTCCTTTGCATGCTAAACCATAAGCCAAGAAGAGGAAAGTGCTGCATGATTGCTCATGTGTGCTCAGTTTTCCTCACTAGGATTCTGGCCTGCAAACTTGTGTCAGAATGCCTGTCAAAATATCTAAAAATGTCTTAAAATGTAACATTGCAAAGTAACTGAAAATCTTACTTGTTACATGAGAAAAGCAATTTCATTCCCACTCATTGTATTGCTTTGAAATATAGTATCACGAAATATAGTATCATTTCACACTTGTTAGCAAATATGGTAACTCATGACAGCTCAATAACTGCCTTACTTGTAACTCATTAGCCAAAGATTGGAAGTAATCTTCTTCCTGTTCGGGTCTTACCCAAAGCCACCAATACTTCCTCCCCGGCTAAATGAATCTTGCCTATTATTCCAGCTGAAGTTCTACATCCTTGGAGGAAGCTAAAATCAAAATAGCGAGATTTAGTTCTTAACAAATACAGATGTCATTGGGAAGTTGGTAAGACACTGCCAAAACATGTTCAGTTCCTACGTGTTTCAGATTTTTAAAACTGTTGTATGTGACATAAGAGTGTTCAGGTTTGCAGCCTCAGCAATTGTAGCTCTTAGAAAGAACAAAAAAATAGCATGTATTATTTATAAAGCACCTAAGAAAGTGGGTGCTGTGCAATCATTATAAGCTACAGGCTCACAATCTAAGAAAAATAACAATTTTAACTTGGAGATGGGCTGGCTGTAAAGCAGGGGTGTCATGCCCCGTGGACCGTATCCAGCCTTACCACCACTCCATCTGGTCCATGCCACCCTCACTACTCCGGGAAGCGGATGTAAAACATGCATGCATATGTGGGTTTTATTTCCACTTCTGGTGGGAGGAACGTAACTGGTACACTTAACCACATGACTGGCCCATGGCCCAGAAAGTTTGAACACACCTGCTGTAGAAGGTTAAACGTAAGCAGAAGGTCCCTCCTCCCAAGGCAGAAATCTCCTTTAATAATAACTGTGTGCCTTCAAGTTAATTTTGACTTTCAGTGACTCTTTCCAGGTTTTCTAGATAGAAGTACTCAGAAGTGATTCACTATTCCCTTCTTCTGGGGGCATCTTGGGATTGTGCAGCTTGCTCAAGGCTACACAGGCTGAATCTCCTTTTTCTCTAATGGGGACTCACAATGAAACTACAATAATCAAAGTGTTAAAAAAAACCTGTAAGAAAGAAGACTAAACAACAATTAAACTTATAAGAGTATTAAAACTACAGATAAAAGCAATTTTTTTTAAAAAAAATCCCTACATTCAAATGATGCCACATTCCCTAAAGAAGAAGCAACCTACTGATTACTTAAAAGCTAGCTTGAAAAGGAAGATCTTTGTCTTTCCTGAATAGTATTGGCAGTGGTGGGCAGCTACCGGTTTGGACTGGTTTAGCCGAACTGGAAGTGGAAATCCAGAAAAGTTGGGGGGGGGAGTAAACCCCTGGGTGACCCATTCGGTCACCTCTCTGGCTGCCCTCAGCATTCCTTTTCCGGGCAGACAAAATGGCTGCTCGGAAGTGTGCATGCATCAAAACACCATTTGATGTATGCACACTGAAAAATAGAAGTGCACATGCGTCAAATGGTATTTTGATGAATGCGCACTTCCAAGCAGCCATT